>NQII01004975.1:0-69003 GCA_002778355.1 Clitarchus hookeri | reverse complement strand
GCAACGAGAGCTGCAGGCAGAGTGACTGACGAGATGCTAGTGTGATTGTTTTTCTAACCTACGCTATTGCTAAGTATTAAGTGTACGTCCGAGGTAGGGACGGGAGTTTATTGCGTCTCAGGGCAATGCTCCGTTCACCTACAAGGGAGAGGATTGTACAAAGGAGGCATACATCGCGGCAGCAAGGGATTAAGGCAGTCGTGACTGCAATTGGGGCCATGAACTGCATCCCTATGTATATCTATAGCTGAGGCTATAGCTAAGAAGGGGGAGGGGAAAACCGGAATAGGCACCGTAAAAACCCTCCCGACAGAAAATAAGGTTAAAAATTATGCATGCATTATTGGAAAAGCTATAGGAGACAGCAGATGTAGATTCCATGTTCTTTAATGTGAATTTAAAAATCTAGAATAGAAAGGGATGGGGCTGTGAGCGCAACTAAATCGCCAAATCTCTAAAAATCAAGGGGGCTCGCTCCCCTAACATAATTTTTTCCTTGGATATTTGCGGGTCAATGTGCTTAGGCCTTATTGCCTCTGCGCTTACCATGGTGTATTGTGAACTTGGTGAAATGAACGGACATGGTATATTATTCGTGGGTGCTGTGATAATGTCGCGCTTGGCCATCGGGGGTCCCCTCCTCTTCCGCAGCACTTATTATGCCACAGTCGTGACGAGGGAAGGAGGTTGCAGCAACTGGACCCTCCCCCCAGCCCCCCAGACGCCATTTCTGACGTCGTGAGCGGCCAGGTTTTTGGTTTCCAGTCTGGAGAATGCAGTATTCGCATCCCCGCACCCTTGCCGCGCTTTGCCGTGGGGTTTCTCCTCTTTTACAGGCAGTTTTATTACCTGTATAGAGCCTGTGTAGGGATTTAGCCATTTGGCCTTTGAGGGGAGGATTTGGACTTACGGGGGCTGACCCAGGCCAGCGGTCCTTTATATAAGGCTTGCGGAGTTTTAACCTTGCGCCAGTGGTCTATAAGAGCAGCTGAAGCTCGTCAAGAAGCGAGATGCTCTTAGTTTGCATTTCCCCGGACCTCCCTAGGATGTGGTTGAGTCTCTGGTGTTGTGGAATGTTATCTGTATGTATGTTATATGGCTATAAAAAGTCGTGGAATGATGTCAACGTCCAGTATTCTCATGGTAATACACAGCAGACACAGGACCAGCAGAATCTCGGCATATTTGTGGTTTGCGTAGAGGGCTGTTCACTTGTTGTACGTGTATATACACATGCACTAATTTTTTATTTTATTTATATTATTATTATTTTTAAAATATACATATATATATACACACACGTTAACTTATATTATGTTGATATGATACTTGGTTAATGGGTTTGACTAATTATAGCAAAACAATATAATAATTAAATACTAATTTATATACATATTAGCAGCCGACATTGGATCTGTCCTAATTTACAAGTTAGTAAAAAAAAAAATGTCTTGGCTTGTCAGGTTAAAGTTGAATGAAGTAAATAATATAATAATTTAATAATAGTATATATACATATTGACAGCCGACATTGGCTCTGTCCCAATTTACAAGTAGGTAATATTAAATTTGTGTCATGTCTTGTCAGGTTGTTGGAGGGATGATGAGGACTTTGGGTCGTTTCCGCCTCCACACCAGCCTTTAATCGTAGTTTGCCAGCTCACGAACCAGGGGGTTTTCTACTGTCGGGATTTTCTTATACAGCTCTGTGGCCAGCTTGTGTATATATTGCTGAATTGTTTCCACTTTCAGCTTGTTGTGGATCTGGTCCTCTCGTGAGTACCTGGGTGCATCTATTATTATGCGGAGTACTTTGTTCTGGAAGCGCTGTTGTTTCTGGAGGTGACAGCGAACTGCTGTTCCCCAGGCTGGTGCGGCGTAGGTGAGGATGGGGCGAATGAGTGTATGATAAATGATTTAGCCATTGCGTGCACGGAGTGAGCTATGACAATTCATGAGTGGAAACAGCTTCCTTAGCCGGGAGTTGGCTTTGGTGAGCTGAGTATGAACGTGTTGCTTCCAGTTCCACTTCCTGTCAATAATTACACCCAGGTACTTCACTTTGTTGGTGTATTGCATTTGCTGGCCACAGAACTGTAGTTTTGTGGGCGGGTTCTTTCGTAGGGTGCTGAATGCAATGACTTCCGTTTTTACTGCATTCGCTTTGATGCGCCATTCCGCCAGCCAGGGCTCTATGTCGTCCAGGGCAGCCTGTACTTGGCTTATGGCCCGATCTCTGTTCATTGACGATGAGAAGATGATGGTGTCGTCAGCATAACAGCCTATAGGAGCATCTGTAGCTCTTAGCATATCGTCGATGTTCTGGTTGGACAGGACCGGACCTAGGATGGTGCCCTGGGGAACTCCTGCTGTTACCTGACAGACCATGGATTTTTCGCCGTCGATACTGACATTAAATGTGTGTGATGATAGGTAGGATGAAATGAAGAGGGTGAGGTAGAGCGGAAAGTTATACTCACGGAGTTTGTATAGCAGACCAGGATGATACAGCCTGTACAACGCCTTTTCTATATCTAAAAGCGTGACTACAGTGTGATTTCGGTATTCAATGAACTTTGTGGCTTCCAGAGTGAGCCGGGTGAGCTGGTGGACTGTAGAGTGCCCACACCTGAACCCAAACTGTNGGGCGGAAAGTTATACTCACGGAGTTTGTATAGCAGACCAGGATGATACAGCCTGTACAACGCCTTTTCTATATCTAAAAGCGTGACTACAGTGTGATTTCGGTATTAAATGAACTTTGTGGCTTCCAGAGTGAGCCGGGTGAGCTGGTGGACTGTAGAGTGCCCACACCTGAACCCAAACTGTTCGTCACGAAGTATGTGATGGGATGAAATGTATGCCAGCACCCTTATATTCACCANGTTCGTCACGAAGTATGTGATGGGATGAAATGTATGCCAGCACCCTTATATTCACCACTCTCTCCAGTAGTTTGGAGAGAGTGGAGAGGAGACTGATAGGGCGATAGCTGGTGGGAAGTGAGGGTGGCTTGTCTGGTTTAAGGAATGTCACCACCCTGGCCTGCTTCCATCTGTCGGAAAAATTATGGTATCGGAGTATGAGGGTGTAATATCGGGCGAAAATTCGTGTGAATTCATATGGGATGTGTTTGATGAGTATGCATTGGATTGTGTCTTCTCCTGGTGCGGTATTGCGGCGAATAGTTTCCATGGCTGTCATCAGTTCGGAGGCAGTTATTTCCATGATTTACTCTGGGTTTTCCCCACCTAATATGTCTGCCACGGTTTGTTGTAGCACTCTTTCCTGTTCTCCGTCCCCATCGCCCTCATTAGGGCGGAATGTTTCTTCCAGAGTCCTGGATAGCACATTCGCTTTTTCAGCCGGCATGTAGGCAATCCCCGTGGCATGCTTGGGCGGCGGGACTGTGGAGTGTGGGCGCAACTAGTTTTTTTAAACTGACCGAATTTTCGTCCCATACCGATCAGAAATTTTTTGGCCGGCCGGGGGGTTTAATGTGTCGTTTTCTAACATTTTATTATATTTTAAGTTAGTAAACGGGGCTTTATATGACGTTTTAATCGAGGTTTAGTGTCCGGGAGGTATTTACCGAGTTTTCTAATTACTGGATTACTAAGGATTGCAATGTTAATGTAATATTTAATATTTTGTGAGATTATTTTGTCGCTAATTAGAGGTACTTTTAGAGCTTCGCGTAGGTCCACGTTTCGTGTGTAAATATTAGCGTCTCCTAGTACTCTTAAGAATTTATTTTGAACTATTTGAAGTGATTTAATTAAAACTTTGGCAGCATTTCCCCAGATTCTATTAAAATACATTAAGGCCGATCTGACTAAAGAAGTGTACATTAAAATAAGGCCAGCACACAGTGTGCAAAGACTTATATTAACTTGCCCACTTAAAAAAAAAAAAAAAAGGACGCACAAAGAGGGGAAAACAAGGGAGGGTAATCAGTGGTGGAAATGGGAGGGGAACCGAGCCGAGCATAGAGAAAGCCACCTCGGAGAGTTGAAATATCAAAGACGCAAGGCGCGACGGCGCTAGCGTCGCAGTATATACACAACAAGGACTCCCATATTTATCTACCAAGCAATCGATTTGTGTGTCAGACCATTCTGTTTGTATTTATATACAGTCAAGCCGTGAGGTATGTTAATGAAACGTCATGTAACGTATACACTCTTGGATCTTGTGTGTATGTACGTATAGACTGACCTCCTAGACTGGTTGATAACAGCCCAGAACAACCCAGATGCCAATAAAATACAATAAAGTTAAAGTTTATAAGCCTGCCTGGCTTAGGGAAGCACACGAAAACCAAACATTTAATAATAGACATCCATAAATTACTTGCAATCACCAAACTCACCTTTGTGAAATACGGTGGACTATTGAACACTGGCATAATATAATATATATACTGAATAAAAGAAAAATAGGCACGAAATTGCGCAATGAAACAAAAAGAGGTTAAGATTGATTCTAACGGAACAAAAAATTATCCAGCCAGAAATTACTAAAAAATTATAAATTCGGAAAAAATTAAAATAGAAGAAAATTCAGATGTAATGAAAATTAATTAACTATTTACAACTTAACTGGCAATACTAGCCAGACTTTCTCAAAATTTACTTTAAACTGAATTACATTTCCAAGTGAAAAAAAGTCAAACCATGTAATACTTTACCTTGTTAGCTCAGTTCGATAATGAAACTTAGTCTTATATCAAGTTGACCTTGGGTAAAATATTAAAGCTAGTAAAAGAAAATAAATAATTGAAATGTGGCGTACAAGTATCTCGGCTCGCTATGAACTAATAGTTTAGACTTTTATGACATAGTTCTGAACGCTGATGTTAACAATGTTCGACGAATCTTCTCCTGGAACAGTTGAAAATAAAAAAAATTATTAACTAGACATCCTCTTCTCTCTTGATATCTTCCCTATCCCAGGCTCTCGGGCTTTACGTGCCTTCTAAAGTTCATGACACCAGTTACTTTGGTACGCGAACTGACATATACAATATACTTAAAAATTGATGTTCCATACACGTCATCTGTCATACTGGGCGGCGACCTGAATTCGATTCCGGACTCGGCTTTTACTTTAAATTTTAGTAAATTCCCTACCAAGTGAGACAACTGCGGCCCCTTAGCCCTACATTGAAAAATCAAGTTTGCTGTTCCTCTTCAATATCCAAAAGTTCTCAATGTCGCATGTGGGAATCGTGCCGGACGATGTCGCTGGTCGGCGGGCTTTCTCGGGGATCTCCCGTTTCCCCCACCCTCTCACTCCGGCGCTTCTTCATACTCACCTCAATCACCCTCATCGGCTTTCAAGACCTCGCTGTTAAGAACCGCCCAAATCTCTTCACTCACTCACTCAATGCTGTATTATCAGCTTGGCAAAGTAGGCAACTGCCAATATAGACCCCGAACAGTTTAGGGAGCCCACGACAAAGAATTAAATTTTCATTTCATTAACAGTTAACAAAATTAAGCGTCCTTATAAAGTACGTAAACAACAAATATCAAGTTCAAGTTGTAATAGTTCCTTTATGTGGGATAGAGAAGATAAATTCGATCACAAAACAGTGAAAATTTGTTCCGAACATTTTACCAACGATATCTAAGAAAGATACTTGTAGGCTGAATTGATGGGAGAAAATAAAGAAAGCTGCTGAAACCTGAAGCATTTCCTAAAATAAATTTGCCAAATAGCCAGGAAGCTGTCGATTCTGCGAGAAGCGAAAGACTGCAGTGCAGAACCATAAAGGTAAAACTTGTTCAGATAATAATTACATGCAAATTCAAGCAACTTCGATCTAGTGTCGTTGCAACAGTGTCACAGGGAACCTGTGATACTTATCAAAATGATAGCACTACTGTAAATGCTGAGGTAGTCATGCCATCTAATTGTACACAAGATAAACACTTTCAAAAGGAAATAGACTTACCAAAATTGCAAATACTATCTCATGAGATACAACTTGAAACCGGGAAATAGAATGAGTTGAAGTTACAAAAGAAAAACGCGGTTTTGAAATCGTAGTTATACCTGCGTTGGAATAATTTAGAAACTTTTTCGCCCCATAAATTAAATAAAAGCAAACAGCAAGTTTGGCGGGAAGACAGGGATATAGCAGCTGCTATTATTATACGTTCATTGTCATGTAAGGCTTATGCGTATTTGCGGTAAAAAGTAGTTATTCTTCTCCCTGGTTTATCGACTCTCCGAAAATGGACGAGAAACGTGAAATGCTCTGCAGGTGTCCTCGAAGAAGTTCTGACTGCGTTTCAAGCGAAATCACAAACAATGACACATTCCGAGCGGCACATAGTACTTTCATTTGATGAAATGAAAATCAACGAGAGGTACTGTTATGGCCAAACAGAGGATAACATTTTCCGCCCTATCGAAAATGTGCAAGTGACAATGACAAGAGTGCTTGCGTCCCAGTGGAAGAAGCCAATCTTTAATGATTTTGGCTCTAAATTTACTCGGGAGTTGCTCTTTCACGTTATCAACACGTTGGAGGAGAGGGGATTTATTGTCGTTGCAGTATACTGATATATAGCCTCCTTGCAAAAAATATCAGACCTTGGGACGGTGTCACTTCGAACAACGAGCTACTGTTTAAAGAAAAAAACGCCCTGCGATTGTTGGTCTACGAAAACTACGCGGGAGTCGCTAACGACGTCGGGTACGTGAACCATACCTGTGTGTATGGTGCCCCGTTGTACTGCTGCTTGAGCGGGCGCCGCACGGTGGTTCAAAATGTAGTTTTCCGCGCCAAAAATCAGGAGAAACCTTGAGAACTTTTAAACGGGATCGATATATATATAACTAATATTATATACTATATTCGTTTAATTGAGAATCAGGAATTATCACTTTTCCAAGTTGTAAGGAAATTATATCACTATATCACTTTACAACTTTTTCAACTGTACGTTCGTTCACAAACGAGTCGCAGCAGCCTGTAGGCGACTAAAACATTAACGCAAAATGAAATAACAGAAAGTTGAGATATGTTAAAAAATATTATTATTATGTTTGGCAATTACATTAACGTACTTGGAGAAATCTTAAAACCATGGAAGCTTTTTGTAAAGCAACACGATTATTAAGTTCATTTCTATTTGTAGCCCTAAAAATAAGAACAAAAATAATTATATATTTAAAGAAATACCATTTTCATACATACAATATTATATATACATTTGTAATGATTCATTTGATAAGAAATTAGTATGTATGCATAAAGACTACGAGTACTATATAGGGTAATATAATAACAAACTAAAATAGGTTTAGCAAAAAAAGGGATTAATTACATGCTTTTCCGAGTTCACCAATGGTGACTTGTTTACAGTTACAATGCTTAACCCCAATGTACATATTTACACTTTTGCATACATGTATTTCATTAACGTAACAGTTATTTCGAAATGGATTCATAACATGACAAATCATATAACAATTTTCGGAAAGGTGATTTGAGAAAAAAACTAGCACTAGACAAATTACACGACATGATAGTTTGTTAGCACCGGCAACAAAATCACTAATCTCTGCTCGCCTATGTAGCATGGGCATACACATTTAAAATATGAAACATTTTTATAGGCATTTAAGGTGGTTTACTCTAAAATCTTCTTGAACATTATGACCTGCTTGCAAACACCTATCACGGCCTCCTCCTGAAGACGATTGGAACTATAGGACAAATTTATTATTTTAACTGGAAAACTATCAGAATTAGAAGAGACCAAAGTCCTTGCTACAACGACTTTAACTGGCAGGATGCCAATCCTTTCTGCTGGCTCAATTAGATCCAAAAACCTGACAAATTTTCCTTGACATCTGCCTGGAATGAAAATTTCACTAGAAGCGGGCAGCAAAGTGGGCTGACCACATACTACTGGGCAGCTAATTGGGGAGGACAAATCATGCCATTTTGACACCACCAACACTGTACTACTGCACACCAAGTCGAGTATCGATACAGCACCCCAGCCTAAATTGTACATCAACCTCCAAAAACCATTCATTCATCCTCTATTTCTGTTATGTAAACATCGTGCTCTATGCAATGGTCACCAAACCTCAATACCACTTTTGTCTTACCGATTAATAGTGTGGCCTCATCTGTTATTGTAGTCAAATAGCAGCATTCCATGTAGTCGTCGGGCGATCGCTGGGTGGAAGGCCCGAGGATGTCTGGTCTTATTATGGCCGCCCCAGTGTCGACGACCACCTGGCAAGGAACATCATTCAGACTCCCCTCCATCAGTATTGCATCCCAATCCTGTTTCACTGACTGTACATGTAAGAACATTGGGGCCTTCCCTTCAGCAGTCACCAATCTTCACCTCCTAAGATCGGTGTTTACAGGTTTTTCAAATGTACTGTATTTTCACCTGCCTCTCGCTGCCTCTTTTCCCGCTGTTGCTTCTGCTGTGGTTGCTTCTGCTGTTGTTGTGGGCTCTCCGGTGCTCCGGTTGTCCAAATGACCAAAACTCCGGCCGTTTAGGTGGGGCATGAAGAAAATCTGTAGCACGTACCCTGGAAGCGATGTCCATTATGGCCATATACAACTCCTTCAGTGTCTTCTTCATGCTGTATTCGTCGTCTTTATTCAGCGTCACTGCCCTTATCTAACACCGTGGTGTAGCTCCCTGTCTCACTGACTCCACTTCCAGTGCTCATACCAGGGCGTCCTGCACGTTATGGGGTGCAGTCAGACGTACCGCTTGCTGTACCTCTGTGTCGGCGATGGCATCGATGAAGAAGCCGAATGAGATGATGTCGCGCGCCTCCCCGGGGCATCCTTCTAGAGATAGGTGGAAGAGCCTCACAATGTATTGCCATAGCTCTTGCAGTGGCTCCCCTGGTCGCTGGGTGCGTCTTCGAAGTTGGGCATGGTGGGCATGTCACAGATATCGGTCACCGAAATGTAGTTCCAACTCCGACACCAGTGTGGAGTACTTCAGTCGATGTCGTTCTCGCAAAGATTGTAGTATGCTCAGTGTGGAGCCTCTCAGTACAGCCGCGATGTAGTAAGCCCGTTGCTCGACTGACCAGCCATTCAGGGTGGCGAATGTTTCAAACTAATGTTGGTACTCCCGCCAGAAAGTCTGGCTATCGTAAGGGGTGGGCTTAATTGAGACTCCTTTCCCTACACCTGGATGCGCGACACAAATGCTGCAGAGCTGCTGACTATCCTCCGAGGTTGCTGTTTTGGTTTTGACTTGTACTGCTTCCCTACTTTTGTCGGCTGCTGGTGTGCTGATAGTAGAACTTCGTTACTGAAGAAATTCCTCCATCTGCTTCTTCAATGGATTTATTTCCTGCTTCACCTCATTTTCTACACTGTCCATCCTTTCATTTAAACTGTCGAAATTCTTGTCTACATAGTAAACTCTTTCATTCACTAACTCGCTAATGTCTCCTAATTTCCTGTCAACAATTTCATTTGCTGTGTCTATTTTCCTATCTACATTATCTGTTTTTTGCCTGAATTCTCGGTTACACTATTTACAGTTTCAATTACAGAGCTAATTTGTATACTTACAGTTTCATTCTCACTGTCTTTTACAGAACTAATTAGGGTATTTATAGTTCCGTTCACACTACTTATTTTGCAATGAAGGCTGTTAAAACTTGTGCTCATTTGGCTACCCAATCACTCAATTAATACTCGCAGTGCTTCCAGCTCTGCAGACATTTTTCTAGTTAACATTCGCTGCGATGGTGGTACAAAACAGTCTTAATTTTGCGGCCTATAGCTATTAAAATTAATTTTTTTAAATATCACTAATTACTGGCCTACTTTCTAACTTAATTTACCATTAAATGCCTCCGTCCCACTTCTGACACCATTGTTACATGGGATACCTGAGGGGCGTATCTGAATTCTTAAGGGATGGAGGTCTTAATAAAAAATAAAATAACGAAATTTAATTTCTAATTTATTCACACAGCCATTATTTACAGCTTTAATCTATCTCCGCTATTACTCTTTTTATTTAACAGTGAGCACAATATTTAATGTCCATTTCAACTCTAATTAACGCCCTTCTCTGTTTTGTTACGGTCAATTAACTAATTCTCATCATTAACACGTGTTCAGTCTATCTGTTGCCATCATTTGTAATGTCTTTCATTCACGTATCTAGTCCAATAGTCCATCCTGCCAGCCGCACTCTTTACTGCTTGACACTCGCAGTCGCAGATTTACCTTCCGCTGGTTACTTCTCTCGCCGCTCGCTCTTCTATCGCTCGGAACTCAGCCACTTATCCATTCAACAAAACCTCTGCCCAGAGGCCCGTCGCACAATGTATACTCTGCTGGCCTTGACCTGGAAAGTTTGACACACCCCGAGTCATGCGGATAGAATCTAGGGCAGTAAAAAACTAGAAAATTCCTCAGATAGAAGCAGAAACTCATTAAAATCAGGGTCAGCAGCGCGCGCCACAAAAGGGATTATAGCGTCGGCTCGCTTTATGTAACAGATACGCGGCCACAAGCCTATCGCTCACATGTCATTCAAAACAATCCATTGACTTGCTGCCACCGCTATCATGTAATTGCTCTTTTTCACTTTCACTCGCTCGCGCGAGATGTGAAGCAGCGAGCGCGTAATAGTATAAAATTTTAACATGCTGCAATTGAAAAATGCGAAAATAAATGTAAGAATACCAGAAATTTATGAAGATGTAAAAATGTATTTATATGTGTGTCTTCATGTATGTTATGCATACAAAACATGTATGTATTTTATGTATGTATGGTATGTATGCTTTTTTATGTAGTATAATGCAAACATACTCATTGACTGTGTAGACCTACCTATAGCAAGCCTCGCAAGCAAAGCAAAAGCTGTCGCATAAAATTTTAAATCGAAAATAACTGTAAGTTAGGGAATAATATTGCGAGGTATTAGCAAACTTTTTAAAATTAACTTGGTATAACGAGGCGGAAATACGAATTGACACGTACGTAACACTTTTACAAGCACTCTGTATGAAGGCCGAGTGACCATTAAAGCTAAAGCAGCCTTTCGAAAACTTGCAAATGTTTACACTCGCATATCTCGAAATGAGATATTTATGTTAATCAGCCAATGTATAATGAAGTAATGAAACTCGCCATTGTGAATTGTAATAACATTTGCCTAACTGACATTGAAAAACATAACAAATACAGCTAAAATGTAGTGTTAAGTCACACGCTCGTTCATAAAACGCACAAAACAAGATCGCATGTGGAGGGAAGTATCTCCACGAAGCTACACGCACAACTGTCTTGAGAGCTCTGCTTCACCCGTCTGTTAGCACTTTGTACATGGTTATATGTGTTCGGGATTGTCCTATGTTGTTTACGCAGGGTTTTTAGTCTCTTCCCCAAAAGGTTGGGAGGTCTTTCAATGTTCATCTCTGAGGTTTCCTGCTCTTGAGAAAACGCACAGATTCTCTTTCATTACGCTTACACTTTGCCATAACTACTCGCCTCCCATCTAGGCGAACCAGGTTCGATTCCTGCCGGGATCGCTCCCGGATTTTCGCATGTTCGAATCGTGCAGGAAGATGCTGCTGATCGTCTGGGTTTCTCGGGAATCTCCCGTTTTCCCCGTCCTTGCATTCTGGCGCTGCTCCCTACTCACCTCATTTCATCCTCATCGGCTCACAAAACCTCGATTTTAAGAGCCACCCAACTATTTACTCTCCAATCCACATTTTGCCACAGTCTGCGCAAACAGAAAATATTCTGTTCGGTTCATCTCGTAGCGTTTAATTGCAAATTCCTTATCCTTGCTGGAAGTAAATAACAATTTTTTAATGAGTACGAATAAACGTTATGTGTTTTCAGATGAAAACATTGCTGTGCGCACGGAAAAAGCATTCCCATATACTGAAAAACATTAAATATAATTAATTACATTGTTCTGATTGGCTAAGGGACACGCGGGCCCCCGTCCACCCTTTTTTTCTGCATCCGCGCCGATACTCACCGAATAACGGTTGAGAAAAGTAGATTCAGTTCTATACATTTTCACTAAATTAATGTTGCATTTGACAAGCGATCATAGAAAAAACACGTTTGTTACTTTTGAACAAAAAATTAAATAATCTATTTTAACAAATTATTACTTTGTCGTTTAAAAATCGCTTACTGACTTAACGTTTAAATTTTTAATGTTTTACATGTTTGTGAAAGTTAGGAAACTTGCGTAGCGGTAAGCCGTGAACCCGGAAAAACACGAACATGCGGAACAGTGGAGAAACAACATCTCCAAGGAGAGGCCAAGTCTTTGGGCGGCAGTCTTAAAATATTTTTACTGCTTTTATAATTTTCATTTTTGTGTTATCGAAACTTAAATTATGTACCGTTTTAANAGTTAGAGATTGTTTACAATATACCAAAGCACAAAGATTCTGGGTGAACAAAAACATTCTGGGAGCCCATTTACTCTCATTATGGTGCCCTCTGCTAAAGACAGGGAGGGGCAATGTACACTATACTCTGCTCTCCCCTCCCGAGTTGTTACACCTCTGATGCGGAAGATTATGCGGGCGAGCGAGTAGATATAGGTCCGTGCTTCTCGCTCCTGCTGGCGAGAGGGAACCATCGTGTGCGGGAGTGACGTACTCGGAACTGGACTGTGGAATCCGAGACCTGAAGGAAAAAGCACGCGGGCCGGATACAGGATACAGCGCCGCAAGCAGAAGTGGGCCTCCGCTATTTGAAAACGAGGAAGCATGCCGCCTGACATTTTTTTCGTTTTATTTATTTTGTTACGTCCTCGTATTTTCGCCAGCGGGGGTTGGTTGAAGGGTGTTACAAAATGTACTTAACCTAAACTTACAATTAGGCCGTGTTCCGATTGTCAATTTTAGTTAAATAATGTCAACTTGACCCGATAGTTTTTGGTATGTCATGAAACTTTCTTAATAATTATTTATAAAATCCCAAGTCACCGCCATATTTGTTTTGAAGCTGATGGAGCAAAGAAAACAACAGCGATGGCATCATAATATGCACACAAATATATTTTTATGAATTAAAATTAATGAATAAATTTATACGTATATAAGTAACTATATACATTAATTTAATTATAATGGCACGTTGTGACATGTGACACATTTGAATGCAAACGTGACCTGAGTATACTGTATACATCAGTGTTTTTAGTATAATTTGATATACATATTTTTGTGTTAATAGATCTTGTGGAATTACCCGTGTGTATTACACAGACTACTACTTTGCTTGACAGATCTATCGGTAAACAAGTGACTATGAACAGAGTTACAATTGAAACATGCTAAGTGGCTTAGTGGCCAAATTTCCGATTAGAACACGACCTTAAAAACGGGAACGTACATCCATGCTATACACGGAATACGAACCCAGAATCCTCGTACCTTACGGGTTGTCGTTAGCAGGCGAAGGAGATACATCGGTTGGATGAAATGGTTTACTTAGATCGGAGGAAGTAGATACCGCGGGAACACACCAAATTATTCATAAGATATCCCTGTTAATTTGGTCTCCTTCAATGAAGCTGTGTGCACTTCTCTACAACTTATATAATGACTGGGAATTTTTATTTCATTTCCTGTCCAGGCCCTACAGGCACCGTGACAGTCCTCGGGAAACAATAGTGTTTTTTTAAGGCACGTTTATAGCTACTCCGAATTGATGAGCGATGCCCTCTTGCTTGTGGCCTCGTGTCACGATAGGGGTAATTAGGTCAATTAGTTTTTGGTGTATTCTGAGTTCACTGTTTGGATTTGTGTAGTTTATTGTTCTTGCCTTTATCATTTCTGTGGCAAATACTATTATGTGAACTAACTCTTTCCCTCGACCGCTTCTGACCTACATCCCGTCAAATGATTATTAACGTATTCGGTTTTCATGACTGCCTTAAATTATTTAGTTCATTTTCATACCTATTTATGGATTAAAAGAAACAGTGCCTTTAATCTCCCAAGCACAACAGTCTTTCATAGACCAAACACACACGGTGAAAAAACGTGAGATCAGAAAGTTAAGAGAAAATAAGCGTGGAGATTTGTGTGCAATAGCACGTACAAACAAACATATAGATTATCGTTACAGTGTTTGAGCTTGAAGAGGAGAGGTATGAATGTTAAACTAATCGGTATTTTCAATGATTTTTGCATTTTGAAGTAGAAATAAAGAAAACAATGGCACTTAAGATTTCATTAGTAGAATAATTATGGGCATTCGGGCACAAGGGGATAGGGTATAGGAGACAGGTGCCAGCCGGCCGACATCACGCTGTCATTCCGGTCGGTTGGATGCCATCTTGGATCGGACTGACCTTGATTTTAACCCATGATCTTGACCCTATGCTCGTGATATTGAAACACCCTGAAACAAAAAAAAAAAAAAACTAAACAATTGCAGAACAATTATAAAATCCAAATACAATTTATAAAAATTAAAAAAAAAATAAAATTTTTTAAATTAAAAAAAATATTTACAGAGGTAAACGTAGGAGGTTCGGGGTTCGATGAGAGGTGAATAGACAAAGCTCTCGACATGACCGGCCCTTGCCAGGTCGATCAGTGTCCATCTCATTAGCAATGCTAGATGTCGGTGACCTTGACCTTTGACCTCAAACTCGGTGACCTTGGAGCCAAAAAATTCTAAATAATCCCCCAAAATATAAATCTAAAAAAATTACAAAATTTCTAAAAATCTATTAAAAATGCATTAAAAAAATTATTAAAAAATTTAAAAATTATTATTAAAAAAAAAACGTATATTTCCAGAGGTCCCACCACGACCAACCCTCGTCAATTTTTCATTGGTAATTTAATTGGACAATTATTCGTATTCGCTCGACCCCTTTTACACAATGCCATATATACTTTCCATTTATTTTTAGTATCACCCACTAGAATACAGGTAACATATTTCAACCACCAAATATATATTACTATCGACAAGAGTGCTATCGACCGGTACATAATGGCGACGAGTTCATGTAAATCGTCATATAAATTTTTTGATTTATTCATAAATGCAAGTATTTAAAAAAAAAGTGGGTTTTTATAAAATAAATAAAACAACATATTTTTCTACACAAAATTACTGTACATGTAATAAAATATACATAATAACAAAAATGCAATAATTTTTATTAATCTTCTTCTAACAGACTCCAAATTACATGTTATTTTAATCTGCAGATCTTCAATTATGATTTTTGGGTATCTCGTAGAAGGTTGAGCAATTCATGTATGGCGGTAAGCAGCAGTGCTCTAAGAAGGGACGCACAAATCACAAGGTCGCTCAGAGAACTTCGATACAAGTAGCAGCAGTACTTGTCTTCGATTCACCTCCATCACATTATCATTGCAGTGTGGACATGACTCATCTTTGATCGATGACTCTATGATGCTGGTACCAACATCCGGCTCATCGACACCAGGTCTGTCAGTAGCAGAACCGGCACCAGCAGCCTTGGTAGTACACATTGCTGGATGTTGATGAGCGGGTGAAGGTTCATCTCTGGAACCGGGGGCAGAATCATCCATTATGGATACTGACACGAGTGCCTGGCGTCGGCGATGCACTCGGTGGTGTCTGGTCGTCTGGCTGGCGGCACCCTTCTTGGACCAAGGTTGCAAGGAGTGGACCGATGGTTCGTGCCGCGCCTGGAGAGAATCTACGGCACAGTCTGGCACGTGGATGGTAGCATGAGTCTGTGCTGAGGTGATGATTTGGTCCACGGTGCAGAGAAGCTGTGGCATCATATGGAACACGGCGCAGGCCGATGCTCTCGGGCAGTCCAATTGAAAATGCGTTGGTTCATAGACGATTGGAAAATGTGAGAATCGCCAGTGCTGCATGCCGCTATCATCGCAGGTCTCAGTGTAGGTGCACAGATATCTATCTTCTGCGATGAAACTAATCTACATGCTACCATAGTCTGGCATGGTGCTTGAATAAATGTTCGTAGGACAGAATGGAGTCATGGTGACGATCAGACTTCTAGGCGTCGACTAAACGAGTTCGTTGATGTTTCTCACTTATATATAAAATGGATGTCGGTCAGGTGTGCCACCATACGAAAAACNGACTAAACGAGTTCGTTGATGTTTCTCACTTATATATAAAATGGATGTCGGTCAGGTGTGCCACCATACGAAAAACTAAATTCTCTCACATTTTGAAAAGATCGGGTGACTTCGTGTCTAGGCGTAGACAGTCGATTCTTGGTCAAAGTACGAGGCACACCATTTGAGTTGCAGCTGCACATTCTTCAGCGTGCAGGCCCAGTCAGGTTCTGACCTGTCGCAGATATGATGATGCGAATCGCTGTAAATTTTCGCCAGCTTACGCAGCGAAGGACATCCATACTCGTCCTGCACATCGATAATTTCCACTTCAAATTTACACAAGTCGCTATGCCATTTTTTCTGCTCAGGTACTGCTACGTAAATCGGGGCCTTCGGGCACTGCATAAGCAAGCCTCGCAGCACGTTTTCCACCTAATAGTATGTAATCTTGCCTTCATCCCACTCCAGTCCATGGTAGTACTTGGTTAGCCAGGCGTTTATTTTCCTGCTCTTCTCGTCCAACAATTTCCACAGATAATGGAGGCGGAAGGAGCGTGTGCTTGTTTTGCTATCGTCTCCATAGGATATTGCGATCTCCTTGAGCACGAAGCCATTTTGATNCGGAAGGAGCGTGTGCTTGTTTTGCTATCGTCTCCATAGGATATTGCGATCTCCTTGAGCACGAAGCCATTTTGATTCTGGAAACCCTGCAGATTACAGTACATCTTGAAGCTGAAAATGCTCGAAGACGAATAAACAGTTCTAGTGTGTGAACAGTTAGGCCTATACTTATATGTTTTCAGCTGTGCTCACGACAGTATTTAGACGGTCTTGTCTCGACATTTGTACGATACAAGCCGGTTGTAAAGTATTGGGCAGAATGTGTACGTGTTGGCAGGAATATTTTCATGTGTAGTGAATTCAATCCTGCAGTCGATCATGTTGGAGATGATACGTTCATCCTGTTTACTCACATCGAATACCATGTGCGGAGCCAAACTCTTGACAGTATTAGGGCTCAGTATCATGGATTGGAGGCGTCCATAATATGCATTCTGTAATTTAGCGTACATCTGATGTCCTATTTACAAAAAGTTCATGTTCATATCAACATACGGATAGCTTTCGCTATTCAAAAATATTTTCACATTTGCTATTTGACATGTGTCGAACTGCGAACGACTCACTCTCACATTGTGCTGTATTTCGGTCTGTAGCCTAACGATGATGTACCTCGGGTTTTCAGAAGTAAAGCAGGGCTTCACCATCCAGTTGATGTGCTGGCTTGCTGGCAATCCGGGGTATGTCTTGAGACTCAACGACCAGAAAGCCACATAGATAGTTTTGCCTTCTTCTGCATTCTTCAACATTTTTATGCGTTCTACAGTGCTCAACTGAACATGAGGCAGCATTCATTCGATAGACTGTAGTTTCAGTTCCCCTGTCTTCAGGTTTTCTCCTGTACCCAATATGGTGTCTGCATGTGTATTAGATAGAAGCAGCACCAGTTCCTGCTTCGAATTGAAAATAATTCGTTTGCTGTCTTCAGCAAATCTTAATAGCATGGAGACCTGGATGCACACTTCGAACTTGCCTCCAGAGTATATAGCAATTATGTAGTCATCTTCAATTCCCCAGCCTGCCATATTGGCTGCAGACCGCTCATTCGGCATGAGTGAAAGGTAATTTTTGATCGTTGATGTTATGCCTACATCTCGCGACTGGTCCACCTCGACAACATTGCGAAAATACGTGATACGATCTATCAGATGAAGAATTTCATTGCTCGTTATTTTCGTCGATGCCAGGTTGGACCCATATTCTTTTGTTAAGAGTCCTTCTAATTCGCAGGAAAGACTGGCAAGGAAGAGATCAGGTATCTTGATGTTGGACCACAATCCAAACTTCCGATGATAGTGTGCATGATCCGATCAGGAAAGGCTGGTATGCGTGAAGTTCCACCTTCGTTATACTGTCTCCAAAAAACGGCCGGCTCTTCGATGTTTATGTAATTTTCCATGGTGATTGACTTCGAAGCAAAGATTGCGGAAGAAAATCTCGCTAGCATGTGTTAACTTCTTGGAAACTAGTGATGCAATGATTGCAGGTATTGCATGGCACTTTGTTTTGTTGGTTCTGTTTGCCGTAAATCTTATTCCCATCGTCTGAAATGCAGGCGTAGGGTGATTCATTCGTTTCAAAAGTTTAACAACTCTCCGTGTTGGTCGACGACTGTCACGATCACCTCGTGTGCTCTCTTCGTGACGACCGGAACGTAAATGATGCCTTGCGGTGCTACGACCAGTTTAAAACCTGGAGGGAACATTGGCGAAAATAGGTGCAGCATATTGCTCAGCCTACCATTGAGGTATTTGCCATTAGCTAAATTACAGTTTATTTGTATCACATTGACTGGCAAAATGTCAACGGGCCGCGACGAGCCCAGGGAGTTTACAGAATCCGTCCTGCTGGAATACAAGGCATTGCTCGAACTCACGTATGAACTTTCCCAAGATAACAATCCTGAGACAAGTGTTTATAGGGATGAAGATCATGAAAAAATTGACATTCTCGCAACCTCTTCAGCAGCCTAGCATTGAAAAGCGGCGAAGGTCTGAAGAAAATAGACGACGACAAGAACACCGACTACATATTCTGGAACGACCCGAACGAGCTGGTCGACATACTACGACTACTGCTCGCTTTGCAAAGGATTGGAAATTACTCACACACTAACGAGATAATTTCAATCACTGAAGAACTGAAGGAGGGAGGCTACATAGAATGAGTCGATTGGGAATCGCCAATGAACTGCACACATCTGCAAGCCGCAACTATCGTCGCCGCAAGATCATGATATGTGGGACAAACGACCTATTTCAAGCCGACCTCGTCGAGATGATACCGTATACTCGGGTCAGCAAGGGCTACAAATACATGTTGACCATCATCTATGCATATAGCAAATTCACCTGGGCCAGGCCTGTTAAGTTGAAGAATGCCCGTGATGTCACCGAGACCATAGCTGATTTGCTGCATGAAGGACGCATCCCAACTATTCTACAAACTGACTAGGCAAGGAATTCTACAATGCAAAGTTCAAGGCCCTGATGAAGAACCATAACATAAATCATTATTCCACATACAGCAATCTCAAATATTCTATCGTTGAGAGGTTGAACAGAACTCTGAAGGGTAAGATGTGGAGGCATTTCGCTGCGAATGACAACTATAGGTGGTTGGATATACTCCAAAAACTCGTACACGAGTACAATTCTACCGTTCACTCTACCATATGCATTAAGCTCGAAGACGTGAAAGACGAATCCCTGCTTCGAACATTGTACACCGATTTGAAAGGAGGGACCTACACAAGCCTAAAGTGAAGGTTGGAGACCTGGTGCGCATCTACAAACATAAATGCATATTCGAGAAAGGATTTACAGCGAATTGGAGCCTCGAACTCTTTCGTGTTCGAAGTATACACAACTATGCTCCGTGGACCTACTTTCTCGATGATCTGAATAATGTTCCCACCCATGGAGGTTTCTAAGCTGAGGAGATCATGCCTACAAAGATTCCAGATGTGTATTTGGCCGAGAAGGTGCTGAAACGACGCAATGGATGGTCGTATGTCATTTGATGGGGTTTCCTAGCCCTCTACTATTCCTGTGTTGCGGATGCGGACATCGAACGGTGAATTCCGAAGATTGCAATTAATATACCTTTGTATATGTGTTTACTCATGTCATACTTTACTGAATAAATTTTGTGTAAAAAATATTTTGTGTTTTATTTTTTTATAAGAACCCCCTGCTTTATATAAAATATTTTAAATAAAAATACTTGAATTTAAGAATAAGTAAAAAAAATAAATATGACGATTTACATGACCTTGTCACCATTCGATACAGGTCGATAGCACTCTTGTCGATTGTAATATATCCCTGGTGGTCGAAATATGTTATTATTGTGCTCTAGTGGATGACACTAATAATAAATTGAAAGTAGATATGGCATGGTGTGGAAAGGGTCAAGCGAATACGTGTAATTGGCGGATTAAATATTCAATAAAAAAGTTGACGAGGGTAGGTCGTGGCAATTTACGTTTTTTAACAATATTTTTTAATAACTTTTATAATTATTTAAAATACATTTTTAATGAGTACATTTTTTAAATATTTTTAAAAAGTTTTTATAATTTATGGATTTTTTTTAGAATTTTTTGACTTCAACGGTCATGTCGCGAGTTNACTTTTATAATTATTTAAAATACATTTTTAATGAGTACATTTTAAAAATATTTTTAAAAAGTTTTTATAATTTATGGATTTTTTTTAGAATTTTTTGACTTCAACGGTCATGTCGCAAGTTTAGTCGATCCACCTGTCAGTGAACCCCAGACCTCCTACATGTACATCTTTAAATAATTTTTTAAAAATAATTTAAAAATTTTTAAATTTTTTTGGGGTCTTTGTAATTTCTGCATTTTTATTTATTTTTAGTTTCAAGGCCATTCAAGGTTATGGGCACGGGGTCAAGGTTATGGGCACAGGGTCAAGGTTATGGGCACAGGGTCAAGGTTATGGGCACAGGGTCAAGGTTATGGGTCAAGTTCAAGGTCAGTCAGATCCAAGATGGCCACCGACCGGAATGAAAGAGCATGATGTCGTCCGGCCGGCGCCTGGCTCCTATTCCCTATCCCTTTGTGCCCGAATGCCCATAATTACCCTACTGGCATTTATTTAAATTTGCGTGTATATTAGAGCGAGGATTATATAAAGGTTATGCAGACATGTCGTCAATAACAAAATTGGCAGTCACTCTTTTAAAAATTAAAAAAATGCTCCTGTTTTCGGCGTAATTATTTAAAAATATATTTTTCTTGCTGTTGTGATAGTTTTTACTTTTTAGTTTTATGCAATATATTTTATTGTTTCTATTTATTTTACAGAAAAAATAATGCCAAAAATAAATTCTATGCTATTTATTTCAAGAATGCATTGGGTGTCATCCATTAAAACAAAGCACACCCACTGTCACAAAAATGTGTGCATTCTGTAATGATAATTCGGTAACTGTTAGTTTGAAGGTGTTAACATGCAGCTGTAGGTGTATGAGGCCTCCAAGATACTGACAAATCTGTTAAAATGAATGATTAAAGCTGATATAAGTTTTTGTGATGTAAAATTTAAACAAATTACTAAAAATAATTTACATTTACTTAACTATCCAATAAAGATATGACACCCAAACTTTCAATGTAATTTTTGCGTAATATAAATTTTAAAATATCAAAATGTTCCTTCCTGTTTAGAGCTACCGGATAAAACGTAGTACATTTAAGTACAAAAGTAATTGAACAACTTATAAAATGTAAATTATTAATAGCCAAAAATTTACAATAATTACATTGAAACTGAAATTGTGACATGGAAATCAAGAATTTCTGCATAATAAGCGATTTTGCGCTTTAAATATTTTGCCAATCATACTTTACGTACCTGGACGCAAAATCAAAGTCTCCACCGATATTGGTTTGCAAAAGAAAATGGCGTACAAAAAGTGGACACAGCCCAAGCGTTANTTTTTCTTGCTGTTGTGATAGTTTTTACTTTTTAGTTTTATGCAATATATTTTATTGTTTCTATTTATTTTACAGAAAAAATAATGCCAAAAATAAATTCTATGCTATTTATTTCAAGAATGCATTGGGTGTCATCCATTAAAACAAAGCACNAAAAATAATGCCAAAAATAAATTCTATGCTATTTATTTCAAGAATGCATTGGGTGTCATCCATTAAAACAAAGCACACCCACTGTCACAAAAATGTGTGCATTCTGTAATGATAATTCGGTAACTGTTAGTTTGAAGGTGTTAACATGCAGCTGTAGGTGTATGAGGCCTCCAAGATACTGACAAATCTGTTAAAATGAATGATTAAAGCTGATATAAGTTTTTGTGATGTAAAATTTAAACAAATTACTAAAAATAATTTACATTTACTTAATTCTCCAATAAAGATATGACACCCAAACTTTCAATGTAATTTTTGCGTAATATAAATTTTAAAATATNTTTACTTAATTCTCCAATAAAGATATGACACCCAAACTTTCAATGTAATTTTTGCGTAATATAAATTTTAAAATATAAAAATGTTCCTTCCTGTTTAGAGCTACCGGATAACACGTAGTACATTTAAGTACAAAAGTAATTGAACAACTTATAAAATGAAAATTATTAATAGCCAAAAATCTACAATAATTACATTGAAACTGAAATTGTGACATGGAAATCAAGAATTTCTGCATAATAAGCGATTTTGCGCTTTAAATATTTTGCCAATCATACTTTACGTACCTGGACACAAAATCAAAGTCTCCACCGATATTGGTTTGCAAAAGAAAATGGCGTACAAAAAGTGGACACAGCCCAAGCGTTANACAAAATCAAAGTCTCCACCGATATTGGTTTGCAAAAGAAAATGGCGTACAAAAAGTGGACACAGCCCAAGCGTTATAAGCATAAACTGAATTCGACCGACGCAAATGCCTTCGTCGCTGATTTAGTTAAAAGCGTTAGCTTGAGATCATGAAAGTCCTGAGCTCGATTCTCAAGAAAGTCATGCATTCATGTGAAGTTTTAAGATGCCATTTCACTTAATTATTTGAAAACTCACTTCATCCTGATTATCATACTGTGGTGGATGTATCCGGTATCCAGAGGGCCATCTCGGGGTGCTTCCATTTCCACTTCTCTTGCATTCCGTCACTGCTTCATCTCTACCTCACTTGACTCTCACGAACGCTCAAGATTTGGTTGCTGAGTATTTTCCAAATATTTAAGCTCAAGTCAGCTCTTGCCCAGTGCAAAAAAAAAAAAAAACTATTAGTCGACGTGATAAACAGGTACATTTATAATATCCACGGCTGGACTCAGAAACTTCCACTGACACAGTCTCATATTCGCTACTGGGAGTTCGGCGGCATTTCTGAAACCTATGTTGTGGATGCATAAGCGCCCGGTCCACAGCAATAAAGATGGGCCACTGAGTATCAGCCTGTTACTTTGTACCTGGCACTCGTTACTTTGTATCTCACTCATTTTTAATAGGTACTGCAAACGAGTACACTGCCTTACTATTCATAAATGAAAGAAGATGTTGACCGATTTTCGTCTTCGTGTATCGACATTTCCATTCATGGAAAAAGGGGGGAGGGGAGGATGATGCTAAATATGAAGTATAATATGAAATTAGAATATATATACATATATTTGCCCCAGCACATACACACATAAACACAAACACACACAAACACACATGCACAAAAATAAGAATCACCGTTTCATTTTTTGAGGCTACTTTAACAGTAACATTACCACACAAACTGTCTGACTGTTCTACTCCACTGTGGATGTTTTAAGTTAAGATGGGAAAGTCAATGCTTTATAATATGGTCACAGTCGCCCTGCAGCTGAATGTGCCATCTATAAGACTCGCAGTTGGACTACATCTGTACATCTAGCTGCAGCCCCGTCGGTGTAAAAATAAGCGCAGTTACTAAATAAGAGGATGGGTTTTCTCAATCCAAGAGGGGTGAAGAGAGAAGAGAAGAACAGTAATTTTATTCACTTCTGCTTTCTGGCTACCGTTCACACACCATTGTTCAATGGTTGGTTGCATTTTTTATAGCAGCGACTCTCGGACGATACAAAGGTATTTGTGAAATTTATTTGTTGAATAACTGCAGAGAGTGAGGGAGGGGGATGGTCCACATGGCCCACCCTGTACTACGTGTTTGATTATATTTTATTTTTTGAAAGACAAGCACATGATTAGAGAGCTTTAAACAATTTGAATTAAAACTAATTGCCTTAAAAATCGGCCAGAATAAGTATACAAACATCCCAAAGTACTTATCTCCATAAACTGTGTTCTAATATTAAANGCCTTAAAAATCGGCCAGAATAAGTATACAAACATCCCAAAGTACTTATCTCCATAAACTGTGTTCTAATATTAAACTCCATTCACGTTGTTTCTGATAGCGCTATTGGCAGAAAAATTTGTTCAATGTTGGAATATGATTTTTCAAAAGTTTGATTCAAAAAGTGTGAAGAAACCGTGAACAGTCTATAACAGTTTGTAAGAGGTACAGGAAAGTGCGGTTAGGACCATATACTAAAGCTGAGGTAGACCGCTTATTCGCCTTCTGNCAGTTTGTAAGAGGTACAGGAAAGTGCGGTTAGGACCATATACTAAAGCTGAGGTAGACCGCTTATTCGCCTTCTGCGCATGTACCCAACATTGACCTACCTCAAAAGAACACAACTGTCAAAGTCACATGGTCAACATTGATGAAAATGTTTGTCCATATCTTAATTTTTTAATGACAAGCATTATTATATGAATCAACAACTTTTAGCAATTTGAATTTAATCAAACTACATTAAAAATTGGTTAGTTGAAGTATAAAAATTTCTCAAAACATTTGCTAACAAATCAGTTTTCTAACCTACTGTCAAAACCATGCCGTTTTCGCAAGACTTGTTGGCGGAAAAGCAGTTCAATATTGGGATACGGATATTGGTTGTGCGCAGCCAGCGAGATCGGTCTACCTTATCTTTAGTGTATGGTAACTACCCACGTGTACTACAGGGGTGCTCCCGGCGGGTAACGCCGCGCTGTCCCGCCGTGGAGAAAGCCGAGACCTGTCTGATCGATGTTAGCTAGGTGAGAGGGCGGGGCGGGGTGAGCTGCGTGTGTAGGAGGGATACGGGAGGAGTCGTCGTCGCTTGTTACCGGCGCTGCTCCGAGGCATCTCGGCGCGCGGCATTACGGCTTCAGACGCGCCTGCGGCAGGATCGAGCGAGGTCTACGAGCGTCGTCGTCAGCACCGGCGTCCTCAGCGCAGCCAGCCAGGTAACTGACCGCCCCTCGCCGCACCACCTCGTCCCTACAGCGCGTGGGACCGCGGTGGTGTAGTGGCTACACTACTCGCCTACCACCAAGGCGTACCGGGTTCTATTCCCGGCGGGGTCACACCCTGCATTTTCGCATGTGGGACTCGCGCCGGACGATGCCACTGATCGGTGGGTTTTCTCGGGGATCTCCCGTTTCCCCCGCCCTTGCATTCCGGTGCTGCTCCATACTCACTTCACTTTACCTTCGTCGGCTCTCAAAACCTCGATGTTAAGAGCCGCCCAAATATCTTCTCTCGCTTCTCCCTAAAGAGCGTGATTTTTGAACACGTCTTTAAAACCAGACCGACACATGGGGCGCCAAAACGGAAACGGTGATGTAAAGTTTGCAGGGTGATCCATTCCGAAACTATAACTACCTAAATAATAACACTATTAAAGTAAACGTAGTCTCGTTCAACCCATTATACGACCACGATGAGAGGATGACCTTGAGTTGGCGCCATACATATACGAGGCGCGGGTGGGGGCTCGCGGCGACTGACATTAATTTTGGGAGTGGACGGAAATTTCCGGGAAGTATATCTCGCGACTCCGACGTGCTAGCGCGCTGATTTTAGCGCCAAACTAAATATATCGCCTAGCTCTGTCGGCTTAAGCCCTAACAGCCAATCATTTATTTCGTTACTTTCATTTCATTCCCATATCCAAAAGAAAATATTACCCCCTAACGCAGACATATTCGCGTAAAACCCACAGCCGTGTCCCTGGACACAGCAACACCCCTATTTTTCTTTTCGAAGACACGGCCGCTGAACTGTGTGTAAATATCGACACTAGTTGTTTAGCCATACTTAATTTACAATTGAAAGAAGGGAAAGTGATTAGGTATTAATATTGACACAAACAATCATGCATGCGTAAATGGTAAATTCATGACCTGTTAATGGTATCTTGAAAGTAAAACATACCAGGAAAGGAGGAGGTGTCGAGAGGGGGGAGGTGCAGCCAATTATCCCTTTTTAATGGGTAAGCCCATTCGCTAACAGTGCTTTGCCGTGCTTTCGTGAGTGCCTTAACTCTTTCAGGCTCACTTTATATTATGTTTACATGTGTTAAAAATGAGAAAAACGTTGACGCGTACTAATACGACAGAGCACGTGTTTCTTTACCACAGCCAATGAGCTGTATGCTTTGTCTTCGGCTATATTAATTACTAATCACTCATAACCTCGAGTAGTAGCTCGGTTTAGGAATCAATTACCCACGAAGAAGACCATTAGGTATTGAACCACGTAGTGTACAGTACCAGCGAAAATGATCCTTCCGGGACGTTATGTACACAGTCGTGTACACTGGGCTTAACTGTTTCAAGGGGTTTCAAGGTCACGTCCGGTCGCAAAGAAACATTGCGACGACGATGGAAAACAGCATAAACCAGTTTCGCGCGTGTTTTGTTTCCTCATAATTTTAAGCGGCTACTATAGGGTTTTTAATACAGCAATCCTTCCAGAAAAGATAGCAGTGTCACTATAACTTAAAAAAAAAAGTTTTACGGCAGAATAAATATTCCAAATAGAAAGATACTTACAGAAATATTCGCTGAATTTGACACTTTTCAATGACCACATTTGTTTCAATAACTAAATGAATGAATTCGTAACATAATGTCGACTTTCATTTCTGCCCAGAAAAAAGATTCACATTGAATATTTCTTTGTTTTTTTTTTAAATTAAAAAAATACACAATTTCTTACAATGAGACCCGTATGATATATAGAGATGCCCCTTGAGGTATGATCCTTGGACGTGTCCCATGTTCAAGCGTCAGCGAGGGATGAGAGGTGGTCCTGGGCCTGCTTGTGGAGTTATCCAAAAGAAGGGCTAGACATTTCTTTTTCATGGCCTGTGGTACCCATCCAGGAATACTCGCTCATGAGGTTTCCCATGCAGAAGGTTATATGCACTGACCAATTAAAAAAAAAAAAAACGGCTGCCACGCGATGAAAACACACGAGTTGAAAAAATTATTACAGTACTTTAATTCTCAATTTGGTTCTCTACTCTATTACGGCATGAAACTGTTTGGAAGTGAATTAATTACTTCGTTGACCTCAGCTAAGAATTGTGCCTTCATATTACTTGATTTTGAAAAAAAGTATTGAGGCACGATTTTTAGATGAGGACAGCAAAGTAATTAATTCACCGGCAAACAATGCCATACCTTAACGGAGTAAAGAAAGAACTTTATAATTTAAGTACTGGGAAGTTGATGGCAACAATGTTATACTATATGGGATTATCCTGAACCACAAGTAAAAACTTTGTGAGATAATTTCGTTATGGAAAACGAGTTAGAAAACGTTTATGACCTGACGTGGTAATTAAGGGAGGAACACGCACTTAAAAGTTGGGAATTATTATTAGTTTTTGAAAAATTTTAGAAACCACGCGCGATGAAATAACTAATTCGTGAATAGTGATAACCTGATTTTATATGTCATCCGTGAACAACTGACAGGTAATAACATCGCTCGTCATGCGGAAAGGGTGTAACGACTGTCTTAGCAGCGCAGGTTGCATACCCTGGCACGCAACCTACGGCACCCTTTCAAACGGAGCATGTTTTCTCGATAACCTTTCACCTGAGAGTGTTACATCAAGGAGAGTTTTGTGCTTTTTTAATGCATGCATGATTGTTACATCATAAAAATCAATAAACACCCACGGGTAACACATTTTTGCTGGCTAATAACATGGCGCCCTCTAATTTCCTAATGGATGATGATGTAATCTTCCAGACGTTCACATATGGTAGATATTAAACCAGGCTAGCAGTAGTCACGAATAACGTGTTGTTTCATCTCACATAGTTTCTGACATGTTGCAAATAACTAATTTTAATTCCCAGTTTTCAAGGATGTTTCTCTCCCATAATAACTACGTTGAATAAGTCATATTAAGTTTTCTCCCTCATTTTTTATAACGAATTATCTCTCAAAGTTTTTAAATGAAGTTCAGGATAACCCCGTATGTTAATAACACAGCGAACCAAATTCTGAACAATACGTAGCGATATTCAAGAACATAATTAAAATGGGAGCATCGACTTTAAAAAACAGCAAAGAGCGAGGCTGTGTTCCGTGAATTAATCGAACCTTGTTCCACTTATTGTCCTTGTTTACTTATAAATAATGAACATAGAATTACGTTTTCTTTGAAGAAATGCTGATAAAAATCGGGAATGATCGCAGTCAACAGTCGGACAGCTGCATCCCAAAATGCAACACGTGTAATGACCAAGTCCGGCCGGTAGAGCTCGGCAAGCAGCCCGCGATGTCGCCTACACGTGTTCCAGAAGGCAGGTAATACCGATGTCGTTAGAAGATACTAACACGATTGGGGTGCGGTTGGGAGTGGAGAGATTTCGGCGGCTCTTAAGGAGCCTCCATAGTAAAAATTTATATCACCTCAAAGCTACGTCCAATTGGAAGGAAGCATTGCGAAGGCGATGGAAAATATCATAAACAAGCTTCAAATGTGTTCTGTTTCCTCAGAATTTTAAGCGGCGACTATAGGGTTTTAATACAACAGTCTGTTTAGAAAAGACACAGCATTGTCGCTATAGTTTAAAACAATGTTTTACAGAACGATAAAATAAATATTACAAACAGAAGGCTACCGACGGTGATTTTTGCTGACTGACACACTTCAACGACAACATTTGTGTTTCAATAACCAAATTTATAAACTGTCAACACAATATCGACTTTAAATTCTGTTCTGAAAAAATGATTTATGTTAAAATATTTCATTGTTGTTTATAAATTAGAATAAATGCAACTGCTTACTACGAGACCCATATAACAAATAGGGAGGCCCCTTAACAGCGAGGTCTTGAGAGCTGGCGGTGGTGAAACGAGGTGAAAATGGAGCAGCACTGGAATGCAAGGGCGGAGGAAAGGGGAGATCCCCGAGAAAATCCCGCTGATCAGCGGCATCGTCCGGCAATATGCCCACGTGCGAAAATCAAGGAACGACCCCGCCGGGAATCGGACAAATTCCTCGTCGCTAATGGGTGGATCCAAGTTTCGTGAGCGATCATACATCTCTGAGAGATGGGTTTCCAGCTTTCTGCTTTTATCAGACACAAACCTTTCTGCTTGGAGCTGAGCTCTTAGATTGCCTTGAAATTTTTTGTTCCAGAAATTTGCGACAAATTTCTCTTTAAATTCGGCGTAGGTGATGGTGTTAGGCCGGTTAATCTCCCACCAGTAATATGCGGTACTGCGCAAGCTCAGGTTCAGAGGTTCACACAGCGTATTATGTCTGTGTCAGGCAAACTAAACACATGGGTGCATACCTCGGAACGTATGCGGTAATTGATAGGATTCTCCCCTACACGTACTTAGAAATTAGGTACCTGCTTCACCCATAATTTAGAGGGATGATGAAGCAGTGTGTTGATTGATGCGCTCTGTTGTTGAGCCATTTCTGGTGTGACCGTAGCTGATGTGGGTGAATTAAGCTGCAATGAAGTAACTGTAGGTGTAGTTTTGGAGTTACTACGTGGAGTTTCTGACAGTCGTAAATCTCTTATAGTAGCAGCTACTCGGTCTAATTTTTCTTCCACGAAATTTATCTTTTCTCCCAATTTGACAATACTGGCATCTATTTTCTGCCTTTCGTGGTGGGCAGACTTTTCTTTGTGTTGTAATTTATTTTTTAGATGCCTGTCAAACGAATAAAGTTGTGCAGAAGCCTGCTCGTTAAAAATATCTAGGTTATGAATACACTCGGCCCTCTTCTCTAACTCATTGATACGCAACTCTGTTTCACTGGCCTGGATAGCACATTTCTCTTTGATAAACTCGATTTCCCCTCGTGTAGTTGCAATTTCTTCCCGTAGTTGTGTGGATACTGTGTTTACTTAAGCTTGTAAACTCGATACCTGGCTTGCCACGCCCTGACTCAGCTGTGTAAATTTCAGCTGCATCTCATCTATGTAGGCAGTTATGTTCTGTTGCATTTGGTTCTGACAGTCTCGTACCTGCCTTACCTCAAGTGTAAGGGTTTCCTGCAACGTGGTTTGCTGTTCCCTAACCTGCCTCATTTCTTGTGCCATATTTTCCTGCAATATTTGTTGTTCCCTAGCATGCCTCATTTCTTGTGTCAAATTTTCCTGCAATGTGGAATGTTGTTGTGTCATATTTTCTTGCAAGTTGGTTTCTTGTTGTGTTAAATTTTCCTGCAATGTGACTTGTTGTGCCATGTTTCCCTGCAGCTGCACTATCATTGTTGCTAACTGCGTATGTGTTTTCTGGGCACTATAATCTGCTTGTGTGACTGACATGATTGGGGCTTCATGTCAGGTATCTATGTTTACAACTTGGTCTGGTGCCTGGTTAACCTGTACTACCTCAGTGTTATTGCTGACCGTCTGTGTAGGGGTCTCTCCTTCTTCAGCATTCATGTTGGTAACAGTGTACTCAAAATTCCAGTAGTCTATGGGTGCAGTTTCTCTTAGAAAATAGGGTGTTTTGCTTCTCCTGTTCTTAGACTCACCAAGTACAAGATCCTGAACAACTTGTCTCTACTGACCTTCCTTTTCGTGCCCCTCTTAGTTGGTAGTCACTGACATGTAATGGGATATTTTAGGACCCACGTACGGCGCCATTGAAATGAATATTAATGCACCACGTGTCTTGAGACACTGCAATGCATATTACGGTGTGTATTGTGGTATATGTGATTATCAGGAAGCAGTAGTTAACGTAGTTGTCATATAGGTAACTTGTATATTGGAGTAAAAATAATAATGGAATAACTTGTAGTGGAATGACCACATTAAGAAGAGATCAGTAATAATCAACACTATAATTATATAAACATATACCACTACTGAGCAAACTACCAAACAATAAAGCAGCTAGATTATTGAGGAACGTTTACTTATTGCGATTGAAAGTTTTGTGAAGAAACATAAGCAATCAATGCTCAGATATAAAAATACATGCAGCTCAAAATTCTCAACTCAGAATATAATTGTAATTACTGTTGACATTTCGTAGGTTGAGGTATTATTTTCACACTAAGGAAAATATTATTTAACGTCAGTAGAGGAATTATGGGGATTTTTGTTACATTAGGGCCTGGGACCACAGCGTCGGAGCTGTTCGTGCTATGTCATTCCAGTCGGCTGGTGGCCATTTTGGATCCACGTGTCCTTGACCTTTAACCCCAAAAATCCAAAAAATTAAAAAATACATTAAAAATAATTTTAAAAATTAAATTTCCGGAGGTCCCCCCCTCACGTTTTCACTCCAAAAATTTGTACGTGAAGCCCACCATATTGGTAGGCGTCACAGCCATCATCCGCCATCGTGGTAGGTGCAGCCATCCGCCATTTTGGTCGGTGCAGTCTGCCATATTGATATTTGCAGCCGTCCGTCATCTTGGTCGGTGCAGTCGGCCATCTTGGTAGGTGTCACAGCCACCGTCCGCCATCTTGTTTTTTTAGTTTTTCATTTATTTATAAATTACTGGAGTTTGTCTCATACCATCGTTTGACCGCCATCTTGGTTTTTCGCTTGTCAATTGTTTTACATTGCTGGTGCTGTCTCCAGCACCGCATCCAGCAAACTGCTAACCCCATCCACTCCCTGTTCCAATATATTTAATTGACCAGTTGACCCACCCCTCATTCTCATTGGCTAATTGCCCACTCCGATCCAATATATTTAATTGCTCCGCCAATGTTTCTCATTGTCTAGTTACTCGGGTGTTTTCGGAAAACTTCGTTCGATCAATTAGTAAGTTCCCGTCCACCCCTCTTTCTCATTGGCTAATTGCCCCACCCCATCACCCTCTACACAAATTATTCACCATCATTCGACCAATTGGTCGGCAGGCCTCCACCCACACCTCTGATTCTCAGTGGCTTACCACATCACGTGACAATCTCTTGGATTGGCTAATTGCACGTGCGTTTTTGGAAACCTTCGTTCGGACCAATCGGCGGCCTACTTTAATCACAAGTGCGGACTATTTTTCCCCTTAAAACACTTTATAAGATGCACCCTGAGCCCCCTCGGGAAATCAGTAATTTTTCTCGCTCATAGAAATATAGGCATGTTGTGCGGGTGGCAATAAAATTATTTCGGCCATTTTGGCTTTTGGAAGGGCGCGCACAGTTAGTGCCTTGGACGAACGGGATGAGTGACCCAACCTGCCAAAATAATTTCTTCTGGTCTACAAACCTTACGAAATTTCGACGTATTCAAGTATTTGCAGGTCTACCTGCAGCAGGACGAAGATATACGGGACCGCCTCCTGGGCAAGGAGTGTTTCGAGGGCTGCACTACCTCGGTTCACGACACGCCACATCGCGAGGGTTGGTGCAAGGCACGCCGAGCAGCCCTCGCGACGTCTGCGCCCGTGGAAGACGACTTTCCCTTTGAAGACGACGTCCACGTTGAAGACGACGTCCACATTGAAGACGCCCTCCCCGTAGCAGACGATGTTCGCGTGCAAGTTATCTACACACAAGCTGTAACCGTGGAAAATGCCCCCCTTCAAGAAATCTGCTGGCAAGGACTACCTGGCATGGAAACCAACACAGAACACAGGTGCCCGATGTGTATGGACCTCAATAACGTTTTGAAAGACTTTGTAGAAAATGTTTGAAACTCGCTGGGTGCATGGGAATCTAAAAGGTTTTTTTATATAACAAAAAACATCTAGTGAAAAAAAATGTTTTGCATCTTCCAAGGTTCTCGCTTGTTGGACTCGTACACCGTCAAGCAGATTGCCATCTCGTACAGTGACGAAGACGAAAAACCATGCAAAAGACGTACCGCCTACAGACGTACGAAACGCACGGACTAAGGTGGTACGAGTTGAATATTTCGTACGAGGAAATTGCGGCAATGCTGGACTCTGCCATGATTCTCTATTATCCTGTGCATGTGTTTGTATGACGCCAAGAGTCGGCGATTCGCAATGCGTGCCCCTTCACAAGCATTACCGCTGACCGCCGTTTCGACAGGTCGTCGAGACGTACGCTCAATACGTCACGAGTGCAAAAACCAAAGATATTGCTGTGCCCTGTGCAACGCCGAAGCCCTAAGATTGTGTAGTTATGATAACCCGTGTTACATTGAAAAAAAACTATGAGGAATCCATTGTACATTTAAACAAAATAGTACGCGTGTAATGCCCTCTAATACTCAGAGAAGAAACACATGTAAAATAAGAATTCCTTGTATTATGCAGAAGAATAATGATAATATTGTAATGTGTGTACACGAATATATGTGTTTATAAAACAATATCAAGAATTTCAATTTTATCACGAGTTATGACCTGTTCACGTAAGTTTTAAAAATCACTGTTGGTAATGACAAAGTATTTAGTACATACGTTTTGTTAAAATTTAAAGAAAATTTGGTTTTGGTATATCAGTTCTGTTATAATTTAAAGAAAAAAATTATCAATGAGACTTTAGTCTCCATTAACATAATGTATATATATATATATATATATATATATATATATATATATATATATAACGCATACGAACGTAATTATTCAAAAAATAAATTAAGGATTTGGAAAAAATTATGTGTCATGTACGGATGCGTTATGCTGCTTTCTATAAAGTATAATGGCTCTAAAACCCCAAAAACAGAGGTAAAAACCACTTCGCTGCCCCTCACGGTATGCGATACGCACAGTGGAGGATCCCATGCATTCCACCTAACCCAGGTCTTGACGCCCATCATTGAAACCATTTTCTACCAAGTTTAATATCAGTACATTAGGAAATTTAAACAGCGGGAAAAAAATACCCATATGGTTACTCAATGTGCGGCGATTTTTCCAGCACCCATAGTCAGCATATAAAATCCTTTACATCCATAAATAATGCACATATATATTAAGTTTTACAGGGAAAATATTATATGCTGTGAGGAGACGTTAGTGCAAAGGTAAACACGAAACAAGTATCAAATCATAAAAAACAGTTACCTTCGGTAAACAAATTTCTGTATTTTTATGCATTCGTGTGCGCTCACTCCGTTAAGAGATATATCTGATCCGCAGTAAAACACCCCACCCTTTTCCTCAGAGTCCCACCACACAGCTACGTGACTTTAGTCGAATGAAAAGTGACATGCGAACAAGTGTATGTATATGTGTGCGGCCTCTAATCCGGCAGGTGTCAATAGTATTCACTCTTTATGCATTAGGCGTACTAAATTCATGGTTATATTCCCTATATGCTAGCCCACCATGCAGATTTATACCACAATACAAATTCCAGCAAAGACACACGCATACAGCTCTCATTCACCACCCTTCAACCTCGTTGAGACATATAAGGAAAAACTTCACAAGTGAGAAAGAATAAGAGCATATTGCAGCCAGTGCATTATGGATACCATGAAATTTTAAAGTTATGTTAATCCCTCTTGAATGTAGAAAATTAATGCAATGTATAATTTTTTTTGTCAATAAATTCTGGCTCTAACTCTTTGTTTGTTTGTTTTTTTCGTATAAAAATTCAAATGTGAGAGGTTTTATTTATTCTGAAAAAACCAAAGATAATTTGTGATGCTGTGAAACTAAGAAATAAAGGAGAAATACGATAATTCTCCACTTGTTCATATGTCAAACACACACACACACACCTACAAACACACACATATACAAACAGAGAGAGAGATAGAGATAGAGAGATAGAGAGAGATATAGATATATAGAGATATAGAGAGATATAGAGAGAGCTAGAGTGATATAATAGAGTGATAGAGATATAGTTATAGATATAGAGAGAGATAGAGACAGGTAGAGAGATATAAAGAGAGAGAAATAGAGATAGATAGAGAGATANTAGTTATAGATATAGAGAGAGATAGAGACAGGTAGAGAGATATAAAGAGAGAGAAATAGAGATAGATAGAGAGATATATAGAGATAGAGAGAGATAGAGATAGATAGAGAGATAGATAGAGAGATATATAGAGATAGAGAGAGATAGAGATAGATAGAGAGATAGATAGAGAGAGATAGATAGAGAGAGATAGATAGAGAGAGATAGATAGAGAGAGATAGATAGAGAGAGATAGATAGAGAGATAGAGAGATAGAGATAGAGATATAGAGATAGGGATATGTAGATAGAGAGATATATATATATAGAGAGATAGAGATATAGAGATATAGATAGAGAGTGTGAGAGAGATAGAGAGTGTGAGAGAGATAGAGAGTGTGAGAGAGATAGAGAGTGTGAGAGAGATAGAGAGTGTGAGAGAGATATAGAGAGATAGAGAGAGCGATATAGAGATAGAGAGATAGAGATAGAGAGATATAGAGAGAGAGAGAGCCCGATCCTAACCGCAGACGAGACTGAAATACGCATTAAAAAACTACTAAGACAAAATCATACTTAAAGAAGTGGTCCCGAGTACCAATAGAGAAGTATCACGAGTACCATTAGAGAAGTAAACGAGAGGCACCTGCAGTTGTAATCTGAGCTCGCTCACACGGTCAGCCGCGCTGCATCAGGTGTCGAACTGGTCTTTGCCCTAGATCACTGTCCAACGAGGGGTTGGGGGGAGGCTTGTCGCTCCAGCAGATTGTTTTATTTCTCACACAAGCCAACTTTAATTCATGGGAAAATAATGACAGATATCTGCACGCACAAGTCCACACCAGGGAAGATCCATGTTCATGGGGATTTATTGCTGCCGTCATTTTAATGGAATAAAGAATTACTTTATCTCTGGTGAAGAATTGAGGTGTTATGTTGAGAACTTTTACTTGTGTAAGAATGGTTTCTTTTTCACCCTAGGGCGCAAGGAATTAACTGACTAAACGTAACCACCATGGTTCAAAACCGATTTTATGCATATTTACGATCATATATTCATAATCTGATCGTGATCTCTGTTATACCCGACAGTAAAGTTTCCATACTAGATTTTTTTTTTCGTAAATATTTAAAGTGATATTTTTTCATCGTGCTTGGTATCGATGGCAGTAGTATTTCAACGATTATTTCCCGAGTCGATACATATCAGGTTTCATGGAAATTCGCGGCAGCTTCGACGATGGCGTACGATAATTTTTGTTTTAGAATTTTTTTTGTAATTTTTTGTAATTTTTTAAAAATTTAAATTTGACCTTGATCTTAACCTTATGACATGAAAACAAAATGGCCGCCGTAGGAGTGGAATGCAAGATCATGGTGATTATGTACTGGCTTACAAAATGGCTGCCATCCCAGAATCCTTCGATAGTGAACTGAGTTTGAGCCTTGGAACTATACAAACTATTAATTCTCTTTCGGACTTTGACAAAATCTGATAATTTACTTTTTCTAGTGATGGATGTGAACCTAATATTAGCATGGTTATGATAAATGACTAACGCTAAAATAATAATACTATGACATCATCCAAGCTGGCCGTTGTCTCAAGAATTCCTTCGATAGGGAACTGAGTTCGAGCCTTGGAACTATACAAAATATTAATTCTCTTTTGTACTTTAACTAAATTTGCTAATTTTCTTTTTCCTAGTTATGGCTGTGGACCTAATATTAGCATGGTTATGATAAATGAATAACACTAAAATAATAATTTATATACTTAAACATTTTTTTACAGCTGTGAGACATGAGTCATACAGTCTCATTAAACACTATTATTATAGTGGGGAGGTTGTGTGCGTGCGTGTGTATATGTTACTTGTAGTTTGTGTATAATTTGTCTAGTGACTGTGACCTTGACCGTACATGGTACTTGCACCATGTTTATCATTTGTCTCTCACCCTACACACACGCCGACTGTAGCTAGACTTCCCGTCACTCTTCACAGAAGGTTCACGATACATGCCTGCATGTATGTTCTTCCATGATGAATAGGTTGTTAGATACCTCTACTAGGTTCGAATTTGTGTTTATACGCATAGGTAAGTGTTCTGCATGTGTGAATTTAGTCATGTCGGCTGAAGGCTACCGTGTCCCTAGCAGGGACTGTGTGACCTTGGAGCCTTACATAACACTCTCTCGGCTAGTGATCTGTGCTATCTGTTTAACTTGCCAAGACCTGCACGGTGCTCACATCGGCAGCTGACCATCTGAGCTGTCTCACATATTCCCTGGCATATGACAACAGTCGCAGTCTACCCTTGTGTAGGACTGACGATGATTGTTTACATTATCATAAACATATTTTTTTACAGTTAACGCTACTATGTGTCTCATGTGTGTATCATATTTGTATATATCTTGCTTTTTGCATATCTCAGTTTGTTGTAAGTTATCCATCCTGAATTTTATTTACATATATATGTTTTTCATATTTATTTGGTTCGGAAATTATAGCTACCTATGCTTAGAACATATATACATATATACATATGTAGTCATTTTCGTTGCTGGTAATGAGAGCTTCTGTACGTATTGATCAAACGACCAATCATCAGGGAACTGAGTTCGAGACTTGACACTTTACAAAAACTATTAATTATATTTCAGACTTTTGACAAAATCTAGGTTTTTTCTCAGTAGTGGAGGTGAACTTAATATTAGCGAGGGCTAAGATAAATGAATAACAGAGAAATAATTTACATACTTTTACCTTTATTTACAGAGTTGACATAAAATGAATACATAATCATATTTGATACATGCTCGGCATATTTTTCTTCATTCGAGCGAAAAATTTATGCTTTCGGTTTTGGAAGAAGAACAATATATGTTGTGAGCATTCAAGCTGTCATTATTCGAATATACTGCACGACAGTTATCACATGGGTAGGTCTTGTAGACGGTAGCAAATTTGCAGTCGCTATCTCCATGTCATTTGGTCCAGCTGCTCTTTCTGAATGTCTTGCCGCAATACTTGCACTCGCTTCCCGATGAACGACAAACATGGACTTGGCATGTATTGTTATGTCTATACAGGTTATCACTTCGGGTAAACATGGCATCACAGTTATCACAGTGGAACGCTTTGTATGCTGGGCTGAACTTGCAATGCCAACTTTCATGTCAGCCTGAACTATAACTTGTGCTAAAAGTATTTCCACAGTAGTTACATTGATGTCGTACTGCTTGCATCGACTCTTCAAGACCATGTTGTAGTTGGCAAGTCTTCAACCATAGCTTTCATTTTCATATTGTAGCAGAGTATACAATAACAGTGGTAACATTGATACTGTATTGGTTCTAGCATCTTTTCAGGGCTTCTCGCTGTTACAGAGTACACACTCGTAGTAGATGAATGTAGTAGTAACGATATGCTTTCCTCCACAATGCTCGAAAACGGAATGACATTCATTTTATATGATGCATGCTTATATATACACTTATAAATATATTTTCCTTTTTGTAATATCAGTTTGAATCAGTGTATAGTTGTGTTGACCTTATTGTTCACATACTTTACAATTGAAATTCCTTCGCCTAACATACTGTACTGTGTACATTGCTTGTGTAATATATCACAATATATAAAAATTGTTAAATGTATAAAAGTATTTGTTTTATAATTTTTTTATATATCTGTTTGCATCAGCATTTAGCTGTGATGACTCTCTTGCATGACTAATGGTTCGAGAGCGTGTGGTAGCGTCCTTTATGATAAGCCACCAACTTCGTCTGTGATGAGACACTTTTGAGAGCCTCGCGTAACATGTTAGGCCTCTTTATCGTTGTGTATGGTAATGTTCTTTATGATAGGCTACCAGCTTCGTCCGAGACTCTTTCGAGAGCCTCGCATAACATGTTAAGCAGCTTTTAATTGTGTGTGTGGCAGCATCCTTTATGATAGGCACCAGCTTCGTCAGTGCTGAGAAACCTTCCAGAGCCTCGCATAATATGCTAGGTCCCTTTATCGTTGTGTATGGTAACATTCTTTATGATAGGCTACCAGCTTCATCATGCTACCAGCTTCATAATATGTTAGTTCCCTTTATCGTTGTGTGTGAGCCTTGCATAATATGTTAGGCTCCTTTATCATTGTGCGAGGTAGTGTTATTTATGATAGACTGTCGATGAAAAGACACTTTCGAGAGCCTCGCGTAACATGTTAAGCACCTTTACCGATGTGCACAGCAGCATTCTTTATGATTTGCTGCCGATGACGAATCATTTTCGAGAGCCTCGCATAACATGTTAGGTTCCTTTATCATTGTGCGCGGCATTGTTATTTATGCTAGACTGCTGATGATGAGATACTTTTGAGAGCCTCGCATAACATGTTAGGTTCCTTTATCGTTGTGTATGGTAGTGTACTTTATGATAGGTGACTAGCTTCACCAGTACAGAGACACTTTCGAGAGCCTTGCATACCATGATAGGCTCCTTTATTGTTGTGTATGTTAGCATCCTTTAGGATAGTCTACCAGCTTCGACAGTGCCGAGACATTTTTGAGAACCTCGCATAACATGTTAGGTTCCTTATTGTCGTGCGTGGCAGTGTTATTTATGCTAGATTGCTGATGACGAGATACTTTTGAGAGCCTCACATAACATGCTAGGTCCCTTTATCGTTGTGCGCGGCAGTGTTATTTATGATAGACTAATGATGACGAGACACTTTCGAGAGCCTCGCATAACATGTCAGGTTCCTTTATCATTGTGTATGGTAGTGTCCTTTATGATAGGCGACTAGCTTCACCAGTACAGAGACACTTTTGAGAGCCTCGCATACCATGTTAGGCTCCTTTATATTTGTGTATGTTAGCATACTTTAGAATAGGCTACCAGCTTCGACAGTGCCGAGACATTTTTAGAGCCTCATGTAACATGTTAGGCTCCTTTAGCATTGTGTATGGTTGGGAAGACTCTGGGATAACCTGTATATATGAACATGTGTGCATGTGGGTGTGTGTGCATATGTATATGTGTGTGCATGTGTGTGTACTTGGGTGTATAAGTGTGCGTGCATGCGTACAAGTGTCCCTCAGTATCCTTTATTTTAGGCTGTGCGCTTCGTCGCAGTGTTCAGCATCAACCTTTATGTTAGGTCGCATACATAGTTGAAGTGTTTGGCGCCACCCTTTATGTTATGCTGTGCATGTCGTTGAAGTGTACTGCAGCATCCTTTATGTAATGCCGCGCGCTTCGTCGCAGTGTTCGGTGTCATCCTTTATGTTATGCAACACATCATGGCAATGTCCTTTATGTTACATCACGTATCACTGCGATGTCCTTTATGTTACACCATGCACCATGGCGATGTCCTTTATGTTATGCTACATGTCATGGTAATGTCCTTTATGTTAAGCCACGCATCATTGCGACATCCTTTATGTTACACCACGTGCCATTGCGACGTCCTTTATGTTAAGCCACACATCACAGCGACGTCCTTTATGTTACAACACATACTTTATGTTATACCACACATCATTGCGATGTCCTTTAAGTTACGTCACGTGTCACGGCGACGTCCTTTATGTTACACCACGCACCACAGCGATGTCTTTTATGTTATGCCACATTCTTCGTTGCAGTGTCCGAGATACTTTAGAGAGCCTTGCATAACATGTTAGGCTCCTTTATTGTTGTGCATGGTATCATTATTTATGATAGGCTGCCAATGATGAGACTCCTTTATCGTCGTGTATGGTTGGGAAGACTCTGAGATAACCCTCGTTAATATGTTGGGAAGACTCTGAGATAACTCTCCTGGCTTGGAATGCAAGCATGTGGTGTATATCATATAGTAGGAAGGACTTAAATGATAATCTAATTTGGGAAGACTCTGAGATAACCTGGCTTGGCATGCAAGAGCATGAAGTATTTCGTCTTGTAGGAAGAACTTAAATGTTAATTGATTTTGGGAAGACTCTGAGATAACCCTCCTGGCTTGGAATGCAAGCATGTGGTGTATATCATCTAGTAGGAAGGACTTAAATGACAATCTCTTTGGGAAGACTCTGAGATAATCCTCGCAGCTTGGAATGCAAGCATTCTATGTCTGAGACAACCTCTCGCTTGGAATGCAAGAGCATGAAGTATACAATATAGTAGGAAGGAATGAAATAATAATCGAATTTGGGAAGACTCTGAGAAAACACCTCTCACTTAGACTATAAGAGTATGACATGTATGATCTAGTAGGAAAGCATTAAATGATGATCGAATTTGGGAAGACTATGAGATAACCCTCCCAGTTTGAAATTCAAGCACGTGGTGTATATCTAGTAGGAAGGATTTAAATTATAATCTAATTTGGGAGGACTCTGAGATAACCCTCCCAGATTGGCATGCAAGAGCATGAAGTATATCATCTCATAGAAAGGACTTAATGTTAATTGATTTTGGGAAGACTCTGAGATAACCCTCCCAACTTGTAATGCAAGCACATTATGTATATCATCTAGTAGGAAGGACTTAAATGATAATTGAATTTGGGAAGATTCGGAGAAATTCTCCTAGCATGGAATGCAAGAGCATGAAGTAGGGAATTGATTAAAAAAAGTTATTTAAACAAAAATTTATTTAAAAAACAATACATTTTGAAAAAACAACTTTCAAGAAATTTTTGAACAAAATTAAAATTAAATTAAAAATTATAAAAAAAAATTTAGAATACATAACAAAAATTTCGAGAGCCTCGCGTAGCCAATCAGAGCCCACACCGGGATGAATGCGTGAGCAGGAAAAATCCATGATGACGTCATCGGTTCCCGCAGGTGACGCCACAGCTCGTCCCTCATCCCCAGCCAGGTGCCAGGTGGCGTGGAATGCCCCTTTTCTATCTACTAAAGTCCCTTAATTATACGTCTTATTTCCTCATTTTATCCTGGAAATCAAGTAAGATGTGAAATTATTGATACATATTATAATATTATTCTTGATCTCTTAGACTGCCTATATAACCGCTATATAAAAATTAAAAACGTCTCATTTGCATAATATTTTTATATTAAAATTTGTTGTTTTATGCAAGAGGTTAATACGTTCTTATTTGCATGACATGCTAACTGAAATTAAATTTGTCCCAATTTTTACCCAATTATATGTTTAAAAAGCTAATTCTAAATGAAATATTTTTGTGATCCGAGTCTTCGAGTCTTTAAATAAACTCATTTTTGTAATGAAAATTACTGGCTAAAGAACCAGAGATGGGAAGTCTGGGAAACGTTATTTTGCTTTACCTACTTCCTGAAGGTGGAAATTTTTGCCATATTTAAGGACTATTCTCTAACCTCAAACTGTACGTTAACACCAAACAGTGGCACAAAATTGTTTTCAAAAATGACCTACTGAATAAAATGTATTTGAATATGATTAATATTTCAATTTAAAAATTGATAAACTATGGTTTTAAGATAATTTTCGTTCGTGTAATGATAAGGGTTTAATGATGTGTACCTCTGAAAATATGCGGTTTGTAATAAAGTTCAAAGTAATCTCCGATCACGCGAGAGAATTGTGCAACATTTCTGCTTTCTGAACACACATCACATGTCAGATATCTCAGATAAAGTCCTGTAGTGCAGTTGCGCAACCAACCGCTACTTTAACTGTGTGTGGCGGAAGGAAATGTGTGCAACGTGACTAATGCCAGAACCGTACATACGCTGCCAAGACAAACAGACTTGGCAGAGAGCAGTATACTGGTGGTATTAAATGGAGGACGTTAACAAGCACATATAATAATAAACGAAATAAAGCGTAGGAGCAGTAAATGTATACAAAATAACGCTTATTTTTCTTCTGCGTTTAATTTCCTTTGCAGTGAGAAAAACGTTTTGTTGAATAAAACAAAATTTGTTTGGCGCAACCAAATTAATTGTTTGTGTAGGAGCAATGAAATATTTTGTTGCCGAAACCAATATTTTTCTTATTTGGTTTCCCTAAGCATGTACTTTGGCTACACGTATAGTTATTATACTTTATAAAAAAACAAAAATTGGAGGACCAAGATTCAAACCCGGGACACTTGCGCCTGAACGATACGCCTTACAGACCTCGCCAACAGTAACTGTCAAAAAATATTTTTATATGATACAGTGTCTAACGTATGACATTTACGTCAAATAAATGTACTTTTTCTGATGAAATTGTTTTATTGGTACTGTTTATGACATTAATAAAGAGCAATAACTAAACTTACCGACACTGTTACTATACTTATTGTAATATAAATCATAAACAAACTCGGAAACTGTAAATTAGAACGAAGGCAATCAAACGAACCGATTAATTCGCTGGGGAAAGTAACTAAGTGGTTATAGTTTTCATTTTGGGCATGGGGCGTAAATAAATGCTAAACACGTTAATTGAAATGTATATTTTTCTGGCTACCGATATATAAAAACCAAGAAAGGGCAAACTCAGGTAGCAACATTTTGCCAACTTTGTGAACAAATATTTTGTCGCAGTAGTATACACTCATGAGCAGGTGAATTAGACACACCTGCCGTGTTGGCAAAATTGCGCTGTGGTTGACCCCTATAGAATGGAATAGTGCCCAGTGTTCTGAATTAGCTTTTTAAAGCCATTCATACGTGAAAGTGTCTAAGGGAGTAGCTCAATAATGACTCATGATTAGGTAGAGCATAATAGTATTAGATAAGGTTTATTTAACATAAGGATTTTACAATTACTATTTATGTTACTATTGATGGGGGAGCTTTAAATTGAATACCAAGATGCTTATTAATCATATTAAGATTTAATACCTCACGCCATTACTGTTACAATATCATTTGAAAGTCCCCACCGTATTCATGTTGCCGGAGGCTGATTCTAGGAGGCGGTTAATGACAGCCGGACACACCCATCTTCAGTGCCCTATTTTGAATATTATAAGTTGAGTGCTGGATGTCGTTACTGTTTGTTTTGTATGTGTTCCTTTCTTTGTTGTTTATATGTTTTTCCTCCTTTTTTCTGTGTGTTATGGTGTGGGGAATATTTCCTTGTCCCAAATTGAATACTACTCGGTTTATGTGATCTGTTATATGTCGGTGTCTGTATGCTAGGCATGTGTTGTGGCATGACTGAGTAACAATTTGTACAAGGTGTACAATAGCTGATTGCTATTTGTGCATATGTGGCTGTTTTATATTCCCCCTGGTTGGGTTCAAGTATGCAGGGTGGATGGGGATATTTACTAACCTGTACTGCCCGTTTTATGTATTTTTAAATGCCTGTGTGTTAGGTCTAGAATAGTGTCCATTCATAGGTTGTTGAGGCAAGAAGTATGGATATGGCATTGCTAGGTTGTGGAATGGATAAGGTGGAACTTGAAATAAGGTAGGTGAGTTCATTGTGGGTGCTCTGTATGTGTTGAATTTTCTGTTTTGCCTAAAATTTGTTTCTCTTTCTGACCTTCCTGTGTTAACTGCCTTTTGTTCATTTTTGTGTTCTTCACCTGCCTTTGTGGTATCTTTGGACACTGAGAGTTTACTGATTTCTTCTTTTAGTTCTCTAATTTGTGTTTCCATGAAAGCTGTTGAATTTTGTGTGTGATTTTGTACATTATGTTTATAAATGCCTGCTTCTATGTGTCTGATGTTGTTGATCATCTCTGTTAATGTGTTATTGTTCATAACAATTAGTTTATCTACTACTGTCGGCGCTAACGAATCCCAGAGAATTTCCTTAATTTCTTCCTCTGGCATGTTATGTTTGACCGTATTTGCTAGAAAAATAATTTCTTGAACATGTACAGTTGCAGATTCCGTAGGTTACTGTCTCTTGCTGTACAATTATCTGTTGTAATTAGCAATGTTTTATTCTGTTGCAAAAATGTTTATTATTTATTGTGTAATTCTTTCCCATGTGAGTAAGTGAGGTTCTGTTTTGTTAATAATGTTTTCATACACTCTTTTAGCTGGACCTAATAGATATATTTGTAGTCTTTTAATCGTAGTTTCTTCGTTCCACTGGTTAATTTCTGCCCCTGTTTCAAATTGTTTTGTGAATTCAGAAATATCTTCTTCCTTACTACCGTGGAATTTTTCTACCGGCACTGGTTGTTGGATTACTATGTTAAATTGTGATGGTTGTTCCATTTTTGGGCGTGTTTGTGTATGTGATTTAACAGCGATTTTTTTTTTGGGATTGCTAGCCATTTAATTATGTGTCAACATGTTTCATAGTATGTGTATGACAAACATTTTGTTACTAATTTATTCATGCAGTCCGAGCAATTTAACACCACGTACATGCAATTATTAAAATTGCCCTTATTTGTTAGTTAATCAAATATACTAAATAAAAATGTTAGTTAAATTGGTGATCTAGAGNTGGGGGTAATTGGAGGTGGAGCTGACTCGCTTGCTAGTCGATCGGTAGGGCTCTTAAGGGGCCTCCACCATTTGTTATGAGTCTTACTTCTCATAAACTATTAGGACATTGAGAGATAGCATAAGCTCAGAATAAGAGGATTTATAGAAAGAGTTATTAGAGCATTTACTTTCGTTCTCCAACAGTATAATTGTTACATAGATTTTTAAGACAAGAGTCCAACGGAAGAGAGAGAGAGAGAGAGAGAGAGAGAGAGAGAGAGAGAGAGTTGAAAGGGAGGTAATTAGGTTAGAGAGAACATGATAAAGAAGGAGCTCACCCTAGCCACGCACCCAGGACTCGTTGTCGGACGACGCCCTCGGACCCGCAGTTGACTCGCCTGACCACGCAGACTGTGTCGATCTCGGTCCTCGGAGCCCAGTTCACTATTCTCGCCCCTCCACTTGTGTATTGACGTAATTCGTTCTGATTGGCTCCCGTTGTGCGTTGGAGGCGGAGTGTCCTCACCGTTTGTTCTGATTATGCTGAAATTCCCCAAGGCTAGCAGGACCCACATTTTCCGTGCCTCTTTGCGCAATTCTCCGCTGGTTGCTGAAATCGATTCCGGTCCGATGTTATGCTTTACAAACGCGTCTGGGGCCTCTTTGCGCAATTTTGCTTAGACAGGCGCTGCACAACGGGGCCAATCGTAACACCAGCAACGCATGACTGGGATGTCGTCAGACCGTATACTGTAACAATCGAACAGAGAATGAGGAAGAAACAAGATAAGCGTGTTTGATCGAGGCCTGATCGCTGGGGCCAAGTGTACAGGGCACTGCTTTCCGAATTCGTGCAGGTATTGGGATTTCCATGGGCCACCATGTCAAGAGTATACCATGAGTTCAAGGATTCGGGTAAAACCACCACCATCAAGGACAACTGCCATGGCGTACAAAGTATCGATGACAGGGGTCACTGTCCTCTAACTCGGTTGGTAACAGCGGATAGACAGGCCACAGTGTAGCAGATCACTCGCTTTATTCAATTCTGGACCGCAACGACCTGTGAGCAGCTATACAATCTTGAATCATCTCCTTGCTATGGAGTACAGAATCCGCTGCTCCACTAGGGCACCTCTGCTCCCCGCAAATATATAGGTTAATCACTATGGTTATAAAGGGTTTAAACATACATTCCTGGAGCTAAAAATTATACTTGCAAACTGAATTTCGCAAGTCTACCTCCTATGAATTCGTAAATTATATTCACCTACCTGAATGCGAAAAAATGTGGTCTGCTACATAATTATTTAAAATGAGCATATAAAAACAGTAAATGTGAGCATAGGCACATATGATTCAGACAGACCCCGACTTAAACTAACAAAAATTTTTAAATACAAAATTTGTCTTTAAAAAGTTTTCCAAATGGTAAATAGGACGAATTTAAACTCAAAAATATCTCCAATAAATGTTGCCATGAGCCATACATGCATTGGTTGAAAAAATATATAACAAAATGTTTAATACACTAATGTAATTGTACGAGGGAATGACAGCCTCTTCGTTTGATGACTATTGTAAAAGATTTTTAAGAAAGCCTTTCTATTATGGCTTAGTAGCTGAGTGGTAAGAGTACCCGACTCTTGTTCGAGAGGTTGTGGGTTAAAATCCTCATTCCTCCATGAGTATTTTTTCTTTTTTAAATGTTACCGTGTGTCATGGAAAAGTGTAAAATTTACATACTTTAACTTTTATAAACAGATTTTGCATTAAAAATACATTTTTGATACCTTTTAATGCATTTTTTAAATAAAGATTTTGACTTTTTCAAATTATAAATAAAACAAATTTAAATAAAATAATTCTTTTTTTTAAAAGTAATCGATCCCTAGAATATTGTTTTACGATTGATCTGACAAACCTGGCTGCTCTGTCTGTCCATGCATGTTCGCAAACTCAACTCCAGTAACCTAAATGTAATAAAAAAATGTGTTTTATTTCTAAGGTACACCTTTTCATATATAAAAAAATACTCAAAAAGAAAAAGAGAAGAATATATTTAAAAAAGAATTATGACTATATGAAAAAAATATTTATCACTGGTATAAATAGGTTTTGTATATTAAAAAAACTTATATAAAAATTATTACTACACATTAGAATAATTATAACAAAATATTTATTCTTCTCTATACAGATTATGATACATATACTTCTTCGAAACCTTTACCCGAGCATATGTCTAGATAGCCGAGTGGGTTAAGGCATCTGCATGCCCACCCAAGGCTCGGCAGTTCTATACTGCCCTCATCCAAATGATATTTTGAGCTCTGCGAAAATTAAATAAAAAGCATCCCCCCTAGCGGACAACTTTAGAACCAATATGGCGACTGAGCGAGAGAGATACCAGCACATTATAACTACCATCTCCATAAACAAATGTGGTGGTCGGACTGGCACGCTCCCTAGCAACAGCCAATGTAAACAAAATACAAGTGGAAACAAGATGGTGGGGAAGATGGGGGATGGAAGAAACAAGATGGAGGATGGTAACAAAATGGCAGATGAATACAAGATGGCGGGTGGAAACAAGATGGCGTATGGGAACTAAATTACGTATGTGACGTCACTTAAGATAGCAGATCTAAGATGGCGGCAGATCCACAGATCCTTAGCCCTTGTCCTCGGATCGGCATAATCTATCTACTTCTTATCTGGAATATGTCGCTCACAAAGAATTCCCTGCAAAGTGTGCTACATCTGTCGGGAGCGCCATGTGGCGCCCTGCAAGGCACCTGGAGGGTGGTGGCTATCATGGTGGTGTTTACACGTTAAAGCAGGGTAAGCGCTGATAATGTCTTTCTGTTGTCACTGATAATGGCTCGTTACGAGATAAGCGCTGCTGCATTTTCACCCCTTCCTGCCTTATCACGCTCGGCCAGTCATTCCGCGTCTGGACCCCGACGCCACCCGCCCTTATTCCTGATCAGGGAGAAAGCATTCGTGCTGTTGCTGGTCCACGCAGGTCATTCAGCCAAATTAAATTTCGAAAAAACTGCCCACAACCTGTACATTTTAACTTGATCCCTTGACCCACCCTCTCCCCTTGCTGTTGCAACTAACGCTTGCTCATTGCAAGTTACTTAGAATAGATACTAAAATATACTCATGTTTTATTTCAGTGGATTACTTATTCTAGTGTACACACACTGTATACCTAAACGCAACAATCAGACTAGAGTTAGGTTTATTCTGCTTTTAAATATTTTTCTGTTAAAACAAATGATGGATTACCTACCACACGTCAATTCTGAGCAACTTAACTTAACCAGGAGTCGTAACGTAAATCAGCGTTATAAAAGTTAATCATATTCCACACATTTATTGAAGGAATTATAAAAAAAACCAAGAAAGAACATTCTTATAAACTACCGTTTTGACAATCTTTCCAAGCAAATATTTTACCAAAGTGATGATTTTCTGATTTATCTCTGTCGAGATATTACATGCGCCGTGAATTTGTACATGCAATTGCAGCACAAGGTATTATGAAAAATAAATGCATCAATCTGGCCAAACAGCACCTAAAAACATTACATAGAAATGCCGTTTCTTAAATTTGTCCTAAAAATAATTACTTTAGATATTTGTTATTTTATCCTCGATGTTCACGTTAATGTGGTGATGAGAAAAATGAACAAACACATAAGTAATCGAACGAGAAAGTTATAACATTCATTCCGTGGTGGTGTAGTGGTTAGACTACTCGCCTCCCACCTAGGCAAACCGGGTTCGATTCCTGACGGGATCGCTCTAGGATTTTCGTATATGGGAATCGTGCCGGACAATGCTGCTAATCAGCGGGTTTTCTCGGAGATTTTCCCCGCCCTTGCATTCCGGCACTGCTCCATATTCACTTCACTTCACCCTCATCAGCTCTCGAGACCGCGATATTAAGAGCCACCCAAAGCTCTCCACTCCACTTAATGCTATAATAAAGTGTGCGTAGGACATAATTACTACTTTGACTACCAATACGTTATTTGAAGGTTCCTTATAGCAAGGAAGTTGTAACTTTCTCGTTTGATTACTTAAGTGTTAGTTCATTTTTATTATCATCATATAAAAGTGAATGTCGAAGATAAAAATCAAATCCATAAAATAATTTTTTTTAGGAGAAATTTAAGTAATGTTGACAGCGAATCACGAAGAGTCGTTCCATATTTTACAGTTTCATTTCAATTTTAGAATACTGGTAACTTAATCCAGCTTATTTTTGTTTCATACACGTTAAGGTAAGAATTATGATAGTAACATTATTAAGTATAGAAAAAAATTCAGTCACTTCATTAACGCGCAGACTCTATTAGGCAATACGACCGTGGCTATGATGATTTGTTCGTGTGGCGGAAGCATTCAGAATGGGATGAAAGAAGAATCTAAGAGGAACTTTCAAAAGTGCAGACCTATTTAGGTCTGCTAAAATTAGTTTATTACAGTATTTTAGACTGCGGATGGTTGATGCCCATGCTCAGTTTTAGAGAGGCGCTAGGTATCAAGCCGCCTATTTGCCACCTCCCGTAAATAAAAGTAAACAAAACAGAGCGTCCAATGTAATTGTGAACTATGTAAATGGGGTTTGACGAGTGGGATTTGTGATTGTGCTGCTCCGTGAGCAAAACCGTTATTACTTTGGACTGGCATCTAGGAGAATCAGAACCAAACCGAATAAATCGGGCCTGTTAGCAGTACCAGCGCGTTAGGACACCCGACAAAACTTAACAGTATTTCTTATGCAAATAGACTGTACTGCGATGGAATGACAATGTCCATTTGGCATGTATACATATTTTTTGTAATCATGGTTAGCATTTGCATAGTTTTTTTTGGACAGTTTTTTATACGAAATATGCTAATTATAGTAGTTTTAAACAATTTTTTTTATCGCAACGCTAATATAAAACTACAGCTCAAAGAGCAATAGTTTCCAAGCACGGAAAAGAAACTTGCAATTCTGCGAGTGTAATAATACTTAAACTTCACCGTATTTCTCACTGAAACTAGACAACATAGTTTCTGTGACGGATATAGGCAGTGCGTGCGTTAGCTCATGGCATTTGCGTCCCGGCTCACGTTCTTCTTGTAAGCTTAACGACGCCCATTAAAAGAATTTATTTCTAGTCCGGTGGAAGTAAATGTCGGCAGCGTGTTTTGAGTTTTCCCAGCATGCCTCGGATACCAGGTGCGGCGTAAATGCTGTGAAATCACCAAATTTCTCAGAACACCTCTGGCGCCGGTGGGCGTAGTTTACAAAAGATGGAAGTCGGAGTGACTGCTACATATCACCACATAACTCGAGAGAGAGAGAGCGTTCGAGGAACTAGTCTTATCAACAAACAGCTGTAGGATTTGATGGCCGCACAGAGCGCAGGCGGTATAGGAGCTCCTACACGAAGTTCGAATGGGCCAGCGCCATACTACCACAGTAACTGCTCTTAATAAGCTCGCTGTCTAAAGCTATTACTGTCACAGTCCTCTCCCAGGAACCTACCAAGCGAGGCGGGGCAGTGGAAAACTAGACANGCTGTCTAAAGCTATTACTGTCACAGTCCTCTCCCAGGAACCTACCAAGCGAGGCGGGGCAGTGGAAAACTAGACAGCAATCAGGAGGATGCGGGTTCTCTCCCCGGTCCAGCCATCTTTAGGCGAACACTGGGATGGTTCATTGCTACAGGCCGATTCCTTCCCCGTTACTGCTCTTCTGAGGAACTTGCTCTGACTCTAATGACCTCGCTGTCGACGAGACGTTAAGTCCTACATATATTTAAGGGACTTGCTTCTTAAAATAATACAAGTTCCAATTTACAAATGGATATTTTACAAGTGTGTTGTAGAGGCGTTTCGTAAATGAGACTTCTAGACACGTGGATATTGGAGGACCTAAAATAAAAGTAAAGTGGTATTGAGAGCCGACGAGGGTTAAGTGAGGTGACCATGGAGCATTGCCGGAATGTAAGGGTGAAGGGAAACTGGAGACATACTTAAAAATTACGGTGTGTGGTATTTGTGTGATATGCAAGATCTCTTAATGAAATGGATAAATAAAAACTCTATCCGATATTATAATTTTTCAGGCTAACGTTGATAGCACGGGGAAACAGGAAGTTGGGGAGGCGCTGCCCGCGAGTGTCGTGAAGTTAATGCAGTGGTCTTCATTGCGATCACAATAGTTATGTTTACACTCTGAGGCCATCAATGACTATCAACGTTTCACCAACACATGCATTCATTTCGGGCGTTCCATCTAATGCATGGAACTGTTTAACAATCTTCCTATATTTTCTGGCCATTTAACAACATTTGGGGAGATATAACATTAGTATTACCAGCATTTGTAAAGGTTCTAATGCTTCAGTGTCCAATCGATTCATAAATACCATACACATCCCCAACATAATGATACTGGCCAACATTTTTCAATAAGGAGAGTGGAAATTGACAAAGGTTCCTTTGTTGGTGATTTGTTTCTTTGAATGGGGTACTAAAAAGTTTCCTGTAATTAAAAATACTCATTATAATTCATATAACTACGGACCTTTTTATTTTAATTCAATAATTTTGTCAACCTGATGTTCACTTGCTGTCTGAAATTGTGTAGTTGCCTCACAACAACATTCCTCATATTTTCTTCATCTGAATTGGTGAAAATAAAACCTACTGTATTCACACGTTACGTCAATTGAATCATAGGTAAACATTCATTACTACAAAAGTAATATCCTATACACACAATTAAAATGAGATTTGTAAACTTTTCTATATATGTACTAATACTAGGAGAAACCCCTCCCCTTGCAATTTGCAAGTCCTTGTAGGCTGTGTGTCTATTTATAAAAAAGTATAAGAATGATCATTTGTAATTACAACTGTTGATTTGAAGCATAATGAAATCACATTAACAACTTCCATACAAATAAAACGTGAAATTTCTTGTAAATGACAGGTTTTTAGTTCTATAGAATAGTCCCTAAACTGAAATCTGCATGAGGTTCGAGCCGAAACACGAGGCAAAGAAGAAGGATGGCAAGAAGTAGAAACATTGCCCTACTTTAGGGAAAGACATACCATTTTTGCACAGAGTGAAGACAGCGAAAATATTATAAAAAGGAAGTATTGAAGTGGCATTATGAGTATGGAGGATTGGAGCGGCGTGGGTGGGAAGGAGACGGGAACATCTTGAGAGGAACCTCCAAACCACAGAGACATCACCATAATGTTAACGTATGTATCCGCCGCCGGGGTACGGGCAGGAGGAGTCTAGAAAGTTCCCAACTTGTGATAGTGTCAGATTCGGATATTATAGTGAACAAATTCCGCATACTGAAGGAAATACAGAGGAAAAATTTACTCTTTATTACGTGTGGATGCAGCCAGCGGTGACACACGCGCGGTATTGTTTTGGACTGACAGAATTGCCCTTCGTAGCATTCAACATTCGAGGACAAGTTGACGAAAACGCATATGCTTTTTTTAGCCACGTTAATTTAAGGGGCGAATAAANGCATTCAACATTCGAGGACAAGTTGACGAAAACGCATATGCTTTTTTTAGCCACGTTAATTTAAGGGGCGAATAAATCAATAATCAATTAATAGCTAGACTTTGCATAGCTCTCCGGTTGAACCTCGGATGTGAATGTAGGTTGAGGGACTCATTACGGAGTTGCAGGCGTTCCAAGCTCTCGTTGCCACATAAAACTGGGAATTCGTTTTTATTCAAGTGCCAAGCAAGGTGCAGGAACACCACACCAATTGATCGTATCTCAGTCTCTTGTCAATAAGGTTCGTGCCTCAATTTAATCACTGCACGGGAACAGTTCCCGTGATATGGTAGTTACTGTGCGCTCAGCGTATTAGCAGTATTGAAAAAATGTATTTCGTAAATAGTCTGATAGCCTCTTATTTCACGCCTGCCTCCGTAAGAGACGAAAAGTTTAAGGAAACATACAAACTTCTTGTGGGATGAAGAGGGGTGTGTTCTACGGCTTGTTTCATTGTTTCAATTATTGCTGTATTTGAGTCGATCTCCGTGGCGGGGTCGGATGCTTGCAGTTTATGGTGTAACATTCCATTTTTTTCGGACCCTTGGGAAGTTATGTTCGTGTAAGCTATTTAAAGGAATAAGTTGGCAGTAGTTTACTTCATAAGCTATCCCATTACTAACCAAAGATGAGAAAAAGAAACCTGTGTATTGTAAATTCCAATTAAATATTTCTGTATACTTTCACGTGGTACTTGAAGAAGAACTTCACTGCAAATGTTTTTTTTAGTCACTTAGATACAACATAACTACTTTAATTGGAAAAAATAACGATCGCGAGTTACGCTTGTTAATAAAAACATTATTTCGTCTTATTCAATTAGCATGTAGTTAGTCAACTTTAACGTTTATCACGACGTCTTTGCAATGTTCGAATATCGATTCTGATTAAAAATAAATTAATGATTCTAACAACCCACTAACAACCAAGCAAAATGTTTTTTTATATATAAAGTTTATTATTAACATCCCTATTCATGATGTTCCGTGTTACTAAATAAACAATTTACGTTAAAAAAATTACGATGGCTCTGAAAACTACAATTATCTTCTCAGACAATTGCATTTGCTATCAATCCTATACACATTAAAACGTCTTGCACTTACACCGCATGACAATGAAAACAGCGCACCATGAAGAAACCATGCGACAACCACGCGACTATGTCAATAGCGAGAGTACGGGTTGGTATGCACCGTAGAGTAAATATTTACTCTATGGTATGCACATTATCTCATGTTGGCGTGTTTGACCGCACACACGGCAATGGCACTGCAAGCACTGGGCTGCGGTCGTAGACACTGGCGTTTAGTTGAAGGCGCGGAGGGATCCCACGGCGACCCAGTCCACTATAGTGGCCAGTGTTAGGAGGACTCTTGTGTGCCCAGGAACCATTTTCCGACGCCTTGCGGAGGCCAATATGCGATCCCTGCGCCCATTACGTGTACTGCCCTCAACTCTGCAGCACTGGCTGCTCAGTTCGCAGTGGTGCAAGGCAAGAGCAATGTGGAGTGCCACAGACTGGCGACGTGTGGTATTTAGTGACAAGTTCCGCTTTGTTACGGGGGCTGATGATCATCGCGCCTGGGTGTGGAGGGCCTATGGTAAACGCTAAAATATAAATCTTGCAATCGAGGGGCCCACCTCCCCCCACAGCAGACGCTGTGGTCAGGGGAGCTACAACCTACGATAGACGATCGGCTCTAGTCGTGTTACGTGGGTCATTGACGTCCCAGCAGTAGTGTACGAGATCCTGCGCTCATATCTGCTCCCTTTTATGGCGGGGATTCCACCACGCTATAAGGTCGTCCTTAACCCCAACAGCACATGGCACGGGTTACACAGGACTGCCTCCGTCATGTCAAAACTCTGCCATGGCCTGCCCTCTCCCCTGACATGTCCCCAATCGAGCATGTGTGGGACCAGCTGAAACGCCATCTGCCGGCATACCACAGTATCCGTGATTTGGAACACGCCGTCCAATAATTATGGGCCCGTATACCTTACGACAACATCTGACACCTGATGGACTCCATGACAAATCGTGCTTTAGTATGTATCGCATTGCGAGGGGTGCGACACACTTTTGAAGATTACCGGATGGTGTACCACAGATCCATACTTAATTGTCCTGCTGCTCTGTTCTGTGATCATGCGTATTACTCATCTGCATCTCTACCTCTATAAAGTATCGTTACTATCCGATGCATCCTTCTGTGTGCGCTATTCTAATTAACCGGAATTTTATACACGCTATCACACAGTTATTTATTTCCTTTTAGGGAACTAGTTTCCTTTATCATTTATGTCGCCATCTGTGAAAATTTCCCTACAATACAGTGCTGAAATTAATTAATCACAGTTGTCGCGTGACAGTTTTGAGGATTATAGCACGCCTTTGGCTCACTTCCCTCACCCCCTTACCCCACCCCCTTCAACCTTTAGCGCACTTTGCTGTCGCCTTCGAATAGGCACGTGGCATGGAAAATCTCCAGACACGTGAAGCTGAAGCGGAGGCCCTCCCCCCCCACACCCCCTTCATCTACCTACGCCTCCAACCCGCCAGCAGATCTGTCGAGAGTGCAGGGCTTTCGAGTTATCACCCAAAATTATCAGGCGTAGTTCGCCGGAACGCAGAAGTACGTATCGCAGAAGAATACTGACTCGCAGTAATTTGTGCCGAGGTATTATCCCCCCCCCCGCCCGCCAAGTTCCTTCAGAACGAGGACACGTGTGGTAGAATCCTTTGTTCAAAGCTCACCACTTCACCCCTCCCCTCACCCCCTTCCCACCCAGGGCGCCACGTGCCGAGAATGTAGGCTTACAGGCGGGCGTGTATAAAAACCCCTTTCCAAGAATGGGAGGGGGTCAGTCAGTAATCAGTCGTGAGTATTATCGGTCGTCACAGGTTCAGTCGATTTCTACCGCGCCGAGAGAGTAAGTCAGAGAATAGTTACTAAGGCCGGGATCTCGGAACCCGGCCACATCCGTCAGCCGCATCCTTAAGGGGGATCAGTAGATTACTATCGTCCGGGTCAGTACGTTGACGATCGCCGAGCCAAGGGAAGAGATCGCGAGAAGACGTCTCCACGAGTCCGAACTGCAGTCCAGGGAGAATCAGCACCAACGGAACGCCAACCCAGATGACGGCCTACTCGCAATCACCGCTGAGTTAAGTATGCAAATCGCCGCCACAGAAGCCCCCGCCCTCACGAAGTAATTCACCCAGTACATTCGAGTAGACACACTATGACAGTACCGCACCTCAGAAGTTCCGATATTGTGTATTTGTGAAAAGACATATGAGACAATATATATTCGTACTTCCAAATACCACAGTCTTAGCCAACATTATTACTAAACTGGCAACCTACCCTCCACGCACCTAATAGTCAGGGCCTGGAGGGGCATTAACTTTGACCGTATAAGCCGCCCTGTCTTTTACAGTGGCGGTACATGCGTCACAGTTTTACAGTTTAATACAGGCACAATTAGAGTTTAAAAATTAAATTATATTTATTACTGATGGAACAAGTTACTCATTAGGAGTCGTATCAACCTCGCCAACTTACAGGCATTTTCTTTTGTAGCTTCATTGGGTATAAATTGCACATATTCTAGTCTTAATTTACATGAAATATTTTGAAAATAAAGACAGTTAAACTACATTTATGTCGGATCGATACATACAGACGGACTAAAGACAATGATACATCCATAATCATAAAGGGATACCAACAAATAAATACCGAATCGGTGATCCTAACTGAGTCGTGCAAAAGTTGCCCACGAAATAATAATGGTAGGTCCTATACTCTTCCGAGTTGTAGGTTTTTGAGATAACTATGTATTCGGATGAATATAAACAAGGAATTGAAGATTATATATATATATTTATATATAAATATATAGATATATACACACAATAACCTACCTTCTGGATTTTCAAACACTCCTGAATATATACAGCGGCTCACATTAATATTCGGCCACCGATGATTATCGCAGTTTCATGGCCTTATGTTACATTAGAAATGAAGATAAAAATAAAACATATTGCACAATCATTCTTGTGTGGTTTAAATTAAATGTAATAGTAGCCAATAACTGAAATGAGCAGTGTAAGTTAATGAAACACAATATTTTGTCCTCGCGTGCTTCATAAGTATGTCACTTTAACACTCGACCAGTTGGGGTGGACGCTTGGCACAGGCATGATGCACATTGCGTTCGTACCTCGTTTTATTCCCTGCACGCTCTCTGCACTGAGAGGTATTGGGTAGCTCTGTTGACTGCGTCAGTCAGGAAAATGGGACTTAGGGCAGGAATACAACGTTCGAACAGCAGCAGCTGGTCATTTTTCATCATACAAAGAAGAAATCTCAATGAGAAATTGCGGAGCAGTTGAATCTTCCGAAGTGCACTGTTGGAGACATCATAAGAAGGTTTCAGAAGGAAGACAGAATATATTCGGTACCTCAAAAACGACAGCCAAAGAAACTAAGCGAGAGAGAAGAACGTACAGTAATCAGGAAAATAAAGAAAGATCCGAAAATTAAAGCTTGCAAACTTACAACGGAGGTACTCAATGAATGAGGAAAGAACGTCCATCCAGAAACCATTCGACGAGTTATCAGAAGAGCAGGATATAATAGCAGGGTATCTAGAAAGAAGCCTTTCATTAACGAGGCAAATAGAGGCAACGACTTACGTTCGCAAAAGACCACGCTAACAAAGATGAAAATTGGCGGAATGATGTTATTTTTGCTGATGAGACGAAATTGAATGTGTTTGGTTCAGATGGCAGGGTGACAGTATGGCGCAAGCCAAATGAGGAGTTAAAACCTGGGAACATACAACCTACTGTGAAACACAGTAGTGGAGGTATTATTATGATCTGGGGTCGTATATCTTCAGCAGGTATTGGAGAGGCTGTACATGGAACAATGAAAAAGGAAGACGATCTCAACATACTGAAAGCAAACCTACACAAGAGGGCTGATGATCTGGGCATTAGGAACACGCATAAGTTCTACCAAGATAATGACCAAAACACAAGTCGTACATTATCAAGAGCTGGCTTTTGTATAACTGTCCCAAAGTCATTAAAACACTTCCTCAATCACTCGACCTGAATCCCCTAGAAAATCTGCGGGATGAAATCAAAAGAAGACTGCGTACTACAAGAATTAGGTCCACAAAGGAATTAGAGAAATGGTTCAAGGAAGAATGAGTAAGATTGGCTCCGAATGTCCCAGGAAAATAATTGATAATATGCCACAACGCCTGCGAGAAGTAATTAAACAGAATGGCCATGCTACCAGGTACTAATTAATGTTTGTTTAATTTGCAAAGAGTTTGTGTTTGAATGATGATGGCCGAATAAGTAGCGTACTTATGCAGCATGGGATGACAAAATCATATTGTTTATTAAGTTGCATTGCTCATTTTCGTTATTGGCTACCGCTATATTTCATTTAAAGCACACAAGAATGATTGTGCAATATGAGTTATGTTTATCTTCATTATTAATGCAACATAAGGCCATGAAACTGCTGTATTCATAGTTGGCCGAATATTAATGTGAGCCACTGTACATAAAGCCAGAACTGTATATATTTCACCTCACATACACATACGAACCTAGGTTTATAAAAGTTTCGTTTCTTTGCTATGGATCGTAATACATAACATGCAGTGCATGGCCGGCGGGTTGGATCATGTTATTGTGGAATGCCATCGCAGCGTTCGTTTACATGGTACACGACATCGCACACCACGACGCTACATCATAAAACACTAGGAACTGCACATAAATTAGTGAAAGCGTATCGTCGGCACATTACAGACTAAATTAAACGTTCAAAATGGGTGTTAAACTAGTACAGTTAATAAGACCTGAAAAAACGGCGGTTTAAGTGAATCGAATACACAACTTATTGGAGAGAGATTAAATGGTTTCTCAAACCATTTGGGCCCAATGGAAATCCCGTGACGATCTAATATGCCTACATGTAAGGATTATACAGCTAACCAACCTTCGAATACTCATATAACTTAAGTTTGGAGAACAAAAAGGTATGTAGAACGACTCGCATGTGCTATATGTTACACGATCTTGATATACTGAAATTAAACACCTGATGAGTAAAAAAAGAAATGACAGTATTATTGAGTAGCGTTCCAGATACTGAATTAGACGCCCCACTTCAAGGTCATTCACAGAGAGAATTTCTGTAGCTAGCATTAACATGAAACAATTGAAAAACCATCCACAACCATCTCAGCATATGTTGTAGTAATTCCAAAGGACGATAAACTCTGTAATACGATATGAGAAAATGTTACATTACCACTAAAACACTAACACCACACGATTTTTTGTTTTATACTGAAATTTGTCTGCTTTCATAGCACAAAAGTCAAGCGAAGTTTTGAAAATGCACGAACATTGTTAATATCAGCGAAGCTGAGTTACTGGATTATCTAGGATACGAGTGTACTGTTAGGACTTGCATATGCTACGAATGCATTCAAGATATTAAGAAGGGAACTATTTTGGTCTGCAATGCAACAGTCGATAGTAATGAGCCGGGTTCGATTCCCGGCGGGATTGCTCTTGGATTTTCGTACGTGGGAATCGAGTCGGACGATGCCGCTGTTCGGCGAGTTTTCTCAGGGATCTCCCGTTTTCTCTGCCCTTGCATTCCGGCACTGCTCCATATCCACCTCGTTTCACCCTCATCTTATTTGAAGACCTCGCTGTTAAGAGCCGCCCAAACCTCTCCACTCGATAATATTAGCTGTTATATAATGTGAAATTCCAATCCTTCAAGTAGAAGCACAGGTAATTATTTCCGCCAAACATCCAACTTACTTTGGCCCAACATCAAAATCAAAGGCAACTGTGGAATAGGTCTTCATGGTGACTGATTTGTTTGCCAAGAACATGAAGCTGTACTATAAAAAGTAGGAAACTGCCAGGACAATATTTCCTAAGTCATTCAAGGCAGTAACATTTGAGCCAATATGAACATCACTATACGAGGAAACTCAGTTCACCAGAAACATGCAGTAAATGGTTTTACGCTTGCTACTATACTGTGCAACAAAACTGGTGCAGTCGAGTTCTTCTGGTCTAACTAGCGCTGGCTCACACTTAACCTGCCTACGTCTCTCCTTACAAAATGTATTACGAAAAAATAAGATATTCCATCGTGGTGAGACACGGGCCTTTTAAAATAACATACTTAATTAGCATCGAAAGAATTTTGTAGTTTTTCAAAAGAACCGAAGCTAAGAGGCAATGAGTAGAAAACCTACCACCAAAGGTAGGTCACTATAGACAGAGCAAGTTGCTCAAGAGAAGCAGGAATGGGGAAAGACTCAGTCGTGGCCTGTAGTAAGGAACCATACCATCATTCGCCTGGAGTGATTTCGGGGAACAGTGAAAAACCGAAACCAGGATGACTGGACCGGGAATCGAACCCGTGGCCTCCGAATGCGAGTCTAGTGGTTCACCACCACGCCACTTGGCTCGGCATCTGTAGTAAAGCTCACATATGACGCAGAAAACTATTGCTTTAATGTACAGGAAATCACCATACGAGTTTCTTACAAACTTTCTGCTATAGTCCATTCACGGTTACTTCCAAATTTTTTGAAGCCTTGCTAAAGTTCTACTTTCAGGATATTCCTGCTCATAATACAAAAAAGCTTAACCAAGTCTAGAAAAATTGCACAAAAGTGACAAAGCACCGTATTCGTGCGCTCTCTGTTACTTAATATTTGCATGGAACTATTTGTTACTAGGGATTAGCAACGCACATATTTTCTCGCTGTTTTCATTCATATTAATTATACATGATAATATTGTTTATAGAAAAATATTAATAAAAGTTTATATCAACGAAAAATTGAGGCAATTTTATGTTAATAGAAGCATAAAACGCTTCAGATACATGCTGTATTTAGGAAACAACCAAACACGACCTGCATGGTGTGATTTTTTAAAGGTTTGTTTTAGAAACGGTGAAGAAACCGCGAATAGATTCTAACCAAAAATGTGGTTTCTTGAGAAGCCGTGCCACCTCGTTTGCTCTCCCGCAAAAGGCCTAACGAAAGTGATACAGCGACGTTATTTTTTTTTTATGTGTGAGTTAAGGCGCCGCACCCACTGGGCAAACAGAGATGTTGTCGTATCGCCTGTACAGTTATTCCCCGGGGGCAACTGGCTTATCGAGCGCTGTACAAACTTGCGTCACGCTCCAACCAACACGCTGGGCCGGCCGGTGGTTTAATCAATTTGATGGGGGGAAAGGCTTCTGCAAACAATTAAAACCTCACAGGACGGAGACNGGGCCGGCCGGTGGTTTAATCAATTTGATGGGGGGAAAGGCTTCTGCAAACAATTAAAACCTCACAGGACGGAGACGTCACCTCGGCGCGCGACCAACTAAACAAGTCGGCGGCGGGGGGCGGCACCGGCCCGGTATTTCATCATCCTCACGTCCAATCAGTCGCGGGGGTGGCTCGCGGACACGAGGGAGAACTCCTAGTAATGCCTCGTCACGGAGATCGTCATCCGATACCCGCTGCCCCGTGCACCAACACCTTCCTTGTCGTTTAGTTTCACTGAGAGCGCAACAGATATAAATTACCTTAAAAGGCTGTTCTCGGTAAACTGATCACTTTTGAATGCCGTGCTTAACGTCTACTTGTATAAACATCGCGTGTTTTTCCACCATATGTAAGATTAAGATAGTCTTGGGCCTCGTCACTTTATTCATGCGTCGATCAAATTAAACTGTCAAATTATTAGGAAAGTAAATATTTTACCATTTTACTGATTAGTGCACTTACGTGAATTAAAAAAAGACAGAAAACAAAAGACAACACTTTTAGTTTACACAAACGTTTACCTAACACTTTTGTTTCAACGCTAAGACATGGAACTACTTTCCGTACGTCATTATACTGGGCACATCCCAGTCAGTGTGTGCGTTCGAATACATGCAGTTAGGGACATAAAGAATTTTAAGAAATTGATTTCAAAAGTGCTTAGATAACCGTGAACAACCGATAACAAGTTTATTAAAAATAACACGCCTCAAAGGCAAAAAAAAAAAAAAAAAAAGGGAGCAATGCTAGATAGCTGTTTCTGTCAACTTCTTATGGGCACAGCCTACCGGCTGACAGTTGCAAAATTTGAGTAAGAAATGCCACGTTAAAGAAATGTATTCTTCACGAATTTTTTAGGACAAGATCCCGACGAGCGTATAGTTTCAATATGTACTTTTTTGTAAAACACACATTAAAAAAATTCCTAGCAAAAAAGGCTATACATGTTATGGAAATATCTCCGCTGTAGGGAACTACTTCTAAAAAAATCGTGAATAATACATTTTGTTTGAAACGCTTATCTTTAAAATTAACGCACTGAGGCAAACTTTNACTTCTAAAAAAATCGTGAATAATACATTTTGTTTGAAACGCTTATCTTTAAAATTAACGCACTGAGGCAAACTTTTCTTAATATGGGATTTCCTATCAAACCTTTGCAGCTACCAGCAGGTAGACAGTGCCCTTAAACGAATATTTTGGTACAGCATAGCATACCTGTGGAATTATATTTACACTGTAAATATGCACGTTTAATTGCTGCGAGACACATTACGCTAAGAGAACATGTCGTGGCAAATAATTTTCCAAATGAAAGCAATCGTAATCCGGTACTTTTCTCCAAGGTTGCCTGTTGCTAAAATAATATAAAAGTCTTCCTGTTGCTGACAGTTAATAAGAGAGTGTTAGCTGTGACGTAAAACTTACTTTATGGCCCAGTAGGCCGTTATGCCACGACACCAGCTGACACACTTGCTCTCCTACAAACTTCGATACAAGATACGGTACACCAGCGCTAAGCGAGCCAGTGTGGAATATTCCTATTATACGACTGCAGTTGGCGTGCTAGCTCGGTGTAATAGCAGATGAGCTATTTTCAATGTCTTAAAATGATAATGTGAAGCCACATGAATATTTTCTTCAACATTCACGCAATTTCAAACATTTCCTACATTTCTTAAGAGCGCCTCCTACTTGGATCTTTTTAGCGCGTATGAGGCTCAGAAGCAAGCGAGCGTTAAGGACGACACTGGTAGAATATCTAGTGCCCCATAACTCCTACGCGCATGGTGCTGAAATGGCGTGCAGTGTTTCCGTCGTGCTGCATGTTCCTATGGGACTTTAAGCGATTACCATGTTATTTTATTGCTGGATTCTCTGAAGCAAAGTCCAGTGCAGGTCCCTATAATTGTTTTGCATGTTTGCAACCAGTATATTATGAGACACAGCAGTGTGAAAAAGCCGTTTTTATAGCTACGCCGAAGGGCTCGGTAATGGCATGCATGATAAGAATGACGTATTGAAAGTTTTATTCGTACCTCGTCTGAAGTGTTTTCTTTTCATACGTCGGTATAGAGAGAACACGTTTATTGATTTCGTAAAAAAAAAAAAAAAGCAACGAATTTCCGACACTGTGCAACACAATAAGAGCGCTGCGCAGGTGGCGCCCTTGACGTAAAGTGTGAATCTTTGACTATCTGAGACTCTTGCTACTGTTCACACATCAGCCAGTTCACACACACATTTTTACCTTGGAATTAGTTTAATATAGTTATGTTAGAAAATTTACTTGTATTAATTTTCAACTACCCGGTTAGTGTTTTAAATGTTTATTACACTTCCCAACATAAATTAATAACGCTCTTGGTCAATATCAGTATTTGCTGTGTCGTATTTTAAAGACACTTGAATGAGTGTCAACNCATAAATTAATAACGCTCTTGGTCAATATCAGTATTTGCTGTGTCGTATTTTAAAGACACTTGAATGAGTGTCAACCTCACGGATGTATAATCAAGGGGAAGAAGTCCTTTTTCGTTTCTTTATCAACTCGTTTCGTGTGGTAGCCACGGCGCGCGCCTTTTGCTCTGAAACTGTAATGTGATTCACCTGGTACGAAAACTGGTATGTAACGTGAGACGAAGAATAGAACGGGTTTTTTCACCAAACCTCGTANCATAAATTAATAGCGCTCTTGGTCAATATCAGTATTTGCTGTGTCGTATTTTAAAGACACTTGAATGAGTGTCAACTTCACGGATGTATAATCAAGGGCAAGAAGTCCTTTTTCGTTTCTTTATCAACTCGTTTCGTGTGGTAGCCACGGGGCGCGCCTTTTGCTCTGAAACTGTAACGTGATTCACCTGGTACGAAAACTGGTATGTAACGTGAGACGAAGAATAGAACGGGTTTTTTCACCAAACCTCGTATGAAATCCGGTGGTACAAGGCGAAAAATTCCATGACGGGTGCCGTAATCGCTGGTACATCAGCTGGTATGGCAGACCTTGCACAAGGTTTTACGAATGTTTTACGTGTAATACGGCTGTTAGGCAGTTAGGCATTCTAAGGACTCGTCTTAAGGTGCGTCCAGATACGCGTGCGCGTAGCTCACCTCAGTACAGAGGAAGGCAATGGCAGAGCAATGCAAAAACATCCTGGCTGTTCGCATTGCGACAGTTCCTGATGTTGCTACCACTGATGCCCACTCATCACGTGTAAAACTTAACCAACTGTAGGATCAAAGGGGAATGAAATGCTCTCTACGCNACTGTAGGATCAAAGGGAAATGAAATGCTCTCTACGCACACAACACTTGAGCCGGGCATGTAACATACTATTAAAAGGCGCTTTGTAGCCAGCAGTAAGAAGGACTTTCGTTCTCGCAGAAAATGTATTACCAGTTTGATAAAAGCTGTTCACGATAAAGTGAGCATTTTTGAAAACAACGTTTGGAAAATGTCATTACCTCTACCTGCATATATTTTAACGGACGCACTGACGGGGATACGACCAGTAAAGTTGGCAACGACGGAGGGAAAGTAGTTAAACTATTAAAGTTGAAATAAAACTGTTGTGTAAAACTATAAAACTGTTGGGTACACATTTCTAACGCTAAAATAATTAGTTTCTTCGTTTTAATGCATATATTTGAGTCACAATCAGCAAATTTGTAATATATTGTGATTATACGAAAATGAAACAAAAAGCTATTACCACCCTGCTATTCAGCAAAGTAAAACTGTTCACTTTAATTTAATTACTTTACTCGTAATGCCATAAATGGAATTAAAAATTTTATTGGTCGTTCAATATATAACCTCTTATAAATTTCCATGGGACGCCTCTTAAATTTAAAATAGGCCTGACTCTATTTCAGTAATTTCATGGGTTCTTAAAACAAAATCCCTTGACACAATTTGATACAAATTATAAATACTTTTTGCCAAACTTACTGGTCTTCAAAATGAATAAGAAATATAACAGGAATAAATAATTTCTTCAATAACTCGAAGTTTCAACTTAATTTTTTTTACTTTTAATAACCGAACACACTAACATAACAACAACAACAACTGAAAAACAACCAAAGATAGCATATATAACACAGTCCATTCTCCACAGTGCCAATGCCGGTGACGATCCAGACGTAGTCGATCTTTAGCCACATCATCTTCCAAGGAGATTGGACTCACAGTCGTGTCTCTCACGGTCAATAGTTAGGCCCGTAATTATAATTTATGCTTTCACTTATTAGCCCCTTAAATGCAACACTCGCAACAAAGAAGTGCCCTTAAAGCATTACTTAAGACAGATCATCATATTGCGATAAACTCTCACTTGTACTTACACAGCATTATCTTGGACAAACTTTATATCAGAGAGATAAGGGGGAAATGCATTTATTCCCATTTTAATTCTTTGCAGTTTTATTCGACAAGATACATAGATAGATTCGGCATGTCGGGTAACATTCTTCTGAGAATCTTATACGTGCGGATGCAGCTTACTCATTCTTGACTCAGGAGGAATACACATCGTGTGACGATCAAACAGACAATTTTATTTCCATGGGACATTTTCCGAGATCATACTTAATGCACAGCACCCAACATATTGCGGAGCCAACATAACGGCGGGTCAGGTGTAAAATGTTACCATTAAGAACTCACATTCCTGGGAATGCTTAATTCTCGTCATCAAACCGCTGATGCAGGCAACACGATACATCATACAAGAGCGGACAATACCAAGTCACAATCAGTGCTGGTTAAAACTGCTCCACATTAAGAGCAATAAATTTTCCACGGCTACAAGCGGGGTGCATTCACCATGAAGTTCATCCACAATACTTGGCAAAATAAACTGCACGCCACCAGTCCCGTTGTTGCTTCCACGCCGGGCCGTAGCCACTTTCATCTATTCAGTATTATTTGGTAGCTCTTTATAATATCTTTGTAAGTGAATATCATTGAGCTTACCAATGATTTCGTCACGATCTACAAGCGACAACTCGATACAGTTGCTGTTAATAATACTTGACACTCTAGATAGGCCACTATATAATATGAGCAATTTCTTTGTAACAAACTCAGATAGATAACTGACATTATGCGCACGTACTAAGACCAGCTCCCCGGTTTGCAAATTGTGTTCCTTCCTCGCCTTGTTCGCTCTTCTTCATGTATCAGCAGCATGATATAAACGCTGTTTCACCAATTGTCGAACTTATTGTAATATTTTCTCATGGTCGGTCTCTCCAATGTTTTTACTGTCGTGTTTTGGTTTTTTAATAGGTTAGGAAATCGGTAAACGTGGTGGCACTCCATATAGGGTTTCAAATGGAGTCTGGGTAGTGGAAGAGTGAATGCCGTTGTTATTTTCTCAATTCTGGCAATTCGCAGAGACCTGACAATAGAAATACCAATTGTCCATTTGTCTGGTTGTAGTTCCGGAATACGAAATTCCTCGTTATTAAATACAGAACAGTTGTAAAAATTTAACATATTGCCATATTGGGTTAAGAAATCCACACCTAGTATAATATGTGTGATAGGTCATTTCAAAATCAAACATACTGCTACTTTCATTTTACCAATGCCTTCCACATTTAATAAATCCAGTCGATTTACTAACGGACCAGCCCGTTATGTAACTCCAACAATCTTGTGTTGGGGTACGGGTATTACAGGGATGCGAACATTTGCTTGTTCAGCGAGTAATAAGAAGATTCCAAAAGACAACTCACTTCAGTCCCGCTGTCTAGTAATTCACTACATTACCTTCTGGACATAGAGGTTCACGCTTTAAACATTCTACTTCAAAACTGCCATTCAATAAAAATTCTCTCTCATTCTCATGTAACAAAATTGTAAAAATGTTACGGCATATAACTGGTTCCGATGACTCTTGCACCCTTTTCAAAGTACCACCGGTTGACATTAGAGTGCCGTCAATAACGACCAACCCTAGTTTGACTTGCTTTACTTAACTTTACGTGGTGAGGAGTCATACTGTCGCTGCGGCTATTTTGAATTACTGTCGATCAGTGAAAATGCTGGCGCAAATGGATTTAACGCCGCCTCTCCATATCGTGTATCTTTTAACGGAGTATTCCCACGCTTGTGGCGATGTTGGTTGTGTTCACAGATGTCATCGATGTTGATAGGGCTTCGATCACGTCCTGAATCTCGGCGTTGTTATAGTGTATGTTCGTTACAGGTTAGCTTAAGTAGCGGCGTATTTTCAATATCGCTGCCACCCGATCTGATTCGTTTCTTATTTTCAGATCGGTAGTTTTTGTCATTACGCTGTCATCTCCACCTTCTACGCCAAAATGGAAAGTTCTGACGAGTATTTTACTGTTATTGTTTATCGGAATGTTCATTATAACAATCTCCTATTTTAGGTGAGTGGCCAGGCTACAGAACAGTGCGGTAATTATACACTATGTATTGGTTTGATACACTCGGTGAACCGCAAGAACCTGGTTGATCTGTGTCTGTGTTCTCTCGAGACATAGAGTCTAAACGAGCGTAATGTAGGAGTTCGTCTCGAAATTGCTGCACTAAAGTAATACACAATGGAAAGAAAAAAAAACTTGTACAGTCGTGCGTATGCAAATAACAGAGTTGTGGAACCAATCGGAGTATCGCGATGCGGTCAGCAGCTAGATCGGTTACTGCTGCTACAATGGCAGGTTATTAAGATTTAAGTGAGTTTGAACGTGGTGTTATAGTCGGCGCACGAGAGATGGGACATAGCATCTCCGAGGTAGCGATACAATTTTGATTTTTGCGTATGACTATTTCACGAGTGTACCGTAAATATCGGGAATTCGGTAAAACATCAAATCTTCAACATCGCTGCGGCTGGAAAAAATATCTTGAAAGAACGGGACAAACGATGACTGACGAGAATCATTAAACGTGACAGACGTGCAACCCTTTCTCAAATTGGCGCAGTTTTCAATACTGGGACATCAACAAGTGCCAGTGTGCGAACTATTCAACGGACCATCATTGATATGGGCTTTCGGAGCCGAATGCCCACTCGTGTACCGTTGTTGACTGCACGGCACAAAGTTTTACGCCTCGCCTGGGCACGCCAACCACGCCATTGGACTGTTGATGACTGGAAACACGTTGCCTGCTTTGACGAGTCTCGTTTCCAATTGTATCGGGTGGATGGACGTGTACGGGTATGGAGACATCCTCATGAATCCATGGATCCTACATGTCAAAAGGGGACTGTTTAAGCTGGTTGAGGCTCTGTCGTAGTATGGGGCGTGTGCAGTTGGCGTGAAATGGGACCCCTGATATGTCTACATATGACTCTGACTGGTGACAGATACGTAAACATCCTGTCCGATCACCTGCACCCATTCATGTCCATTGTGCATTCCGACGGACGTGGACAATTGCAGCAGAACAGTGCGACACCCCACACGTCTAGAGTTGCTTCTGAATGGCTCCAGGAACACTCNGACGTGGACAATTGCAGCAGAACAGTGCGACACCCCACACGTCTAGAGTTGCTTCTGAATGGCTCCAGGAACACTCTTCTGACTTTCGACACTTCCATTGACCACCTAAATCACCAAATATGAACATTATTGATCATATCTGGGATGCCTGCAACGTGCTTTTCAGATGAGATCTCCACCGCCTCGCACTCCTATGGATTTGTGGACTGCCCTGCAGGATTCAT
>NQII01004974.1:170212-180287 GCA_002778355.1 Clitarchus hookeri | reverse complement strand
GTGATAAACGTGCTTGTTTGATTTTTTTTACAGGGCCACTATGTTGTATAAAAAACGTAATTTGAATAATTGAGTAAATGAAGAAATTTGGGCGACTCTTAACAGGGAGGTCTTGAGAAGAGCCGATTAGGGTGATTACAAGAAGTAGGGAGCAGCGCCGGGATGAAAGGGCGGAGGAAACGGGAGATCCCCGAGAAAACCCGCCTACCAGCGGCATCGTCCGGCACGATTCCCACATGCGAAAATCCGAGCGTGACCCGGCCGGGTACTGAACCCGGTTCGCCTTGGTGGGAGGCGAGCAGGCTAACCGCTATGTCACCGCGGCCCNAGCGTGACCCGGCCGGGTACTGAACCCGGTTCGCCTTGGTGGGAGGCGAGCAGGCTAACCGCTATGTCACCGCGGCCCATGTGAATAATTGAGTGTATTCTATTTTCATTAAAATAATATAAGAATAAATGTGAAAACGTTTGGATGGAGATGCTGGCAAAAAATAAATTGAGACATGGAGAGTTGGTTACTGCGCAGCTGGTGTGCACACTCTACGGGTAGAAAGCGGGAGTACCTCGAGTAAAAACTCATTCTTGTCCGGGAAATACCTGACAGCGGGGACCACAGTACTGAGATCACTGGTGTCTGAAAGATCGTTGAACAACTGTAAACTTCATAATTTGACGTAAAGTTTTGATGTTTTGCTCATCAACGGGCTATTTCTTATATAGCGTGGCACAATGCAACTGCCAAAGTTAGTCGAACACTCTTGACCTTATGATTTCGTTATGTTGATACGTAGTCGAGCATATATTTGGCTGAGAATCATTCGTAGGTTAGGTTGATGGAATACGTGTTTTACTGCGAGGCGATTTTTATTAGCACACATTGAGCCAAGGTCATGGTGTATGGTCAGAATAACAGAAACGACAAACACAATGCTATTACAGAAAGTACGTGACGAGGCAATTAATTACAAATTGATGGCTTAGAATGAAAACTTCGTGTCTCACATTTTCGGCAAANGTACGTGACGAGGCAATTAATTACAAATTGATGGCTTAGAATGAAAACTTCGTGTCTCACATTTTCGGCAAAAATTACGTTCTAAGTTATCGAAATGTAATATAAAAGTTTTTAATTGTTTGAAATGTAATTTTTGTATAAATGTATTTTTTTTAGATTAGTATTAAGAAATATGAACAGTATGCAAAAATGAAGTGACCGACTGACCGACCGATTGACACNTTTTTTTTTAGATTAGTATTAAGAAATATGAACAGTATGCAAAAATGAAGTGACCGACTGACCGACCGATTGACACAACACACAACCCAAACTGCTGGGTGCAAAAGCATGGATAGTTTAGGCGTCCTCTTTTAAGTTACGTTTGTACTCTGTAACAATGATTTATCCAAAGGAACAGAAACGTAAAATGAAGTATTTTCAACTGTGTAAAGGTCTTCCCCCGTGCCATCTCGAACACACATACACGTGGGTCTAACTGCGGCGTAGTAAATGTGCTTCGTAAGATATCTAATCATGTTTTATCGTACATGTAACGACTGCGCGCTCACCGACTCGCGACGAGGCGGTGGGATAACACCTACAGACTGACCTTGACTGGTGCGCGCGTCCGGCCCAGCAGGCCAGTACTGCACGGCGGCATTGCTTTTAAAAGAGTTAAGTGTGTGTATTTGTTTATGCCTTGGGGATATTTTACTGTTTCTCAATATAATATCAATATTAATTTGATTAAAGTACACACATTAATTTAAGAAAGAAAGTTAATATACTTAAATTAGCATAGTTATAATTTTTTAAACTTTAAATTTTTAGTTAAACAAATTGAAACAAAAAAAAACAGTTTGGTTTCAGTTTGACGTTTTCTGTTAGTCCCAGGAATGCTACAGTGTATTTTCTTTGAAATCCAATACTTGACAGGCCTGCATTTAGGTACTGTATTTTCTATATTTAAACTAGAGTTTTTTTTTGTGTGGAACTTAAAATAAAAATACAGACTGGCCACACGGTAAATTTCAAAGAAATTGCTTTGCACTATTCCGGCGACATCAAACATTAATTTTGAACTGCAGCCAAACACATTATCTGCTATTTTAGAATCTGTCCGTTACATATATTTAAAATATTTCGTAATGTAAATTGGTTTTATGTTTAATATTACTCTTTTCATGCACTTTTTATTAGAGTACTTCTTGATATTGCAGGATAGTAATAATGCTCAAAGTATAGAGAATTGTTGTGGACACTTAAAAAGCCTTAACGTGTAAAACTTGGCTGGGGCCGCGGTGGCTGAGCGGTTAAACTGCTCGTCTCCCATCAAGGCAAATCGGGTTCAATCCCCGGCCGGGTCACTCCCGGATTTTTGCAAGTGAGCATCATGCTGGACGATGCTGCTGGTCGGCGGGTTTTCTCGGGAATCTCCCGTTCCCCCCACCTTTGCATTCCGGCGCTGCTCCATTCTCGTCTCATTTCACCCTCACCGACTCTCAAAACCTCGTTATTAAGAGCCGCCCAAATCTCTCAACTCGACTCAACTGCACAACTTGTTCGTGGTTAGCACTGAGAGATTAGTTTGTATGTATACTTTCTGGCGCCTCGTGTAGAGATTAAGAATGTTATAAATATGATAATTAGTATTCGTGCCTCGGTCTAGCGGCACAGCTGAAACAGTTAAAATGATGTAATAAAAACATACCATGAAAGCGACTTAAGGTGTGGGCGGCTGGTAACGAGGCCTTGAGAGCCGATGAGGCTGAAGCGAGGTGAGAATGAGGCAGTGCCGGAATACAAGGGTGGAGGGGAAAATGGAGATACCCTAGAAAACCCGCCGACTAGCAGCATCGTCCACCACGATTCCCACGTGCGAAAGTTCAGCAGCGACCCCGCCTGGAATCGAACCCGGTTCGCCTTTGCGCGAAGCCCTAGCCATCGCGACCCCTGGGATCTGCCAGGGTGCAGAAGGGACGACGTTTGATCTCGCGATGCCAACTTGTGCATGGCCTCGCAACGGCACCACGGGCATACGGAGGCCATCGCAGGCCAGTAAACAGCGCCGAAAACATGAATAACATTTTCACTCGGTTTGCTTCTTCATATGCAACATTAGTAGAGAACTGGCCACGTTGTTCGGACTGCATGGTCGCCCTCACGTCGTGCAGTGAAGGCGGAACTGAAGAGCGGCCGAGGTCGTGGGAGCGGGCGGCCTCGCCCTGGATATCTCGGCTTAGCCTCGCGCCGGAGCCATTTCACACGCGCGCCCCCGCAACTCAGGTGCGCTCACCTCTCTGCGCCGGACACTTACTCTTGCTTTACCCATCTTACCTTGTGGCTTTGATAGCTGTTGGGTGGGGGTTGTGGGGGTAAACCAATCTTGGGTTCATACGCTGAAGACGAATAACTGGTCTGATTGATTTATTGATTTTATAGTTTGTTTATTTGTCATGACAAGTTTACAAATGTGCGAATACAACATAGGAACAGTAAACAAAAGATACAGCATCATGAGTGCCAACGATTACATCGTTCTTGCACAGAACCGGGTAGGTGGAGCAATCCAATGAACTGTAAAAAAGAAATAACGGTAAATACATTGAATAGGGGAAAATATTCAAAACCCCCAAAACACTCTATAATATAAAAATTAAATCTAGAGATAACTGGTCTACCTCATCTTTAGTATCGCTCTCAAGACCACGTTTTTAAGAGCCGTCCACATGTATATTATCTCAACTCATCTATGGTTGATATCACGTAATACGCATGCGCTGTCCTTGTGTCAGCACTTGCCTTGGCAACCAGTGAACAGCGTGCTGCGTGCTCGATGATATCTCTATGATAATGGCATTAACCATTCTGTCAAAGAGGTGTCTGATGATGCCTTGCTCTGTACAGTTCTGGTCATAAGAATCATTAATGTGCAACATTTTCACGATCATTGTGACACGGTAACTAATCAACTGTCAAAAATATTTTTTTATAATTTATTACTATTTCAAATGCTATATTTTTGTGATACAACAAATCTAATAAAAGTGCAAAAAAAAAAAGAAAATATTAATTTTTAAATGCTTGTGGATAGCGGAAGTTAAAAATTTTTCACTGTGTGTCAAACAAACTAAAAAATATTGCAGCATAGCTCAAAATGATTTTTGAATTTACCAGAATTGAATAAAGAATTATTTTTGGAAATTAATTTTGTGGTTTGCCTGTAGTTTCATTTCGAGTTCAATAATAAAGTTACAATGTAAAAAGTAAGTAATAAAATCCAAATTGCAGGTGACTCGAGTATCAAATTTAAAAACAAAATGCGTCATAAAATTTGTGCTGCAATAAAACTTAATGCTTACGTCAATTTTTAAAATTTATTTGCATAAAAATGTAATTTAATATNAAAATTTGTGCTGCAATAAAACTTAATGCTTACGTCAATTTTTAAAATTTATTTGCATAAAAATGTAATTTAATATTCTTAAAAATAATATAAAAAAGGTCAAAATTATTTTTTTCCATCTATTTTAATGTGTTTATCAAATTACGCAATGTAATAAGAAATTAAAACACTGAAAAGAAATTTCCACTTGTGAAGGTACTTTAGCCAAAATAATTGCGTGAATAATTATACCGGACGCTGCGTTTCGCCGGCGGGTCGCTCCCGTTTATATTATAGACGAAGTGAAGAGCCATCGAAATTTCTGCCTTCTTTCGGTCTTGCAACGTACATCCTAGGAATTCAAGCTATGTCTCTTCACATGTTATTGTTGGGAACTCAGAAGTAAAGTTTAGTATATTTCCCAATACAAATTTCTCTTACATCAATCTGCATAAAGTAGCCTGAAAATTCCGTTTTCAACATGCTGGATAATTATAGTCCGAGTCATATTAGGTACCATTATTTTCAATGAAAATAGAGAATATTTCTTTGAAATCTAAAAAAATGTTGTAACATTGTGACGCATTTTAGGCAACTGGGCGCTTTTTGAGAATTTGGGCCCTATTTGAGAGCCGATAGTCTATAAAACTAGAAGTGGAGTGGATAAGTTTGGGCAGCTCTTAACTTCAGGGGTCTTGAGAGCCGATGAAGGTGAAGTGAGGTGAGTATGGAGCAGCGCCGGAATGAAAGGGCGGGAGAAACGGGAAATACTCCAGAAAACACGCCAACCAGCGGCATCGTCCGGCACGATCCCCACATGTGAAACCTAGGTGGGGAGGGGTGATGAGTTGTCTAACCAGCAATGGTGGACGAAACACTTGATCCTTTATGTACCCCATAAAAAAAAATTGCACGGGGTAAGCTCCAGGCTTCTTGGGGGCCAGTGATGAAGAGCCTGGTCACCAGCTGCTCCTCGACCAATCCAGCGTTGCGGCAACGTCTCGTTCAGGTATCAGCAAACAGCTATGTGTCAATGGGATGGCGCACCATAAAGGAAACATCACACCGTCCCCTTCACATTGACGTGTCGAATGCGAGCTCGCTACCCCCTCACCTCACCACCTCAAACAGAAAGTTACGAACGCCATCCAAACCGTAACACCGGACATGCTGACAGGAGCGTGGAACGAGTTTGATTATAGCCTAGATGTCGTTCATGCCACTCATGGTGGTCACATTTAACATTTATGCATGTATAGTAAACAAATTTCACGGTTCCAAGGTCCATTTTATTGGTCAATCAAGGTTGTAGGTTGTTTGGTTTTGATATTATAGACCTTCAAAGTTGGGGTATTCTTTTATACTCAGTCTGTACTGTGAAAAGACCTAATGTGAAGAGTTTAATCTATAACTGTGCTCTTTTGTATTATGGATGCGGATGCGATTGCATTTATCCTAAGGATGGTTTGTTCTATTTTTGTTGTGCATCTGTACCTACTCGTTACTAAGTGCAGTTAATGACTAGGAAATAAATCTCTGAATTACGTTTGTATCTGAATAAAATGTAATGTATTGACATCAGATTTTCACTCACATTTCCCCTCTTCCCTCCGTTACAGTGCTCTGCTTTGTCCAATATCGCATTCCGTGCCCCTTGCAGCCATTAAGGTAAGCGCTACGCTGCTATAAGGAAGCGGTCCCGCCAGGATGAGTCACGGCGCGTGTTGCTTACTTACAGCTGTGAGTACAGGTCCACTGCCCCATGCTACCGGCCCACCTAACATAATAATGTTTACATATTGTTTCTTGGCGTTTCTGTGTTACTTTCCATTGCATATGCTATATCACTGAATTCCTCTTTACACGTACTTACAAAAGCCTTTGAAATAAATGTATGTTTCTAGGTGGAAAAAATATATGTGGTTTAATTATTTCTGTCTATACACGTGTTACGAATAGTCACTTTGCGGCAAATTACTTACCCCATACGTTAATTTCATTTAGCAAAAACAGCATTTCGTGATCTGCAACCGTTACGGAAATTTTGGGAGTGTCCACGTTAGACGGATCACCATGCATATCTAATTTAACTGTGTATGGCGTAGTATAACAGGCTTTCTATATTATATTATTTTCATTTGTAATAACCATCCCTATATCCAGAAAACCTATTTTTATATATGTAACTGGATCTGATAGGGCAATGCAATAAATAAAGGTACTTTTGAAAATAGCCTGTGCATCGAAAGGCCGTGTTGACTGCTCGTGCATTTGCGGGCGGCCATGTAATTACATCGCTTGGCTTGCGATTTTTCACTCACATTCAGCTGAACATCCCAATCTAACCGGGACTCCTAAACTGACCTTGGGCAGTGGGTGAACATGTGGTTTCGTAGTTAAAACAAGCCTAGTACATTAACTGGTTGAATAATTTTGCAATTTCAACTAATTTCAAATAGTCTGTAAAGAAGTGTCACTTCACAGGTGCATGCCAGTACCGCATGGCCATGAATGTCCACAGGCGCTTATTTGCTCGTACAACGCCGTCATGTATGTGCATGCGGAAGCGATCACATAGCTATCCTGTTTTCATATCAGGAAACTAGCTTAAAAATAAATATATCTTTTTTACAGTGGGTTTTTATATCTATAGCGTTGTTTATATTCACGGCAGATGCTGAGGTACACGACATAATAACGGTAAATTGTAAAATTGCTTGGTTTCGTTAGTAACATTATTTTATTCCGTGATTCGCATCTGAGGTCATTTTTCTTTTGTTTTCTGGGACAGCCAATATTTTATTAAGCACAATGTTTTAAGTCCTCTCCTGCTTTAAATTCGACAGGGTCGTGAGAAATAACTGCATTTATTCATTGATAGAAATTGTGCAATAGTGGCGCTGATAATTATATCACATCAAATCATCGCTTCTACTTATTACTACTTATGTTCTGAAACTAAAGGTACTTCTGAAGTATGTAAGAGAGTCGGGGAACTACTTCACTTATCTACACCTGTGCAGATAACTAACGCAAAGAACACGTGTCGTTCTGGGAAAATTGTTCCTACGTCGATAAGATACGAACGATTGGAAACCGTGTTTGACAAGTGGTAAAAATAATGGTTAGTTGTCTGGGTAATGTATTTAAGCAACAACAGAACATCATTTAAGTTTGCGGCTAATATTGCTTTCAGCATAGAGTAGTTATCATTCAGGTGATAACTGCATTGACCTTTTCCCGCTTAATTAAACGTGTGACCTGTAATGGTCAAGGCGTGCGTACCTCTTCACCTTGTCACCTGCTCTGTTTATGCCAGGAAGGCACAAATAATACAATCGTTAGTTATTGATGTAATACGTACAAGGATTGAAATATAATATTGGGTAAACTTTCTCTTAATCTTGCAAAAATATTGAAACTTGTTTAAACTTGACAGAAAGTGTGTGTCTGTAATACTCACTCCGTTGGTTGTCAATAAGCGAAAATATCCTTAAGCACTCATTTTAGGTGATAAGAGTACTCTCAGCTAGAGTAAGTGTAAGCGAGGGCTACCAGGTCTTCCGCATTTTACTAGTTCTCTCTTTTGCCAAATTTTCTCCTTTCTGCCGTCTCGCGTAGTTGATGTTTCCCCGCAATTCGTTGGTATTTTTTAAATTCTGTTAATTATATGTATTTATTAATTTTCATTTTACCTCTAAACTTTTTTTCATGTCTGTAGATCTCGAATCACTATCGACATTTTCAGTTTATTTTATTTGAATTTTATCAATATTTTTTTGTGTTAGCGTTGGCAAGCTTGAAGCTTCCGTGGCGAAACTTCATTTTCGAATAGATGTTCCTGAAGGTTGAACCGCTTGCCGGTGTTATATATTTTCTTTTATCTTGCGCTTCTCTAACGAGCAGACGTCTACCTCAGTTGTGTGTGTGCAGTTTCTATTGTACGTACTATATTAACTCAACTACGGATAGGGAGAATGACGACGAGGAACACTCGTAAGACTCCGTCAAATGAAAAATACATAGGGCCTACTATATATGCGTGTATCTTCCCCATTTTTTTTGGAGATGTTAANGGGGGGGAGGCATTTTTACTATTGGACCAGTAACAAATAATAATAATTTAGTGATATGTACTGATAACGTACCGAGATTTTTATTATTTGTAATGATGAAATAATGGGAAAATTTTGGCGATCATTTCCAAAACCTCGTAGTTTGTTTGAAAACCTTGCAGCCTTAGCGTACACTGTCGTGCCGTTCGCATCCGCATTGGCAGTTATAAATTTGTTTTTTGAATCCCTAACAGTGGAAATATTTTCTCACTTTACTTTTTAAATTATAACTAAAAATAAACTTAAATTTGAAGATGTTCCTTTTTGTTTTTAATACTGGACAGTAAATTACTGCTGTGCGCAAAGTGTTCATTTAAAAGACTAATCTTAAGGGTGGTGCTTTTAAAATAAGTTTTAATGTTATTTGTTTTGACCAGACCAACAGCTGGCATAGTAGTTAGTCGCTATTCTTTCTCCACCTGAGGTTCACAGTTCGATCCGGATTCTCGGCAGATAGGAATTTTTTTTTTCGAATGGGTATTCTGGTGTGTGGGTTTTCTCGGGATTCTCCCGTTCCCTCCCTTGTCTTCTTTCCACATTTGCTCCGCCCTTATCCATTATTGGAGCTAACCGGAACGACAGATGTGTCGTTCGGGGTTGCACAGCCGGCCTCTATAAGCGCCAGGCTTCTGTCATCCACATCGACCCTGCCTGAAGGTAGGAAGAACGTGCAAGTTTTTTAATTCACTATTGAGTGCACGTGTCTGTGGTCACGATTTCTCGTGTGGGCGAGGCGGCCGGCAGTGATGATTTAAGCTCGTCCCCGCTCCTCAATCCCCTTTCCAATAACAACACATGAAATTTCATCTTAGAATACCAAGAAGGTACGAAAACTGATTCCAATTCCATGACATCCGGACTGCGAACTCTGCCACATTATTCAAAGCGTTTAGTTGACAATTTATTTTATTTTTCAAAATATCTTATATTTTTTAAGCCCGTATCATTAGAAATTAATTTTAAAATACCAATAAACCACATAATTTTCATTTTAAATCTTTTGTCGAATAAATCAAAAAATTAAAATTTAACACAAACTTCCAATTTCAGCTCAAATGTTTCGTGGGATAACGGTTCCATGAAGCAGTTTCTTCGAAATACGACAGTTGGACTACCCGTGATTGGAATTAACTTGTTTTGAATAGAACTTTATCGTAAAACTTGAAATGATTCATACGCGAACGCCATTATGAATTTCCAAGAAATATCTTTACGGTATTCTGATGATTTTATATTGAGCTGATGCTAAACATACTTCATGTTACGTTTTAAAATGTGTTTAGCAGAATAAATCAAATTAAAATTCTCACAATACCACTTAACTTTTGATTTTAAAATTAGTTTTGTCTGATCCTCTTAGAAAGAGGAGGGATATTTAGCATACTTAACTCGCCAGACCGCATTACGGCGCCACGAGTACGGAAGCGATTGCAGAGCTACCTTGTGTCGGTTCAGGAAACTAACGGTTAAAAATGTAACACATTTTTGCAATGACGTAACTTTTTTTTTTTGCATTTTAAAAAATCTAGTTTTTATTAAAGCGTTAGGTTGGTAAGTCCATACATAGAGAGAGACAAA
>NQII01004974.1:149981-170196 GCA_002778355.1 Clitarchus hookeri | reverse complement strand
GGGGGGGGGGGGTAGAGGGTAGACTGCCACGGCTTGGGCGCTGACGAAGGTCAAGAACAGTTGACGGCCACCATCGTGTTGGGCTGGGCCTTGTATGCGTAACACCTCCGCGCGTTGTCCAAGGCTGCTCCCGTCTTCACCCGTTTAACTTCTTGAACCTTTTACTTACTCTCTCTCCCTCTCTCCCCCTCCTTCTGCACGGTTCAGAGCGCCTGCGCAGACATCAACGCTAAACTCGTCAATTGAAGTATACAGATTGATGGGACGGCAACACAGAAAAAAACTAGGAAAGGGTAGTGGTAGATAACGATTTTTGCCAACTTCGTGTGCGGATATTCTGACAAGATGGCGCCTTTCTGTTGAGCTTTAAATGTGTATAATATTACGGCAAGGGAATGTATAGTAGTAAAAGCGTAATCAAACAAAATTTGTCTATTTACAGTCGTCGAGGTTGCCCATGGCTAAAATACGCTGAAAACGTTTCAGTTGGCGACAGTTTACACAGTTTACAATATTTATGGTTTGTGGATGAACATATATTTTATAAGTATGTAATCAAAAATGTACCAAGTTGTTCGGGAATAAACGGCCGTTTTATCGTACTTCTCGCAACTAACACTTTTGAAATGGAACAAACATACTCTTTTAATTCAAAACAGTTTTGTTATGCAGTGACGCATACCTGCCGCTTATTCGCGTGGCTTTCAGTCCCGTCTTTGAAGAACGCTCGCTTCCGCGAGGCAAGGGAATCCAGTGGAGTGGAGAGATTTGGGCGGCTCTTGACATCGAGGGCGAAACGAGGTATGGAGCAGCGTAGGAATGCAAGGGTGGGGTAAACGGGAGATCCCCGAGAAAACCCGCCAACCAGCGGCATCGTCCGGGAGCGGCGCCACCGGGAACCGAGCCCGGCGCACGCTGATGGGAGGCGAGCGCTCAAGCAGCTTCGCCACCGCGGCCCCGGGAAATGAAGAGAACAAAGGAAAGTGCAATCTAACACGGCTAGTGCCCATTTTTTACATTAAATTTAATGTCACACCAGTGAAATTAATAAAATTACGTGTCCCTTAGTTTTAGCCTGATTAAATGTCTGAATCCTAGAGATTCTGTTTCTGAAATATAGAAATTACGTAAACTTACTCGTTTGTACAAATAAAACGGTTTATTAAGAAAGTATTCTCTGTTATACCCTATTATATCCATGTAATCACAAAGAANCGTTTGTACAAATAAAACGGTTTATTAAGAAAGTATTCTCTGTTATACCCTATTATATCCATGTAATCACAAAGAAGGTTATTTGGCATTTTGTAATTTTTGAATGTATGAAAAATCTCCTACATATTTTTTTTGCATAATATGACTATTACCAAAATAGTCTTTCAAATTAAGAAAATGCACCTGGCATTCGCTTGTAATTTTTAAAAAAACTTTTCTTGATATATGTAGCGTTTTCTAGAAGAGTAAAATTGGATTTCGATATGTAATTATGCAAGAACAAAGAAACTTAATTTTTTTTTGCTGAAAATCACATGCGATGCCTAAAAATAATGCAAAATAATATTATAATTGCTGTCAAACGCGTGTAATTGTTCATTTTTCCATGCACAGATTCTTCCTTCAATTCAGTTGTTTGCTTGTGTCCAAGCAGCCTTACGCAGCATCTCCACGCCACGGGTCAGCCCTTGTAGCGTCAATTGAACTTAAACTAAGCCCCAGTCTCGAGCTCTTTGTGGGTGCGAAGCAGAATTTTTGTTTTTCAAGTGGCGCCGTCTCGTTCCAACCCTGGGCGTCGAGTCGCTTCCACTGCGCTTGCGCAAGACTCGCTTTATCCGGGAAGATTGCTCTCATTCGCGGCAATGAATTTTAAATAGGCTCGGGCGTTCTCGTGGACAGAGCTATGTGCATTTCCCTCGGAAAGTTGACACGGGCACCAGAAGCAAAATCTTCGCCGAGATTGCTTGGACAGCTTCAAAAATTAACTGCTAAAGGAATGATGCAATTAGATTAAACTAGCATTGTCGTAGGTAAATAAACTGGTTAGTGTTAAGAGGTATGGGCTGTTCACGATAAACTTAGCACTTTTAAACGTCCTGCTTAAGATCAACGTGCGTACTTATGTATTCTTCCATCGTATGAAAATTTGACATTGCCGTGGGCCTAATCATTTTATTTATGCGTGGGTCAAGTAGAACTGTAAAATGATTGGAANCGTTTGTACAAATAAAACGGTTTATTAAGAAAGTATTCTCTGTTATACCCTATTATATCCATGTAATCACAAAGAAAGTTATTTGGCATTTTGTAATTTTTGAATGTATGAAAAATCTCCTACATATTTTTTGCATAATATGACTATTACCAAAATAGTCTTTAAAATTAAGAAAATGCACCTGGCATTCGCTTGTAATTTTTAAAAAAACTTTTCTTGATATATGTAGCGTTTTCTAGAAGAGTAAAATTGGATTTCGATATGTAATTATGCAAGAACAAAGAAACTTAATTTTTTTTTTTTGCTGAAAATCACATGCGATGCCTAAAAATAATGCAAAATAATATTATAATTGCTGTCAAACGCGTGTAATTGTTCATTTTTCCATGCACAGATTCTTCCTTCAATTCAGTTGTTTGCTTGTGTCCAAGCAGCCTTACGCAGCATCTCCACGCCACGGGTCAGCCCTTGTAGCGTCAATTGAACTTAAACTAAGCCCCAGTCTCGAGCTCTTTGTGGGTGCGAAGCAGAATTTTTGTTTTTCAAGTGGCGCCGTCTCGTTCCAACCCTGGGCGTCGAGTCGCTTCCACTGCGCTTGCGCAAGACTCGCTTTATCCGGGAAGATTGCTCCCATTCGCGGCAATGAATTTTAAATAGGCTCGGGCGTTCTCGTGGACAGAGCTATGTGCATTTCCCTCGGAAAGTTGACACGGGCACCAGAAGCAAAATCTTCGCCGAGATTGCTTGGACAGCTTCAAAAATTAACTGCTAAAGGAATGATGCAATTAGATTAAACTAGCATTGTAGTAGGTAAATAAACTGGTTAGTGTTAAGAGGTATGGGCTGTTCATGATAAACTTAGCACTTTTAAACGTCCTGCTTAAGATCAACGTGCGTAATTATGTATTCTTCCATCGTGTGAAAATTTGACATTGCCGTGGGCCTAATCATTTTATTTATGCGTGGGTCAAGTAGAACTGTAAAATGATTGGAAAGTAAATGTTTTACAAATGTGCTTGATTCTTACACTTATTCAGGATGATTCACGAGGAGTTACCGCCACACACAGGGCCTATTCATTACATCAAATGGAGCAAAATATCTGATATATATGCGAGCCCTATTCCCAATATTTGCAAAGTAATTAGAAACATTTTAAAAGTGACAGATAAACTAATAACCCTTTCAGAAGCAAAAACAGTGATGTATTATCAGACCGTATTGTATAGAGTTGAGCATCACAATTGCGTCCAAACAAGCTTANCTAACAAGCTAACAAAAGATGTTCACAAATGTTTCCGTCTGCTTCCATACACTTGGCCGCACGCGTATGAACCGCACGTGTTGTGCTCTACGTAGCTGCACGCGGCTGTCTTTGATCTCCGTAGCGGCATGCATGATACGCGCAAGTAGTCCCCCACGTGTTCGCGGAGTCCTTTGGTAAACGATATCCTTCATCCATCCCCGTACGTAATAATCTAGCGGTGTTAGATCTGGCGATCGANTGGAGTCCTTTGGTAAACGATATCCTTCATCCATCCCCGTACGTAATAATCTAGCGGTGTTAGATCTGGCGATCGAGGAGGCCAGGAGTTAAAACAGCCTCATCCTATCCATCTGTCAGGGAAATGCACATTTAAGTGTACAACCACATCACGGTGGAAGTGAGGAGGTGCACCATCATGCTGGGAGATCATACGACGTCTCACTGCTGACTGCGGCAGTTCTTCTTNCGGTGGAAGTGAGGAGGTGCACCATCATGCTGGGAGATCATACGACGTCTCACTGCTGACTGCGGCAGTTCTTCTTTGCAACAATTGCGGATACACCGCACAGTCAAGCGTGTAGGACACCACAGCACACACTGATGTGGAAACGGTGTTGAAGCCTCCTTTCCGCTGTAGGGTGGGTATGCTGATTGTAGCATTCTTCTGTAAATAGCAGTACCCTCATTTATATGACATATTTTGCTCCAAATGATGTAAGGAATAAGCCCTGTAAGTGGCGGTAAATCCTAGTGAATCATCCTGTTTGCATAAAAAAATACAGAAAGCAATAAAAATCTATTCAGTATTCTCAAATGTTTACCTGAAGCTTGTAATTCAAAGTCAAAACATCGAACTACTTTCCCTCCACCGTTACCAACTTGACTGAGCAGTTGTCGGTCAGTGTGCACGTTCGAATAAAAGCGCTAGGGGCAGAGACGTTTTCGATAGGTTGATTTCAATCAGGATCACTTAACCAGGGGAACACCCTATAATGAGCCAATACCACAGCTTGTGAAAATATTCGTTGTATTTATCCCTGTTTTTATGTTTCAAATTGGCCAGGTAACATTACAGAGAAACGTGAATGAATTTCGTTACAAACTCTCATTTATATTCTAAGCCTGCCTGATGATTGGTGGTGACAATTTTCAGCACAGAAAATAAGTGTAACACGAAGGCATCGACCCTGACTTGGAAGATGATTAAACACTCGCACAGTGTAATCAGCCTTAAGGCAAAAAAAATTGAAATGTTTAAGTTAAAACAGTATTTGGAAAATCCCATACCTAACTCTACAAAAAATATACAGCATCTGAAACTATAAAGTATAAGTGAAGAGGCGGAGTTCTTGTAACTGCAGATTTTTAAAATATTCTACTTCTTGTCCATAAAACGAGTGCAAAGCGGTTTTTTTTGGCAATTATTAAGAAACTGACTTAACCAAATCTAGAAAATTACACCAAATGGACAACGCGCAGCATTCGTGCGCGCTCTGTTTCATAATATTTTGCATGAGAGCTATTTCTTACTAGGCATTACCAACACACATATGTTGTATTTGTTTTTGTTTTCACTTATATTAATTATAAATTATATATAACTTAATTAGTAAAAATCCCATTTAACCAAAAATAAGGCATTTTTATGTTAACGCAAGTATAAAACTCTTGTAATACATGATATATTTAGGAAACAACCAAACACGTTAATACATGAGGTTTATTTTCCAAAGGTCTGACTCAAGATGTGTGAAGATACCGCGAATATACTATAGGAGCGATGTAATGGCCACCAGACCATGTTTTTTATTCGCAGTCAGTTCCGTATAAATTGCTAGTGAAAANTCTTGTAACTGCAGATTTTTAAAATATTCTACTTCTTGTCCATAAAACGAGTGCAAAGCGGTTTTTTTTGGCAATTATTAAGAAACTGACTTAACCAAATCTAGAAAATTACACCAAATGGACAACGCGCGGCATTCGTGCGCGCTCTGTTTCATAATATTTTGCATGAGAGCTATTTCTTACTAGGCATTACCAACACACATATGTTGTATTTGTTTTTGTTTTCACTTATATTAATTATAAATTATATATAACTTAATTAGTAAAAATCCCATTTAACCAAAAATAAGGNTTTTTGTTTTCACTTATATTAATTATAAATTATATATAACTTAATTAGTAAAAATCCCATTTAACCAAAAATAAGGTATTTTTATGTTAACGCAAGTATAAAACTCTTGTAATACATTATATATTTAGGAAACAACCAAACACGTTAATACATGAGGTTTATTTTCCGAAGGTCTGACTCAAGATGTGTGAAGATACCGCGAATATGCTATAGGAGCGATGTAATGGCCACCAGACCATGTTTTTTATTCGCAGTCAGTTCCGTATAAATTGCTAGTGAAAANGCTATAGGAGCGATGTAATGGCCACCAGACCATGTTTTTTATTCGCAGTCAGTTCCGTATAAATTGCTAGTGAAAATAATTTGGTTTAACTGCATCTCCACTGGTTGTCTTCTACGGGTCTACTTTTCAACTAATACGTCGAGGATATGAGTTCGACCTCTGGTAGAGGGGCACAAGTAAAATTACTATGTTTAAATCGCGTCTTTCGTAACAAACCTGCCAAACCAGAAATGTGTGTATATGGTAGAAGATGAGTAAAGTTTGTTTGGTATATGTAAATGAACTGGTGACCTCAACAGCATTATGCAAAGAACCTTGCTAGTTATATTAATTCCAACAGCAACAACAACAATAGAAGCAGTCTCTCACAAGCTGTGTTCTCTTTCTGCTAGACTCCGGGGACCTTGTAATCAGTCTTTACAGCAATCTGATGATGAGCACCCTTATTATGTTGCTCGCCCACCGCGACACTTTAAACTGCGTTGTAGCGTGTTTGTAGTCCGCTGTTTACAACGGCACCACTCAGCTTGTACCAAATGTGTTCTTCCACGAAAAGGAAAACTAACTTCAGACTACTGAGAAACGTTAGTTCGTAGACATTGCGCATTTTGTGACAATCATTTCGGAGTCCTGTACAACATAGCCAAAATGGCATTTTAAAGACTGCTGAAATCAGGTACCGTACTAACAAGACACGTTAAAAACCACGTTGGAAAACTGCGCTAAACTTTCCTACAGACTTGCGATCAATGAAACCACAGGGCCTCCGCTTTGAAGTCTCGCAGTTGCAAATATTGCGCACCAATTCATTGATTGACCTGCTCGTAGAGGCGACACCGCTTTAGATGCGCTGGCTAACTTCACCCTCGGTGCTTCTTCAGTTCCGTTCCCCGCTCACACAAACAAACCCTCCCACTAGCGGGAGTCCTTAAAAGTGTGATAGGTCACGCGTAGGTGTGTGCTTGGCGCACAGAGCTAACATTTATCTCCAAGGTCAAGGAATACCACCTCTCTCTTTCTTACACTCTTTTTGTCCATCTGCATGTCTCTCCCTCTACCTACCTCTCGGGCTGAAATCTGACACGGCCTTCAAGGGCAAGGGACTGAGATAGGCTCGGTCAGTGCAGAGCATGTCAAACTGACTCGTGAGTTGGCCGGGCGACAAGGTTCCAACCTGGTGCAGGCATGTGTGTGCCTTCAGCGACATGCCACATCGTACTGAGGTCTTCGACTGGAGGGTTCATTGCACGACTAGACTATGTCCAAGATAATAATTTAATTTAAAAAAAACGTGAGCTTTGAATTAATAATGCATAAACGTATTCAAGGGAACTGTNGTCCAAGATAATAATTTAATTTAAAAAAAACGTGAGCTTTGAATTAATAATGCATAAACGTATTCAAGGGAACTGTATACAACTCAGTCAATATGTTACATAGTTTGCACATCATTTTAAGTACTTATCAAAAATAAATTTCTGTCTTAATTATTTTATAGTAAATTTTACCAGTAATTGAAATTGACTTAGTCTGCCTTTCCCCCGAACTTTCCAACTCTCGGGAGCATTCGTCTTATGGCCGGAGTGTTGTCCTCACCCCCTACTGTCGTAAGCTGTGTTCACAATCAAAATACATAAGCACAGACCATATAGCATAACAGCATAACATTCATACGACCAGAATTCTTGTGCGAAATCGAATCATAGTTGAATAATGTATTATTTTTTGCCAATAAATGGTGCGACGAGTCTAACGTCATTCGGCAGTGTTGGTAAATACGTAACAGATTTTGATATTGTGTTGAAAATCGACAGTGATTAAAAATATTTAGCACTTTTGTTTTTCTATAAAACTTTTTCTGTTGCTGTAGCAGACATGCGGATAACCTTCAGAAATTTCTGCTAGTAAACTGCCACCTCTTCTTTTCCCTGAATTAACATCTTGCGACATTTCTTAGTTTCTGCATTATAACTATTATTTCATTTAAAATAAACAACTTCGTTGAAAATTTTCTATTCTGCTCTGACTGGCTGTTGCTCCATGCTCTTGCACAAGAAATTAATATAAACATTACCATTGTCTACTTTGTAAGGACCTCTCGTGCACAAGACCTGATTGTGCGCAGTTGTCAATCAGTAGGTTCGAAAACATGACGGTCAATTCTTGTGCACACGACCCATGTTCTGTGGTTACTGTTAACGCTTTCAATTGTGAACCTAGCTTAAGAGCTATGTCGCTGCTCGCTGCACCGACCCGTCAATGAAATGGCTTTCCCTCTCAATTTGCCCTTCAGCCCGAGGAGTCGAAACCACTGCGACCAGGAGTTCATCACCTTCAGTCGATCTATCGTCAGAGAGAAAGTCTGGCAGGACTAACCCATCGTCCGAGCCGCTGGTGGATTCTGTAGCTGACTACTGTCCTTTACCAAGACGTTCGAGTTCAGTCGCCTTGAAACACAGGCTTCGTGTAGCGAACGACCCTACTGCGCAGTCGCCCCACGCCCTGGCAGCGGGAGAAAGGAAGCCAACTCCACACATCGATAGGCTAGCTAGGAAGAATATCTGTTATTGCTGCGAGTTATTTCAGAAATATCGTGTGTGTGAATTTCAACAACCGTTTATCGACATTAACTGATCAGGGGCATATTACTCCATCCACGAATACTACGAAACTAAATATTTTTCCTTATCTTGTTATATAACTGAATGGAAAACAAATGTATTTAACAGACCTGAGATGGTAGAACGCTTTAAACTAACTTCAACGATGGTACTAAATAATTATTTATTTTTCCAGTCAAAACTTAATAAACATGACAAACCACTCTACAATCTGCTAAGTAACGCCAAACAGCATATCGGCTGTTCACGGAAAGTGAGCATTTTGAGGCCCTAGTTACTTTCTCTTTTCAACCATTTTTTAAATCCTTTATCCACCTTTTTAAATAAATATTGCCACACAAGTATTAAACATAGTGTGCATATTCCACCGCACTCAGAAGTCAACGTCTAAGGCTAAAATATGTATTTTTTATTTACCATTATTCCAAATGAGAGGACTTTCAAAAGTGCTCCCTTTACCATTAATTAAGCCCATACATCCCTATACTGGACACTGCTTATTCATGATGGAGAATACAGGAAATATTTTTTGGTAGCGCATTCTCGGATAGGTCGTTTGAAAAAAAGGTTGAATTTATGTTTATTCACTGTTATTAATCACATAAATTCCTCTGATGTACTTGTAATTATGTAGCGAAAATATTCAGAAAATTTCTTAGTCATTTTGCAGTGTACGCAAATGTAAAAAAAATACAAAAAANGTCCAAGATAATAATTTAATTTAAAAAAAACGTGAGCTTTGAATTAATAATGCATAAACGTATTCAAGGGAACTGTGTACAACTCAGTCAATATGTTACATAGTTTGCACATCAGTTTAAGTACTTATCAAAAATAAATTTCTGTCTTAATTATTTTATAGTAAATTTTACCAGTAATTGAAATTGACTTAGTCTGCCTTTCCCCCGAACTTTCCAACTCTCGGGAGCATTCGTCTTATGGCCGGAGTGTTGTCCTCACCCCCTACTGTCGTAAGCTGTGTTCACAATCAAAATACATAAGCACAGACCATATAGCATAACAGCATAACATTCATACGACCAGAATTCTTGTGCGAAATCGAATCATAGTTGAATAATGTGTTATTTTTGGCCAATAAAATGGTGCGAAGAGTCTAACGTCATTTGGCAGTGTTGGTAAATACGTAATAAATTTTGACATTGTGTTGAAAATTGACAGTGATTTAGAATATTTAGCACTTATATTTTTTTATGAAAATTTTTCTGTTGCTATAGTAGACATGCTGATAACCTTCAAAAATTTCTGCTAGTAAACTGCCACCTCTTCTTTTCCCTTAATTAACATCTTGCGACATTTCTTAGTTTCTGCATTATAACTATTATTTCATTTAAAATAAACAACTTCGTTGGAAATTTTCTACTCTGCTCTGACTGGCTGTTGCTCCGTGCTCCTGCACAAGAAATTAATATAAACATTTCCATTGTCTACTTTGTCAAGACCTCTCGTGCACACGACCTGCTTATGCGCAGTTGTGACTCGGTAGGTTCGAAAACATGGCGGTCAATTCTTGTGCACACGACCCATGTTCTGTGGTTACTGTTCACGCTTTCAATTGTGAACCTAGCTTAAGAGCTATGTCGCCGCTCGCTGCACCGACCCGTCAATGAAAGGGCGTTCCCTCTCAGTGTGCCCTCCAGCCCGAGGAGTCGAAACCTCTGCGACCAGGAGTTCATCACCTTCAGTCGATCTATCGTCAGAGAGAAAGTCTGGCAGGACTAACCCATCGTCCGAGCCGCTGGTGGATTCTGTAGCTGACTAAGACGTTCGAGTTCAGTCGCCTTGAAACACAGGCTTCGTGTAGCGAACGACCCTACTGCGCAGTCGCCCCACGCCCTGGCAGCGGGAGAAAGGAAGCCAACTCCACACATCGATAGGCTAGCTAGGAAGAATATCTGTTATTGCTGCGAGTTATTTCAGAAANAGAAAGGAAGCCAACTCCACACATCGATAGGCTAGCTAGGAAGAATATCTGTTATTGCTGCGAGTTATTTCAGAAACATCGTGTGTGTGAATTTCAACAACCGTTTATCGACATTAACTGATCAGGAGCATCTTACTCCATCCACGAATAGTACGAAACTAAATATTTTTCCTTATCTTGTTATATAACTGAATGGAAAACAAATGTCTTTAACAGACCTGAGATGGTAGAACGCTTTAAACTAACTTCAACGATGGTACTAAATAATTATTTCTTTTTCCAGTCAAAACTTAATAAACATGACAAACCACTCTACAATCTGCTAAGTAACGCCAAACAGCATATCGGCTGTTCACGGAAAGTGAGCATTTTGAGGCCCTAGTTACTTTCTCTTTTCAACCATTTTTTAAATCCTTTATCCACCTTTTTAAATAAATATTGCCACATAAGTATTAAACATAGTGTGTATATTCCACCGCACTCAGAAGTCGACGTCTAAGGCTAAAATATGTATTTTTTATTCCAAATGAGAGGACTTTCAAAAGTGCTCCCTTTACCATTAATTAAGCCCATACATCCCTATACTGGACACTGCTTATTCATGATGGAGAATACAGGAAATATTTTTCGATAGCGCATTCTCGGATAGGTCGTTTGAAAAAAAGGTTGAATTTATGTTTCTTCACTGTTATTAATCATATAAATTCGTCTGATGTACTTGTAATTATGTAGCGAAAATATTCAGAACATTTCTTAGTCATTTTGCAGTGTACGCAAATGTAAAAAAAAAATACAAAAAAAAAAAAACAACGCAGTTACACAAAAGTGTCTCCAAAGATTCTCTGTCGTAAAGTAATTTTCGTTATGTTAACCCAGTATTTGTTATTTTCGCACGCTCAGAGTATTTGATAACACGATAGAAAATTTGTTTTCCTTCGCGCATGCGAGTCTTACGGAGGTGCGGCGTCGGCTCCCCGCGCCGTGCCTGTATTGGTAGGGGGGCGGAGGGGGAGGGGCTACACGCCTCCGGTTCGCGACAGACGTCTAAAGAGGCGCTAATGCCGGCGAAGGTCCTGGCCCCCGGCGAGGCGGCCAGTCTGCCCGTCGTAGCGTCGCGTCGCGGGCCGCGAGTTGGCAGCACTGCGCGCAGCGGCGCGTCGTCCGCTGAGCTCCGTTCCGCGTCTGCTCCGTCGTCGCACCGGTGCAGTCGCCCGCGTCCTTCTGTACGACCAGCGCTTGCCGCACCTCGCCCGCCGCTCGCCGTCGAGGATGCTGTAGGAAAAAATTACGTAGCCACAAGTAAGGTTTAAGAGGTTTACACAATTAAAAAAAAAAACTTCGGCAGTATGCATTAAACTCTCAAAATCCAACTGCTTAAGGGGCCCGCCTACCTGGAGGTATTTCTCGCGCCTGAGGCCGAGAAGCGCGGCAGCGATATAGACTACACTGTTGCACGCATCAGGTGCACCATCGCCTCTAACCGCAAGGATCTGAACTGGCGTGCAGTGTTCTCCTTGTGTTGCGTGTACCTATGGAACTTTCAGCGGTGACCTTGTAATTTGTTTGGTGGAAAGTCTGCAATAAGGTTCAGCGCAGATCCCTTCAGTATTTTTGTATGTGTCTGGCGCCTATATTTTGGAATGCAGAGCTTAAAAAAAAAAAAAACTTTTTTTTAGCTACGGTGCGAGTTCTTCGAGACTGTTTTTCCAATGTGCGTGACGTCTTGAAAACACGCAACAGGCCACCACCTCTCCTTTCGTAGATCAAAACATTAGAAGTACGTTTAATAGTTACTTGGGAGAACGTGTATTTTATGCACTTTGCAGCGTAGTTTAGGCGCCAGGTAGGCGGAACTTTAAGTTCGACCAATAGAAACGCATCTTAGTGTGTGCTGTATTCTATCAAAATGAAAAAAGTTATTTGTTTATTCGTATTTTTTTCACACTGTAGTGTATAATTTCAAATAAATAATATATTTCACATATGCTCATTTACATGTATGATTTTGAGGGATTGGCTAAACTTGAGACTTCCAAAATATTTTTACTGCTGTAAACAACAAGTAGAAATTCCATTTTTTAGACTAGGTTTAATCCAATGCTTTGGGAAGAAAATTATGCCGGTTACTTCTTACTGCTCGCTAAGGCTTTTATTGTGTAAACCCTTTATTCTACTCAGGCTAGGAACACAACGAGATTCGTTGTGGGAGAGTTTGGCATTTAGGGAAAAATTTCCGGCGCAAGGTGCGCTATTGTAGGAAAGAGGTCGCTTTTAAGCTGGCAGTAAATTGAGAAATTATATATATTTGCACGTTAAAGTTCTTGTTGGGCTCGATAGGGTAGCAGGGAAAAATTTTTTGTTTTAAATTCTGTTCTTGTTGCGACTTATTTCAGAAACATCGTGTTTCTGAATTTCAACAACCAATTGTCAACATTAACAGATCAGGAGCATCTNCTGCGACTTATTTCAGAAACATCGTGTTTCTGAATTTCAACAACCAATTGTCAACATTAACAGATCAGGAGCATCTTAATCCATCAACGAATACTAGGAAACAAAATATTTTTCCTTATTTTGTTATGTAACTCTTATCAAAACATGTGTCTTCGACAGATATTAGACGGCAGATAGGGCCAAGACAAGCGTTCTGGGAACGCTTTGAGCTAACTGTAACGGATATTACTGAATAATAATTATTTTTTCAGTCAAAACTTAATAAACACGACAAACCACTCTACAATCTGCTAAATAACACCAAACATCATATAGGCGGTTCACGGAAAGTAAGCACAGTCGAGGCTAAAATTTTAAGTAAGCGGTTACAGATTCTTCAACCTAACCGTTAAAGTATTAACTTTATTTTCTAACTATTTTATTCTCAGGTTTTTTTTTCTTNAGGTAGGCGGAACTTTAAGTTCGACCAATAGAAACGCATCTTAGTGTGTGCTGTATTCTATCAAAATGAAAAAAGTAATTTGTTTATTCGTATTTTTTTCACAATGTAGTGCATAATTTCAAATAAATAATATATTTCACATATGCTCATTTACATGTATGATTTTGAGGGATTGGCTAAACTTGAGACTTCCAAAATATTTTTACTGCTGTAAACAACAAGTAGAAATTCCATTTTTTAGACTAGGTTTAATCCAATGCTTTGGAAAGAAAATTATGCCGGTTACTTCTTACTGCTCGCTAAGGCTTTTATTGTGTAAACCCTTTATTCTACTCAGGTTAGGAACACAACGAGATTCGTTGTGGGAGAGTTTGGCATTTAGGGAAAAATTCCCGTCGCAAGGTGCGCTATTGTAGGAAAGAGGTCGCTTTTAAGCTGGCAGTAAAGTTCTTGTTGCGCTCGACAGGGTAGCAAGGAAAAATCTATTGTTTTAAATTCTGTTCTTGCTGCGACTTATTTCAGAAACATCGTGTTTCTGAATTTCAACAACCAATTGTCAACATTAACAGATCAGGAGCATCTTAATCCATCAACGAATACTAGGAAACAAAATATTTTTCCTTATTTTGTTATGTAACTCTTATCAAAACATGTGTCTTCGACAGATATTAGACGGCAGATAGGGCCAAGACAAGCGTTCTGGGAACGCTTTGAGCTAACTGTAACGGATATTACTGAATAATAATTATTTTTTCAGTCAAAACTTAATAAACACGACAAACCACTCTACAATCTGCTAAATAACACCAAACATCATATAGGCGGTTCACGGAAAGTAAGCACAGTCGAGGCTAAAATTTTAAGTAAGCGGTTACAGATTCTTCAACCTAACCGTTAAAGTATTAACTTTATTTTCTAACTATTTTATTCTCAGGTTTTTTTTTCTTCGGGTTAGTTTCCTGGCACAAGAAATGGTGGCCTCGTAATCGTCGACGTCTGGCTACAGAATAATTGATAAGGCAAATGCGAAACAATAGTTTACACAGCGAACACCAGCCGCACACGCCAGCAAAATGGCGACCAGCTCAAGGCAGAGAGCATCACATTGCTCCAGCACGATTACGTGGTTTTACTCTGGCGTTATCTACGTAGTTGTTGGAATCCGTCGTCGTCGCATGTACGACACAGATTTGAAGTATTTTTCGAACAAAGATAAGTTACATAAGATGGTATTGCGTAAGGAGATTTTTCATTATAATTTTCCCGTGGTAATGGATTTCCGATACTGATTACTTGGATAAATTTTATCTGATATAAATAAAGTCACACTTGTTAGATACTCGCTTCCAGGAAATATTTTTGCAAGTATAAAGCGAAAAAATCAGCAAGAAATGCCTAAACATTCTATTTCACAAAAAAATTATTCTTTCTTGCCTCCAGTAATTAACTACTAATATTGCATTATATANTATATATATATATATATATATATATATATATATATATATATATAATGCATGCAAAACATTGATGCAAATGCAATGCTTGTTGTTTACTCTGCCTTAATATGAATCACGCCATTTCAAGACGTCTATATTTCCTTTAACCGTGATTTCGATGTAATATCACCACAAGTCAGGATTATTGTTAGTGACACACGAGTAGCTTTTTTATTTTTACCTGAAAAACCAACCTTTGTTATTAAGTATTATAAATTACATAGAACACCGCCTGTCACACCAAATCCATTTCACTAATGATTCATTCTGTAAAAAATTCATTTATGGCGGATTAAAAAAAAAGTTTTAAATTTTATAGTGAAGTAAGTCATTAAACTATATTTTCTACAAAAAAGCATACATTTTTCAATTTCATGAAACCAAATCAATATTAAAAAAATTCCTGAAACATAAACGAACGAATTTCTAACAGGCACTGTATTTTCAAAAAAACGTTATAACCTTGTGTAGGAATTTCTTTAGTGCTAATAGCCGTTTTGCTGTTCATAAATGCATATTTGCATGCTTGAACCACGTCCAAAAACCGTTAAATGTTACAATCGCATAACGTTCTTGTTGAATGACAATTTTGTTGGGAACAAAATCTAGTCATCCTTCTTAACACATTTAGTAAATCTTGTTTTCATTGAGCCAGGAAGAACTGGTTAAAACTTTTGAAAATGAGACTTGGCGGTTTCTTTTGCCCATTTATCAACAACATGATGGTTGTGAAGCTATTGCCAGACAGGGTGATTTTGGATCGCGCCTATTAGAATGGAAATTAAGGCGAACGTATATTTTCATTTAAGTTATTATTTGGGACATTTGCAGGATACCAGCTACTTTTGCTACCTGAATTGTTCCCGCGTATTAATTCTTCTATTAATTTACTGTTAACGAGACTCCCTCCCTCCTGCCCAAAATATTTCTTTTCGAAAAGTGTGTTATAATCAGAAATGTTGGTACTTAAAAAAAATTACAGTGAATTATTAGATAGTAACCAAATTGGATCGACATCTACGAGAACATACGTATATCTTCGCTCCTAACTATACCTTACAGACCACTTCCATCTCTTATTTACTTTCCAATGTCTAATGACCCAATGTGTGGAATGAATTTTATTGCTCTTTGGCAAACTCTTGGTAAAAGTTTCTTCCGGTGTCAATAAATAAGGGCGCAGCGAAGGGAGAAGTGCAGTCTGCAGAAAAAATCATGTAAACTTTCTTGTTTTTTAATTGTGTAAATTCTTCCCGAGCAGATTAACACGTTGGGCGCCCACTTTCATAATAAATTATTTATCTACATTAAAAAAAACTTCACCACCCGAATTCAGCACAGCATTCATAAGGTCGTGCTTGCATTCGACTGTAACGTGAGACAAATTTCTCCCTAACGGTGTCGCGAAATTCCCTATCAGCGAGGTAGGCTACTGAGAAATATCAGAGCACGTACGGATATTTGAAACAATATCGCTGGGTTCCTGAAATTTCTGACCGTAAGAGAAGATGAATGCGAGCTATCAGTTTTTTTGACATATTCTCTAGGAAGAGATATTGTGAGAAGCAATTCAAAGACGGCAAATGGTCGCGTAAGAGGTTTCTTGTTTAATGTTTACGTCCCATCAATATGCGCGGAAAAGTTTTAAAAATATCATCTGCACGAGCATCCGCGCTGAACAGCAGTGCCTGCTCCCGCAAATTTTAATACCTCACGTTCCGTGTTGGTTTCAAATAGCTGCAACTTTCGAGACAGGCTTCGACCCGTATCAAGAAACCATTCTGGAATCCGCCTGGAGGAATCTCAGAAAACTACGTAAAACAGAAATCAGGATGACCGTATCGGGAATCGAATCCGAGTCCTCCTGAATTTAAGACCAACTTGCTATTAGTGTGCGACCTCTCAGGGTGAAAATGCAATCTAGCAGCCACGCGAAACTAACCTCTAATGTATCTGCTTGCCTGCAATTTCAATAAATTTCCACCATCAGTGCTTTTTGTTGGCAGGAATTTGTGGCCACGTCGCTGTTGATGATGGTAGCTACTGCTGGAAAGTTAAAACTACTTCACAGAGCGAGGTGGGCACATTGGACTCGCGTTCGGGAGGATTCTGGTTCGATTCCTAGGGCCCGCCCAAAATGAATTCGGTTTTCTCTGGTTTTCCACAATTCTGGCGAATGTTGCGATGGTTCCTTTACACAAGCCGCTATTGCTTGTCCGAGGAACTTATTCCGTCTCTAATGACCCCGCTACCGCTGAGAAGTCGAGGTGTTGCCTACTTGTAGGAGCTACTTTAGCATTTGAGACAGACAAGCTCTGCAGCGATAATCCTACATTGACACGCGCACCTACGTGCCTATCGCCGCTACGCGCAAAGCTTTGAACTGGCGTGCAATGTTCTCGTAGCAGAGTTTCTAAGCGGAGATCCTATCATTTTATTGGTGGAAAGTCTTTAATGTTTAGGCGCCTATCATACTTCAGTTCGTGTCCGAGTTGTGTCTCTTTAATACGTAGCAGTCTGAAAAGCCGTTTTTAACGATGTTTGGAGGGCTTCAAGATAGTATTTTTGCATGCGTGATATATTAAAAGTACGATCCCGTTTCCTTCTAAGGTATGATTTCTTTTCGTAGGTAAACATGGTTCGTCGAAATACCGTATTTTAAAGGTGCTGCGCCGCAGTTTAAGTAAACGCCAGTCGCTAAGACCGCCTTAATTCACATGCACCTACTGAAAATTCAACAATGCCTTTTGTAAATGGTTGTGGAAACAGGTAGAAAATAATACACTATTGACTCAAAGTGCATTCCTCGATAGCAGAACTACAGGCGGTTTGCGGTTATTCAAGCTCTTTTGGAAACACTACTTTCTGTCCATTGAAAACACTACTTTCTGTCCATTGAAAACACTATTTTCTGTCAATTTTGTATAATTTGCCATAAGTAAAATTAACATTGTCATAGATACAATCGCTATTTCAATGTATTAATCAAGTGAAAGTTTAAAATTTTTTGGAAAGTAAATATATTGCTAACATTTCGGCTTTAATTTGTGCAAGTATAAAATAATCAGGAATTAAATAAAATATAGCCTATTCAGCGTACACATATTAAAACATTGTGCTAAGACATAAAACCACTTCTTATACCTATATGTCGCTACCAACCTTATTAAAAGCATACCAGTAGGCGTTCCCGTTAAAGGACGTGCAGTTAGTGGCACGGATTTTCTTTATTTTATCTTACCAAAATTGATTTGAATAGTGTTGAGCTTGCAACTAAACTAGGTAAAAATATTTTGTCACTTATACTTGAGCGACTCTCGTTTGTTTCTTCCTACCCTCGCTCCGGCCCCGAAAAAAAAAACTCACTGACCAGTCGCGACCACCTATCGCGAAAGGGAAATCGGGTAGAGTGCATGCTCAAGGTGCTCAGTAGTCCTCTCCGCGTTCTCACACGCTGGACTGCTTTTCTTCTAATACGACTAAATCACGTGGATAGCATCTGAGGTCATGAACCTGTTTATGTAAAGCAATTGCTTCGAGATGTTTGTGCACTTGGTTTAATCAATTTATAATACAATTAGATACAATTAAAATTATAAAAAAAATTTATCCGTGTAAAAGGTATTTTATTTTTAAAATTAAGGTGTGAACATACACGTTCGTCGGTGTTGCTCATGTGACTTTGACAGTTGTGTTGGTGTGGGGCAGGTCAATGTTGGGCACACACGCAGAAGACTTGTAGTGTATGGCCGAGCCTGCCTGCCTGCGGCACCAGTAGTCAGCTGGGGCGGGACGAGAATGCGCGCGCCGCCGTCGAGGGCAAGTAACGCGCGTTTATCACCTCCGTTACAACTGGCAGGCACGCCTTTGTCAACAGCCGGCTGGCCGTCACACCCCGCGTCCGCACGTCCACGCGACCTCCCCTGCACGCACCACGTCTCTCCCTCCTACGACTGCTATTAGTTTTGTGTAGGCCATTCACGGTAAAGTGAGCGCTTTTGAATACCCTCTCATTTGGAATAATAGTCAATAAATATATTTCAGTTCAGCCTTGGAATATACACACCGGTGTTTATTACTTACGTGGATTGGATTGGAAAGGGCTTATTAACGTCTCCCGGTGTTATGCCCGAAGGCTTATCAGGGGACGGCTTGCAAACTAACTCATGACCTAACTTGAACTAACACCAATGCCTTACCTGGGATTCGAACCCAGAATCTCTCGCATGCCAGACCGGCGTGGCGGCGTACCAACCGACTGCGCCACGGGAGGTCGGCACTTACATGACAATATATTTATATAAAAAGTAGTTAAAGTATAAAAAAATGCTTGAAATAAATAATTAACAATGGCCTCAAAAGTTCTCACTTTACCGTGAACAGCCTATGGCAGTACAGATCAGTTTGAGCAAACTTTACACCACCTTTCTGTGTAATATATAAATATGACGTGTTTATTACAGACTAACAATTGTACACTTCTAGTTTGCAATAAATATGGTAATCCATAGTTAAATCTGTTTCTAACATAAAACAGTGTTTGTAAACATACTCTACTTGTAGAGTTACAAAACACTGGGGAATATTTTGCAGTTGTTTTGTTTGTTTACTGAAGCTCTACTCGTCTTTACAGAAGCTCTCTAAAAGTCAGAGTTGGTTAAAAATCAAGATATTACGACTAACGGGTTGTACAGTAATCGTTGATTGCGTAAACAGCACAAATTTTTCTGTATTTATGATTCACAGTTCAAATCATTTTAAAACCATTCAATAAACACTCAGATAAGCATGTTCTCTTTATATTTGATAAGTAATCACCTATATTTGATAAGTAATCACCTAACCTCGAGAAACACAATTAGCTAATAGTCACTTCGTTCTTCAAGGTTGATACTCCTGGTAGACATATAGTACTTCTTATTGTGGACTAAATTCACAAATATACAGATATATAACATAAATATACTCTTACATAGTATCGGTTTTTTCTGTAGAGTCTCAATTTAAAACAGAATTTTTCGCTCACAGTATGCCTGCCTTCTATTTTGCACGGCATAAAACTACGATATCCACGATACGAAATTAAGGTAATGGCGGTGTTTGAGCTTGGGACATCACCAATCGAGTCTCCTCACCTCAAGCATGACGCCTTGGCGAGCACGGTTACCGATGACGCAGGCGATTATAGTCTCTAATGCTACAGTGGCGGATACATACATATTTGATTTTTTAGATGAGTGGTTAACTTAGAGCAGTTTTATGACTCGAACGTTTATTGTATAATCTTTAATTGTACTTTTTTTGATAATGTATACATGACTATATCAACATAGTTACTAATTATATGTGTTCATATACAGG
>NQII01004974.1:134176-149861 GCA_002778355.1 Clitarchus hookeri | reverse complement strand
ATCAGAAACTACGTACTTTATATTAAGCAACAAATCGGTGAATGGTGTTTTGAAGAACGGAAATATTAAGATGTACGCAATTTTCAAAGATATTTATAGATCATCATGTGTAAATTAACAAAACACCGTCTTGTAAGAACACTCTCGAGTGAACAGTTTTCAAGAAATTCATACGTAACTCTCAAAACAAAATGTATGTTGCCTTACAGGTAGGCAACACGCATCACATGAAAGCAGTTTAAATAAGGATTTTGTGAGGGCGTTCAGCCCCCACCCCCCTTAAAATCTCTTTATTGGAAATGCGCACATGCATTTTTGGTCGGTGTTGTTGATCAATATCCTGCATGCATATAATATAATGTAATAATCGCCAGTTTTTATGGGAGGATAAGGGGAGAGCTATACCACATTTATTACCTTGCAATAAATCCGCTACTGGTCAAGAGTTTGCTTCTTTTTTAATTTATTGTTTTTAGTTTAAAGGCTAATAGGCTGTTCACGATAAAGTGAGCACTTTTGAAATCAACCGTAGAAAAAAAATCGCTGTTCCTACCTGCGTATATTTTAACGGACGCATTGAATGATATGCGCCCAGTAAAGTTGGTAACAATGGAAGGAAAGTAGTTCCATATCTTAACAACGAACAAAAAAAGTTAGCTAACCATTTGTGATAACTTAAAATATTTCTTTCGCTTTCTGTTTTTTATGTACCGAAGTGTAAAAAGGAGCAGATTACTATTCTAAGAATTTCTCAGTTTCACTTGACCGACGCACGAATAAAGTGACGAGGCTCGTGGAAATGTTAAGTTTCACATAAGGCGGAAGAATACACAACGTGCATACAAGTGTATCTTAAGCAGGGCTTTCCAAAGTTGTCTTTATTGAAGTATTCGAGAAGGTCTCCGTGGAGCGGGAGAGTTATGGGGTCGTAGACTCTCGTCGGCGACGAGCAGGAACTGCAGAACCGGCGTGGGCGGGATTGTCACGGGGAAGGTTGGTCAAGGATGGCAGCTACTTCCGGCGACAGACGGGAGCACCGGCACGCCTTAGGGTGGGATCGAGATGACTTCATATCGCAATCAAGGGCGTCGCTTGAATGAAGGAATTAGGCGTCCACAAGACCTAGAAGCGCGAGAACATCGTAGCTGTTAAAAAAACAAAATTTAGAGGATATTTAAGGGTTTGGTGTTATCATATCAATGATAACTTAATTACAATAGCAAATCATTTGAAAAATAACATTTATGTTTTTTCTATTGTAAACATGAGAAATTAAGCTTAAAAACTCTATTAGTACATTTCCATTTTATCTTTATTAATTTTTTTGTTATTCAAAAATGGTAAAGGTGAGACACCTATTAAAGTAGCAGAAAAGTCATTTTGCAATTTCTTGAAAATCCGACACTTGCTTCAGTTGTTTTTTTTTTTTTTGTCTCATAAGTTGAAACTGGAATATGGGTGAGCAGCATAACTAATTCACGAGAAATATTCTTCATGGCATTGTTATAAACATGGCCTGTAGCCTGACATTTAAATTTTGTAGCATTTTGAGATTTCAACGAAAAAAAGAATACATTTAGAATTCACGCAACTCGTTTGTATTCATTTGTGAAAAGCAGTTATCCTCCATTGTCATATTTTTTTCAGACTATAATTTTATATAGTAACGAAAATGTATGGAACATGCTAAAAATTAAGATAGTTTTAGCCTCTTAAAAAAGGAGGGCAGCTGCTGCCACCGCATGCCTCACCATAGACTGAACCGGTGAGCGGTATCTTTTGGAGGCAACGCCATGATCCTACTGTTGTTTAGCGTAGTTATAAACAAAAAGTGACCCTTACTCGCCCTTTGAAGATTGATAGCTACAGTGGTGTGGTGGTCAGACCACTAATCTCCCGTAACCACGACTAACCGGGGTCAGACTTGAATTTTCGCATTTAGGAACATGGCGGACGTTGCCCGTGGTCGGTGGATTTTATCAGGGTACTCCCATTTAACCACTGTGGCAGTAGGCCGTTGGTCCGCCTCCACCTCGGTTCTGGCCCATCGGCGCTCAAGATTCCAGCTGTTAAGCGATGCGCAAATCTCTTTCACGCCCGACTTTGAAAAAACATTACTTAAGGGCGTTGGCCACCGAAAAATATGTTATTTTATATTTTAACCATGCATTGTTCAACTTGTAGCTATTATCTCAGACTACATTATCCCCACATAAAATATTTTTAGACTGCATGGTTTTTTTCAGAATGACACGCCAAAGTCAAAATTTTACCGTTTTTGTATCGTACTCGTACAAATAAAATAAACCAAACTATGTGCAGAAAATTTAGAAACTGCATCTGAAAAATCCTGTCTTAATTCATTTTAAGGTATAGTTAGCAAAAGTTATTATTATTATTTTTAAATTTAGGTACAGCCAATAATATAAATATGTGCAACAATTTTCTTATTTCCAGTATTTTTTTTCAAAATTGCAAAAACATTTCCTTGTACAATTTTATATGCGTCTTGAAGTAGCTGATTTTCATTATTTGTAGATTTCTAAAACAGTAGAATTATGATTTGGACATGTCATCTCGCAAAAACCAAGTGATCTAAAAATATTTTATCTGAGGAAAAGGTAGACACAGATAAAGTCTAAACGTTGAACGGTATGTGGTACAAATATAAAATAACATATTTTTTCGTGGCCGACGCCCTTAATAACTCAGTTATCAAGATATCATTCCCGAATACGAGTGCGTGAACAACTGTTTTAACCATTTTAATTTTTTTTTAAATTGCACACGAGGTGCGAAAATAACAAAAGAAACTAAATAACGGACGTGAAAGTTTCTGGAATGTTGTTGGTAAGCGTGTTACCACTCGGAAATATCAAACAGTTTGATTGAAACCCGTTCTTACAAAATATCTGCACTCAGTTTGGCGGCGTGGGCAAACAAGGCCGGGCGACTGAAGAGGCGTCCACCATATATAAAATGTGTAATTTTTAAAAGGTATTTACAGTGTAGTTACAGAAACAACACACACACCACACGACTCAGTATTTCAACTATACAGACAGCGCGCGTATTTGGGGACATTATTTTGGAGCCTTCTCGAATATTCCGCCAAATAAAAGGCCATTCCAGACTGTTCTGTCTGGAAACATAAAGACCAACCAGTTCATGTAAAATAAGGTAGACTGTGTGTTGGAACTTCGCTAAAGACTTTCCGCCAGTGCAATGTTAACGTCATCGCTCTGCCACAATGTATAAGCTACACGACGAGAAGTTCAGTGCCTTGCATATAGAGGCGATTATACATTGGATGCGCCAACCAGTGCTGCTTTTAAGGCATTGAAGTTACCATGGAGATCGTTATGTTACCTTTGCGCTACTTCGTGTGTTAATATATATTTTTTTTAAGCCATATCTGTGTTGACATTGGTGTCGTGGAAGGCTCCTCTTTGATCATTTGTCATTCATTACTATCAAACATGCTGTATCTTAGAGAAATGACAGTGTATTAACGTGTATATTTGCAATTAAACGTACACGTGAGAAACTCTTAGATATATTAAACAAATATTTGCCCTCTATGTGGCGATAATAACTTCACGTAAACTGCCACCGATTTGCACTCGAGAATTTTTGTCGATTACAGAGTTTTTCTGATCATTCGTTTATTATATTATTCACAAACACACAACCGAAAGCAAAACTTCAACGCTGGTTGTATTCCTGACATAATGCACAATATACAGCCCGGACGGAAGTTGGCAGGAATTACAATGAATACAGAAAACAAAAGAATCTACTCTTGAATCNTGAGTTACTCCTCCCGGCAGGGACTAGCATTTTGAAGTCACTTCGCTAATGAGCAATCTATTTGTTATAGAAATGTCTATTTGCCTTTGTTACGAGAATTGTTATGGGAATAAATCTTGTACAAAATATTGTTGTGATGGGCTTCTCACGTTTCATAGAAAAAAATTCCAACTTGCAGGGGTGGTTTTTTTTCTTTCTCGCAAGCAAGAACTTCAAAACAATGCAATGATATTGTTACAGTTTCAAAAACAAAAATGAGTATTAAATACGNTTCTCGCAAGCAAGAACTTCAAAACAATGCAATGATATTGTTACAGTTTCAAAAACAAAAATGAGTATTAAATACGGTTCGCTGGTTAACACACACAATTTACAGCCAGGATAAAATCCCCTTTGTTGTTACAAACTGTGCATTTCAGTACTAATATGTGGCAGTGTGCTTGACGCTTGACTCTAAACAAATCCATCTGTTTCTATCCCCGACAAAATTGTGCTTGGGTGGAAAATTCTTTTTTCGATTGCCGTCGTCTTGCTCAAATANCATCTGTTTCTATCCCCGACAAAATTGTGCTTGGGTGGAAAATTCTTTTTTCGATTGCCGTCGTCTTGCTCAAATACCCCGTGGAACTTGTTAACAGATGGCAAATTGTATAAAGTAATTCAGCAGTGTTAATTACAATTAACAGGCAGTGATTACATTTAACATGAGGTTAAGAGGAGACAAACTATAATGCAATGATCCTCNGTTAATTACAATTAACAGGCAGTGATTACATTTAACATGAGGTTAAGAGGAGACAAACTATAATGCAATGATCCTCCTCTTCTTCACAGTTACCAGGAAGCCCCTTATCCTGCTGGTGCCCATGGACTGGATGCAGATCTGCGCGATCTGTACCTTAAGGCCCCCGCCTACCTGGCGCGTGAACTGCGTTGCAGTGTGTTTGTAATGCTCCTATTTCTACGAAACTATTAAACGTGTGTCTAATGTGCTGATCTACGAAAATAAAACACACATCAGACGAGGGCTGTTGAATGCTTTCAAGACGCCTCGCACATTTGATACACCATTCAGAGTACTCCAAAATGTCTAAAAACGGCTTTTTCAAAGTGCAGTATCTCAAAATATACGCTTCAGATACATACAAAACTACTCAAGGGCCCTGCATTGAACCTCCCTACAGACTTTCCACCAATAAAATAATAAGGTCACCACTGAAAGTCCCATAGGTACACGCAGCACGACGAGAGCACTGCGCGCCAATTGAGAGCCTTGCGCTTAGCGGCGATGGCGCACTCGATGCGCGTGGCGTTGTCGCGCGGACAACGTAAAGTTAACACGGCGAGCTCTGTGTTATAACTGCGATGTGAATCAGCCTTTAGCGTCACGCACACACACTTGGCTTCGCTCACGTGTCTCGGCGTGGGCGGGGCTGACGTAATCCCACTCAAGCCTGCCGGTCGATATTTCAACACTCGTCACGTTCTTCTGATGCGAAGTACAACGTACGTTCTCGCAATGTAAAGCTAGCCGTTGCAGAGGTGGGTTTATATGAAGGGCCTAGGGGGGCTATAGTCCAGGGCGCAAAATCTGAGAAGTAGTGAAGTTAGGAAAAGGAACACTTTTCCTAAAAATTCGGGGTGGATGTGCAAAACCCGTGTTATTAACTGTTGGGTGTTCGTTTATCATCAGCCAATTATCGATTTAAANAATTCGGGGTGGATGTGCAAAACCCGTGTTATTAACTGTTGGGTGTTCGTTTATCATCAGCCAATTATCGATTTAAAAATTATTTTCTTTATCTTTGGCTATGGGAACACGATACTTCGCGTCGTCTAGCCGCCGTAAGATTTAATTATATACAGTAGAGTTGGTGGCGGGGGTTTAACAACTGCAGTATTCTAATGTTTTAGAGTAAAAGGGTATCGACATGTTACATGCACATGTATACCGTAAATTACTTAACACTGAGATTAATATACGAAATTTCTATCTGGTGTTAAACGCGTAGTTTATACATGATGAATTTTAAGAAGAAAAAAAAAAGGAGGGGGAAGAANAAATTTCTATCTGGTGTTAAACGCGTAGTTTATACATGATGAATTTTAAGAAGAAAAAAAAAAGGAGGGGGAAGAAGAAATTCCAATTACTAACGCCTACGTTGTGTGAGGGGAATGGAAGGAATAAAAAGAGCGTGGTAAAATTCACGTAGCCCCTTAGCACCAAAAATATAAATGCGCTTTTGATTGTGTGGTGATCACGTTTTACGNAAATTTCTATCTGGTGTTAAACGCGTAGTTTATACATGATGAATTTTAAGAAGAAAAAAAAAAGGAGGGGGAAGAATAAATTCCAATTACTAACGCCTACGGTGTGTGAGGGGAATGGAAGGAATAAAAAGAGTGTGGTAAAATTCACGTAGCCCCTTAGCACCAAAAATATAAATGCGCTTTTGATTGTGTGGTGATCACGTTTTACGATACGAATAACGCATAGAAGGAAAACTAACTAACGCTTGACAAGTTTGTCAACATTAAAAAATCTTTGAAGTCTTATTGCTGGTGCTGTAAATACGTAACTTTTTGCGTCGAGCAAGCGATGATCCAAAGGAGTTCGGCTGATCAATCGTCAATTATAACAGATTCTTAGAAGTGGCCTGCTTCAGAAATTCCCGTATTGCCTTTCTGCCTGCAACAAGAGGTTATGGGTGATAATTTCTAAAATTCATCTTGGGAAGAGGGGGAAGTGGAAGGCGCCTTGAAATTGAAGTAGCACTTGGTTTAAAGCTTTATCGTTTTCGTAGAAATTGTAATGGCTAATGAGACGCAAGACGTTTCAAATTCGTTTCGATCAGAAACGAACTGCTTTATAAATACGCCATAACACAGGGGTAGCCGGCGTTTGCAGGAACCAGTGGCGTGTGGTGAACTGTTGCAAGGTAAGAAGGTGCTTGCTCACTGCTGTACAATCTCGGTGCACGCAGCAGGAACCAATAATCACCCTTGGTGCCTAGGGAAGCTGGATGTATTTCGACCACTCACAAGCGAGCAGGCAAAGGACCCATTATACACGTCCTGCGGAGTCACCAGCCGAACTACGTTTCAATGGCGGAAATGTAAACTAGCGAGGGACAGGGTACAACACAGAGCTAACGCCAGCTTACGCACTTTCTCCACATTACAGTTGGAGCCTTTTAAGACGCCGTGCGACATATTTAATTGCAACTATTTCAAACCTTGTACGTCACTGTGTCAGTTCCGTTCGCATCCGATGCTCATGTGTGGGCGACCTTGAGCTCTCCCGTGATTATAGGCGCCCGACACGCAAAATACCATCAGGTATAGTCTGTTCACGGTAAACTGAGCACTTTTGGAAGCCCCACCTACCCGCCGCTCGGACTCCGTTACAGTCTGTTTCAAATACACGCTTTTATACGAAACTATTAAACGTGTGTCCAATGTGCTGATCTACGAAAAGAACGCACACTTCAGACTCTGCCCGTCGGTTACTTCCATGATGTCACGCACATTAGAAACACCATTTAGGAGCACTCCATCATAACTAAAAACAGCTTTTTCAAAGCAACGTTTCTCACAATATACGCGTTATATAAACACAGAAGGAATCGAGGGGCTTGCAGTGAACCTTGCTACAGACTTTCCACCAATGGAATTATAGGGTCACCTCTTAAAGACCCATAGGTACACGCAGCACGACGAGAACACTGCACGCCATTTTAGAGCCCTGCACATAGCGGCGATGGCGTACTTGTAGCGNGGTACACGCAGCACGACGAGAACACTGCACGCCATTTTAGAGCCCTGCACATAGCGGCGATGGCGTACTTGTAGCGAGCGCGTGCCAGTGTAGCACTTACAGCTCCAAGCTGGCGGGTCCCTTAAGATGTACTTATATGCACGTTGTGTATTATTCCGAGTTATGTGAAATTAACACTGGCGTAGGCGTTATCACTTTATTCATGCGTCGGTAAAGTGAAACTGTGAAATTATTAGAAAAGTAAATATTATACAAATCTTCTAATTTCTACACTCAGGTGCATTAATAAAAACAGAAAGTGAAAAATATAATTAAAGTTATCACAAATGGTACCCTAACACTTTGAATTCGACGTCCCTCCATCGTCACCAACTTTACTGGGCCCATGTCTCNGGTACACGCAGCACGACGAGAACACTGCACGCCATTTTAGAGCCCTGCACATAGCGGCGATGGCGTACTTGTAGCGCGTGCCAGTGTAGCACTTACAGCTCCAAGCTGGCGGGTCCCTTAAGATGTACTTATATGCACGTTGTGTATTATTCCGAGTTATGTGAAATTAACACTGGCGTAGGCGTAATCACTTTATTCATGCGTCGGTAAAGTGAAACTGTGAAATTATTAGAAAAGTAAATATTATACAAATCTTCTAATTTCTACACTCAGGTGCATTAATAAAAACAGAAAGTGAAAAATATAATTAAAATTATCACAAATGGTACCCTAACACTTTGAATTCGACGTCCCTCCATCGTCACCAACTTTACTGGGCCCATGTCTCNATTATCACAAATGGTACCCTAACACTTTGAATTCGACGTCCCTCCATCGTCACCAACTTTACTGGGCCCATGTCTCTTAGTGCTCCCGTTAAAATATATGCAGATAGGAGCAGTGATATTTTTCTAAGTTTGATTTCAAAAGTGCTTACTTTATCGTGAACAGACTTAAAATGGAATTTCATAAATCCCGAGCGTGACATCAGCTCACCGACCACTGCCACACACGTGTTAATAAACTGTCCGCCGTGATTTACCGCAGCAGGCAAGTAGAGGGATTATGGGGAATTTGGCACATCGGGACATGGGGTCGGAGCTGTTGGTGCTCTGTCATTCTGGTCGGCTGGCGGCCGTCTCGGATCCAGGTGACCTTGACTCTGACCTTGGTCCCGGTAACATTTAACCTTGAAAATCCAAAAAATTATATCAACATTATTTAAAAATTATAAATAAATATACTAAAAATATTTATGTAAAAAACTTTAATTTCCGGAGGTCTAGCACACTCCCTCCACCCATACTCATTCCACCATCTTGATAGCTGCAGTCCACCATCATGGTAGGCTTCACCGTCCGCCATTTTGGTCGGTGCAGTCCGCAATCTTGGTAGGTGCAGCCGTCCGCCATTTTAGTCGGTGCAGTCCGCCATATTAATAGACGTCACAGCTACCATCCACCATCTTGGTTTTTTTGTTTGTCATTTGTTTTACATTGCTTGTGCTGTCCCCAGCACCACACGCAGCATTCGACTGACCCCTCCACTCTCCCCTTCCAATATAGTTAATTGACCAATAGCCCCACTCTTGATCCAGAGGAAACGGAAGAACAAGATAGAAGAGTTCCTGCCCGCACTGATACCTGCAATCGGTGCTCTGGCCGGTATCGCCAGGGCAGTCACGAATATTGTAAGCACCTTGAAGCGGACTTCAAACGATCGAAAACAGGTAGAGGAAACCCATCACCACAACAGAATATTGGAAGCTATCGCCATGGGGAATAATACGGTCAAGGGCTCTACATTCGTCACCCGTATCGGGAAAGAGGAAGATCAATTGCTTGTGGGAAAAACATAGGGAAAAATCGAAGAAGGAAATCAAAGAGAATCCGCCTAGACGCCCACTGAAGAACTTGNCTTGTGGGAAAAACATAGGGAAAAATCGAAGAAGGAAATCAAAGAGAATCCGCCTAGACGCCCACTGAAGAACTTGAATTTGGAACTGTTTGCGCGCAAATTGGATATACCTAATTTTCGCGTAGTGTTTATGAGAGGTGCTTTGCCCCCTAAACCCAAGAGACGAATGTGCCATAATAAATATGGACATGACAACCGGGCCTGGTACGCACTGTGTGGCCTATGTAAAAAATGATAAACATGTAGTCTTTTATGATTGTTTTAGGAATTTGCATCCTCCACCCGAATTGCGCGAGTATAATNCTTGTGGGAAAAACATAGGGAAAAATCGAAGAAGGAAATCAAAGAGAATCCGCCTAGACGCCCACTGAAGAACTTGGATTTGGAACTGTTTGCGCGCAAATTGGATATACCTAATTTTCGCGTAGTGTTTATGAGAGGTGCTTTGCCCCCTAAACCCAAGAGACGAATGTGCCATAATAAATATGGACATGACAACCGGGCCTGGTACGCACTGTGTGGCCTATGTAAAAATGATAAACATGTAGTCTTTTATGATTGTTTTAGGAATTTGCATCCTCCACCCGAATTGCGCGAGTATAATAAATATACCAAACTTACGTACATATACGAAACGGAACAGATGCCTAACACGTGGAACTATGGGCACTTGTGTCTGCGATCTTTAAGCAATCGAAATTTCCACTGATTGACCGAAAAAAATCAGTATAACTCGCAGTGGATGAAAAAGATGCGCGAGCCGTACCGATCTCATCAGTATGTCGGTGTCTTATCATTCTGAGTGGTCAAACGTACGAGTTGCGGGGTAACTTTTACCCTTCCTTAGAAATGGAGGGGGAATAGTGTGTGGGGCTAGTGGATTTTCAAACTTAAAACTCCATATCCAACATCGAGGAAAACAAAAATTCCAGTTTTCGGTATTCGGTTATAGGGGCAGCGAAGGAAATCGTCATTCCCACCGGGGCATACGAGCTGAAGGAAATGGAATACTTCATAAAGAAATCGCTGCCGAACGACGTTGCATTCGAATTGCACGAGAACCCGAATACCCCGAAGGCCGAAATGTTTTGCACTGCAGCTGTAGATTTCACGGAACCGGTCACGATCGGGCCCATGGAGGGGTTCGAAGCCAGCGTGTACGAAGCAGGAAAAAAAAACATACATCGTCGAGTGCGGTCAACATCTTTCCGGTTAACGTCATACGAATAAACTGTAATTTAGCAAATTGCACTTACGTGAATGGGAAACCGAGCAGCACCATTTACGTGTTCACCCCCACCGTAGGTCCTGGATATAAAATCGTAGACTGTCCAAAACCCTAATTTACGTTCCGATCGTCACAAAGAGAATCAACGAAGTAGCCGTTTCAATCGTGAACCAAAATGACGAACTGATAAATTTCCGAAACGAATAAATCACTTTGCGCCTGCACCCGAAACAATGGGACTGCATTTCGCTGGGACAACAAAAATGTGTAAATGCGTGCGGTACATCGAACCCGAGATTAGTAAGCCACGAGGAATCGTTGCGCTAACACCTGCAAATGCAGAGTTTCTCCCCGTCCTAGGTTTAAAAGTAAATCACCACGGTGGACGAAATCCTTGACGTAGATCAACGTCTAGAATTCGACGATAAATTTGATAAAATCGAAAAGCACTGTTGCGAGCCTTATCTTGTAGGTCCTTTCGCTCAGGGAAGGGAGGTTCGAATACCTATGCAGCATCAAGATATTTATACGTTGCCTAGCCAGTCCTTAGGGCTCATAAGAGGTAGGCTAACGAAGGCAGATGGGACCCACCCGACCACCAACAAGTTGGTTCGAAATGGGATTCTGCACTTTTTCGAACGCGTAATATACGAGATAAATGGCATCGCGGTCGACCAGTCGCGAGATGTTGGCATAACCTCGTCGATAAAAAATTACCTATCTCTCACGCTCAACCATCTCTCTGCAGCCAAGAGGGCGGTCTGGGGAAACGAAGATGACTACAGTGTTCCCATTTACGCCGAAGGCAGGTTCGAAGTATGCGTTCGGCTCTCCTTGCTACTGGGGTTCACCGAAGATTATAATAAAACCACAGGAGCGAGGCAGAAGCTTGTGATTACACTGGCCGCATCGCATTTGGATGCCGTGTTGGGAGTCGGAGAAAACACGCAGCCCGTCTCTCTTACTTTGAACAAACACCATATAATGGTTTATCTCTAGTTTATCTCTAACGTGTCCCCGAGCACCCGTGAAGTGTCAAGCTGTTGAATTATGCCGAAATTGCATTCAGAAGTTGGAGCCTGGTCACCTACCCGGTCCTGTCCGCCGCCACGCGAAATTACTGGGTCATAAAAACGTATTCCAGAACAGAATAACTGCGCTACATCTTACTGGCACTTCAGACGAACAAACAGCATTGTATCGGATCCGACAATTCTACATTCGACCACTGCAAAGTCGAAAACGTAAATATATTTTTGAATAACGAAAGCTACTCGTGTATCGACCTGAACACTACGTTCGACCAAGAAAGTTTTATTTTGTCATATCATATGTATTCTCAATTCCAATCATCGTATTACGGACGAGAGGCGCATCCCATCCTGAGCCCCGAAAATTTCCGAGACATGGCAGCTGTACTGGTATTCGATACATCGAAGCAGAACGAGCGCGTGCAAAATGGCATGGTCGACTGCCGGATCGAAATAATTACCAAGAATAGCATGTCCACGAATACCGCAGCCTGCTGTTTGATACTCCACGACAGGGTCGTTCGGTACGATTGTTTTTCCGGCCTGGTAAAAATCATCAGTTAATTAAGTACGTAAATACGCATGGAGTGGGGACTCGCTTTGCATTCGTGGATATGTACTGTTACCAGGATCCATGAAATGATTAAAGGAAAACGGAAAGGTAAGCAAAAGGACAAATCCCTCACCAGGAAAAACACTATTAAATCTAGGAAATGTACAAAACCCGGGCATAAGAAGCCCGGCAAATACAAATAAGCCCCTATAATATAGGGCACACAAAACGGAACAGTATTAGTACAGCTCACACCTCCCTGCACTAAAAAGCATAGGAACACACATGGTAACACTGAATGACGTATACCAAACAAAAGAGTAATTATAGAATCAAAAACCCTGAATTCGGAACACAGCAGGAGCACAATGATAAGTAAAGAAAGAAAGTAAGCCTCGCAGTGGCAGACCACACCGGAAAACCAAACAAGGTGTGGTATTTCCCCATGGAAAAGAAAAGCGAAAAGTACGTCAAGGTGACTTTCAAGCCACCAATTACTGTATGTTAGGAACATAACACAACTTAGAAGTTTAAAAACAGACTTAGTACAATGTATACCTGTGTGACTGCACTGGAGGGACGACCCCGGACAATCACACAAGTGAAAAGCTGAAAACACCGGAACACAAACGGACATAATTACACTCAAGGCACAAACTGCCAGTGGCCATTTTGAATACAACTCGTGAGAGCAAAAAGGAGGCCACTACAGTGACATACTAAGCCTACAACCCCTACAAAAGGACTAAGAAAGGAATTGTTATTTAAATCAAAAGGCGCCTCTAAGAGCCAATAGTAAATCATACATAATTAAACCAATTCCATGATAATAGGAACACGAAAGAGCTATCCCAAGACATGCAGCAGGCACGGTAACACACCATAACAGAGAGATAACATTATTACCAGCGAATGAATAGAGAAAATGTTACATATAAACATGTACCGAACCATTAGTGCATATTGGAGGTGCCCTAGTAAACTACTCCACGTACGCAATGCGGGAAGGAGCCAGTAGGAATCAACACAATGAAACACATGTTGACAACCTGTAACTAGAAAAAATAATTAGGGATGAAACACAAACAGGTGTTTAGAATAAAACTAAAATGAATGAATATAGTGAATGAAACACTGATAAATAATGAGGAAGCCCTGTAAACTGACGCCTCGTATCCCACTCCGAGTGGGATGAGGAAGCAGGACGGTCCTAAACAATGAAAAGTAAACATGCTACAACAAAGGCATAAATTAATTAGTAGATGTGATCGTGTGACGACCTTCATTCTGACATGTCGCACAAGAATGCCGCCAGGCTCTGCCTCTCTCTCTCTCTCTCTCTCTCTCTCTCTCTCTCTCTCTCTCTCTCTCTCTCNCTCTCTCTCTCTCTCTCTCTCTCTTGCATGTAGCAGCAATCAAAACACTCACGTCATTTTAAAATGATTTCAATACGAATGAAAATATCACACAAATACTTGCAACAAAATTATTTACTTTACATCATAATTAAAAAAAAAAAAAAAATTGTAAGAAAATTTAGTTCAATGTATAAATACATCGTATTTACACATCAAATGGAAGAATATATTTAGCAATACATAAATATATATATATAATATTTACAAAACACGTGGGTATAAATATTTTACATAATAAATATATTTGCTGAAAAAATGCAAAAGATTGCTAAACAACAAAAATTATGAGATAATTAAACTCATCGACATTTATTTCTATATAATAAAGCTTTTTTTACACATAAAATAAAAACGTACTTTTTTTCGTCAAAACCTTTAATCACGCACGTCAATATTTTTTTTACACTGTAGAAAGTGTGTGTTTCGTCAACTAAAAAAAAAAAAAAATACGAGGGGAATGGGGTTTTCTAAAGATAGAGCAAAGCTTATATGCACATTCACACACGAGCACCTCTGACCACGTGTACGGTAGCGTTGTAACCTCCAAAATGTGCCAAGCGCCATCACATCGTTCAGAGCATACTTTAAATAAAAAGTTTATAATTTTAAATGTTATGATTAAATTCGCAATTTTCCCTTTCGTACTTGCTTGAACGTCGTTGGCCCACAATCTCTTTTTTCATATTTACGATGTTTGTTGGGTAATTTTGTTTGTGGACGGCACAAATGAACTGCACACTTGTCACTGTCACAATCTTGNATGAAAGTACTGCACACTCGTCACTGTCACAATCTTGCACTGATAATTCAAGACTCTCACCCTCGAATATGCTTCTTTCAAGGAGGAAATGAACATTCTCGTCACACCGCTCCACAGTTACGGTAACAGCCGGCTGGTCCGTGTAGGTTACGCCATGCAGTAGAGGATATGTACTTGCATAATTTTTCTCGGGAATGAACTTATCACCAGGACGCGCTCCACCGTTGCGAGAAGACTTAGTGGAAGGTCTCGGCCTCGAGCCAAAGTGCACTTCACATGCAAAAGGCGTGCAGGTGGAGGCCCAGTCAGGGAAACCTCGCCTTTTCACAACATGGTTATGTCCATCACATTTTCCCTGCCATTTGCACACATAATTATTTTTACTTTTATCGGAAAAGTCCGGACACTACACTTTCGTACATTCTTGCCTTGCATACGTGGACATCACGATTTTGTATTACCAACTTCTCCAGCGAACAAGAAAGCTTAGAGTTAGGGCATAAATTGTAAACGTAACAGTTTTTATATTCGCACGTTAATGTGTCCCGCACATAACAGCCTTCGAAAACATCGTAGCGGCATAGCCAGTGAATTGTACCATCACAAGATTGAATTTGCAGAATGCCTCGAGCATCTCGAAGAATTACGCGTCGGTTCCCACAATTCAGTAAACTGTTACGTCTTCCGACCAGAATGGAGAAAATTCGGCGACGGACACTTCCATTTCTTCTTNAGTAAACTGTTACGTCTTCCGACCAGAATGGAGAAAATTCGGCGACGGACACTTCCATTTCTTCTTCTATATCACTATATTCGAAGTTGAAGCTGATGCGGCTCTCTGCGAAGCTGGGAGCGAATAAGCTGTAAGACATTCTGGCCAATGGCGGCTGGTACGGGTTGCCTGATGGTTGCGGGTTCTTGCTAGTAGACGGCATTGACGAAGTTGCTCCCCGAGCCAATATGGTGCGGATAAGATGAAGAATATTATCTCCATTTCCTTCTGCGTTTCTGTTGCTGTTATTTTCTTTTTCACTAGACAACATGGCTATCGTAAATTTAACAGGGGTTTGAAAACCTGCAAGTTTCGAAATGGTCACTGGGCTTTCCTCTCGAAATAGCGAAAAAGGAACGACAGCGAGAAAATTGACTGCTTCCCCGAGGGGACACGAGGTGCGTATTATAAAGAGTTTCTAAGG
>NQII01004974.1:109695-134113 GCA_002778355.1 Clitarchus hookeri | reverse complement strand
GGACCTCCTGAAATTAAATTTTTTTAAAATAAATTATTTAAATTTTCAAATAATTTTAATATTTTTTACATTATTTCTTATAAATTTTAGAATTATTTTTTTTGGATTCTCTTGGATTTTTTGAGTTTTGATTTTAAAGGTCACTAGGGTTTCAAGGTAAAATGTCAAGGTCATCTTGATCCCTTATGGCCACCAGCCTACCGGAATGACAGAGCACGAACAGCTCCGGTCCCAGGTCCCGATGTGCCAAATACTCCATAATCATTCTACTCAGGCACTTAATTTATGTATCAGTTAGAATCCAGAACAGAAACACACGTAGCGTATTTTAGCAAACGGCGGCGGCGAAAAATGCTAATGTCCTTTGCTCCTACCTTTTCCTACTGCGTAATATATTGTGCCACAATTTAAAATACATATTTACGGTTTACTAAATAGTTCAACATAAATGCATGACGTCATGGAATATTATCTCACGGAGTTGCCCACGTTTTTGTTTTTACATTCGCTTCTCTAAATTTGTGGATTTTAACTAACGCGTTTAGTATTAGTTAATTTCCCTTGCGATTATTTGCGCGCGTGTGTGACGTGTAAGGTAGAGTGATCGTAACCTCTGCATTGCAAGCCGGCGAGACGATCGAGGACAAGCCCGTGATGGCCCGAGAACCACCATCAACTACGAAGAATGCGAAATAATTGTTTTATCTGGCGAGCCCTCAAATCCCGCTACGCCAGCGTGAGCTCCTCCGCGGCTCTGGGAGTCCTCCGACATGCATGTTAGTAGCTGAGACCCTTGGAGACTGGGATGCGTCTCAGGGCAAGCCCTACACGCCTTAGTTCGGGTCTATCATGTTTCAAAGAGATGCATGCATCTCGGCTATAGCAGTGTTGTCTGGTGCCATGGCCGCAATTGTAGCCACGGACACACCTCGAAAGAGGAAGGGTCTAGATAGAAGAGCACATCAAAGCGGAGAGGGCACTGGGAAAATCTGTGCCGACAGTCGCGCAGGAGAGAATCTAATTCCTATATTGGATTATGGGTGGGATAAAGTAGGGTACTTGTTAGTTCCCGAAGATAGACTTTGTGAGGTTAATGAGTAATGATATGGAATGTATGGAGCCGCTGCTGGATTGTGACCAGGATCGTGCCACAGTAGCACGGCCCTGGTGGATGAGGACAGAACTACGCCACCCACAGGCAGATGCCAGTCTTCTCTCTGGAACGCAGAAAAAAAGGCTAGTTTCCCAGGTCACCGCCAGATAGTTCTGTGATCGCTTCCGTACGATCGTGACGCCGTTTTATAGGCAGGCGACGAGTACCTACACAAGATAGATTCTTCTCTTTTTTTTTTTAGAGAGTTACACATGTGGTATGCTATAGCGGAAGGGCGTTGTTTGGTTTTCTTAAACCCGGTACATACGAGTAAAATTTCCCTCTTTAAGGCGGTTGCATGCCTGGCGCTTGAAATGCGCCATAGCGTGTCTGAAATACGCTTTTTTTTGACGAAACTGTTAAACTTTCCTCCACTAGGATTACGTGCGAAAGGAAATCACATTCCAGACGATCACAGAACGGTACTTTCAAGACATCGTGCCTCATTGGAAGCATTATTTTGATGACCTCCAACTTAGCCAAGAACTTATTTTGATGACCGCTATATCTCAAAATATACGAACCGGGTAGATGCAAAACTACGATAGTCATGCAGTGGACTTTACTTCAGAGTCGCGTTCAATAAAATTATAAGGTTACCGCTTAAATTCCAGAAGTTCTACAATCAGGACGGAACCACCGCGTGCTAGTTCAGTGGCTCGCGCGTAGAGGCGATTACTGCTTTATACGCTGTTCGGCGTCGCCCTTAGCACTACATCGATTTTTACCTCACTCACACAAACATGGGGTATATTTGTTTGAATATAAATATAGTTCTTCACATATTTTATGTCAAGCTTCTCACTACTTTTCTGGCGTATTTGTGACGAAAATTCTATTTTAATGAGGACGGCGATACAGGACTATGCTACTCACNCTCACTACTTTTCTGGCGTATTTGTGACGAAAATTCTATTTTAATGAGGACGGCGATACAGGACTATGCTACTCACTCTTTACAACGTGCATCGGGCGGTGACTTAAGAATGTTACTTTTCGTGCGAAGGCACTAACAGAGAGCTCAGCTGTCTCGGACCCAAAAATTATGTAGCTTTTTTGTAAAGGATAATTTTTGTAATATCTTCGCTCCTTACATGGCAATTTTATTTTCAGTGGAAGCCCCCAGGGCATGGCTTAAAATTCGAGCATCAGAGCCAACATCATCAGAAGTAGATCCCAGCGCCTTCACATCAGCTTTGTGTGATCGTGCGACGTACAGCCCAGTGACCGGCGCCGGGAAATGGAACTGTCTTCCTATTACGTCGTCGAGTGCTGTCCTTTGGCAATGATGGCAGAGGGCAATATTACCAGCTGTCCCATATACTTGGAGCAAATACACACTGTGAAAATATTAGGGAAAATGTCGTTATTGTAACTTTCAGATCAACTAAGTGCATTGCTCACAGTGTGTTAGTTGCAGAAAAACGGACACTTGTCGGAGTTGTATGCTGTGGGCTGCAGTACGTGGGTAAAGTGTCGATGATTTCCTCGAAAGATGTGGTTATCACGTAGTTAGGCAAGGCCAGCGTCTGACACGTGGTGCGGAAGCCTTCCGTTTCCGGTTTCCTCGTGGCTTACCGCCGACCTCCATTATGGCTACGCACAACGCAAACCTTAGGCAGNAGCCTTCCGTTTCCGGTTTCCTCGTGGCTTACCGCCGACCTCCATTATGGCTACGCACAACGCAAACCTTAGGCAGTAAGCACTAATCAGTAAGCTGTAGATTCCCAAAATTAAACTGACACAATAGCGATGTTACTGCTTAAGTTCGTCAAATAGAAACGCATCTTGGTGTGTGCTGTGCTCTGTCAAAATGGAAACAGTTGTACATTTATTCGTNAGCCTTCCGTTTCCGGTTTCCTCGTGGCTTACCGCCGACCTCCATTATGGCTACGCACAACGCAAACCTTAGGCAGCTAATCAGTAAGCTGTAGATTCCCAAAATTAAACTGACACAATAGCGATGTTACTGCTCAAGTTCGTCAAATAGAAACGCATCTTGGTGTGTGCTGTGCTCTGTCAAAATGGAAACAGTTGTACATTTATTCGTNTAAGTTCGTCAAATAGAAACGCATCTTGGTGTGTGCTGTGCTCTGTCAAAATGGAAACAGTTGTACATTTATTCGTATTTTTGTTTCTGGAGGTTGTTAATTTTTTTACAGCAGGTCGGTATAAATTAAAATTACAGTGCATAATTTAAAATCAAAGTTTTCAAGTAGGTTTATTTTAATGTATGCTTTTCGATGACTGACTAAACTTAAGACTTCAAAAATAGTTCCACTACAGTAAGCAGTCGCAAATCTATTGAAGTGCTCTAGGTTTAAGCCAGCGTGTTAGAAAAGTTCCTGCTGCTTACTTTTTACAACTTCCTAAGTTTTTTTACTGTGTACATCCCTTTACACGTTACGCGCAGTGGCGCAATTTTAACTTCGTCTCATATATGATAGAGAAATGGCACAAGCAAAAATTATTTAGTTCAAATTAGTTTCCGAGGCGCACACGCAAACATTATTGTTCCGAATGCTTGATAGTACAATGTAGCTCAGTGCAAGGGTTGGAGATTTAAGTTTGCTGTCCACCTAGGCTGCAAAACGGTGAGTGGAGCTTCAATCAGTAACAGTTTTTTATCCAGAAACTGCTTAAAAGGGGTGAGTGATGTGTGCCTACGAATGCCGTTTAAGAAACTCCACATCAATTTTCGTTGCATTATTTCATATCTAACGTGTATTTTCTGGAAGTGAAAATGGGTACAACAGTGATTTTCACGACAATGATCAGACACAGGAACTCCGGTACAAGATATTTAAAAGTAGTCACTTAGCGCTGACGTGCGTGCAGGTCTCGAACACTCAAATTAGGTTGTGGTAGGCGACCCATTTAAAGGATAATCTGCCCAAAATTCTAAACGGCGTGCACAGTTTCAATCCTTTAGCTGTTATTTAATAACTATTCAACATTCGTAGGTCTTGTCTGGTTACTATTAAAATTATAAAATATATGGGCACTAGCTGTAAGTTTCCGTTTTCTGTTTGCGTTTGTAATGTTGATTTTTTACAAGTGAAAATGCCTGAACCAGCCATTTTTTTTCTCTCAATAATTTCAGGTGACAGATTTCTTGCATGGTGGACGCGCAGCACCCTTCACTGAAAAAAAAACTTTGTGGCTGCTACAAAATGTTTTGTTAGTATTACACACAGCTAAATCATTTTGTGGTGAGCACAAAATATTTTAGTAGAGGCCACACGTGTTTCGTGGTGACAACTAAAAGATTTTGTATTCACCACAAAATAATTTGCCTGTGTTTATAAAAATAAAAAAAACATTTTGTAGTGGCCATAAAAAATATTTTTTTTTTCAGTGTTTTTTATTACTTGCTTTACCCCGTGGATTTATTCATCCGGAATCAAATTTTTGTGTTGGCAGATTGAATGCGAATTAAGTTTAATTACGGTATTTCTCTGTTCGGAATTTCAATTTTTGTTTTTGGTACATTGAAAATAAGGTTTCTGCTCCTCCTGCATCTACGCGCAAACATTGCGTTGTTGACATCCAATTTCGTCGGGCACCAAGCGGTCGCTGCTCCTGAACCAATCTAGAGTTTCTCTTCAAAAGGCGATGTGTCCATGAGCGATTATTTCAAGTTAACATTTCCAAACCTACAGTCTTCATAAATCAGATTTTGCCCACTACCTAGTTGGGAGAATCAGGCCAACAACTTGTGAGAAATTCAATTATAGAACACGCATTCTTTGAATTTGTATTATCCGGACCCCAGTTTTCTTCGCGTTGTCTTGTCAATAACGATCTCATTGCCCTTGTTTTCAAATGTTTAACAGTACGCTAACTTTGTAAAGATATCTTGATCTTCCTCTTACAGCTCGTGACAAGTGTTAGAGAACAGGACAGTTTGCCTGTGGAGTCCTCAGTGGTGGAGCTTGGCAAAACGCGACGACCCTCAGTATGATTCACGATTTCTGAAAACCGAGACGTCTACCAACTGGTTCGGAGTCCACTTTAATATTAAGATATTTTAGGCACCCTTTCTGTCCATAACCGTGGAATGTTCAACCGAAACTTTAATTTATTGTTTCGTCCGGCCAGCTTAATATTTTCTTGATAACTTTTTGATATTCATTTAAGTTATTTTGAAATGTGAAATTTCAGTTGTACGGCTGGTGATGTAAGATTTGCGTCAATTTCAGTGAAACTGGCAAGAATGCAGTTTTATGGAAATTTATTTAATGGATTTTCGTGCTAAGTATAATTTCTTGTGGTAGTCCTATCTCATTGTTGCTGGCATACTACGACAAAAAAAATTATTTTACAAAATAACCGGTTTGTGTGGGGACGTTAGTACAGCAACAACAGTTTTCTGGAAATAACGTTATTTGAATGCTTTCTTCGTAGCCCACAGTTGGTAACCACTAATCGCTTCGGAGTACATCATTTTAAGTCAGTAACCAAATGAAAAGTTCTTGTAGAATGGGTCTATATTTGGGTCAGAGATGTTCGTGGTTTTGCATCCTACCTGCGTCATAATACATAGTGTCCGAATTAAGCCTTGAAATTACTTAGAGCGTTGGGTACTTGTAGAAAGCCTAGACAGATAATGACAATCCGTTTTGTAATGTACTATTCGGAAATATTTAGCAATTGCACGATCACGATTGTGATTGTGTTTGACTTGTGGCTGGCCGTGAAGAGAAAACAAGTAAAACTAATGGAATAACAACCCATCATTAAGAAACCGATTCTTCAAAACTCATCCTTCAAAGGTCACCAGTTTAACCACGCATGAGCTACTAATTCTCAATATTTTAAAATTTTCGATGCTCTTCAAATTTTAAATTTCTGAGTCACGAACTGCTTTCTACTCTAGTTTGTATTTTCATCATTAATCGGTGTCATTCTAAACTGAATATTTATAGCACCTTCATTCGCATATCCACGCAACATATCAATGAAAATATAATAGGAATATAAATTTATAGGCGTGAAATATTATGTTCAGGTTTTTTCAGTTGGATTTTATTTCCATTTAATTTTTTCTGAGGTTTAAAAACTAGGTTTAAGATATTTTATTGTGCCACCAACATTGTGTTTGATTTGATACGGGAATATTGCCACGGGAAAGGTTTACAACTGACATAATCTACCGTAATATCAGAGATTTTAGTGACTTAGTGCCAGGTAATAGTCTCACAAATGTAACTAAACATGAACAGAAAATATGATTTATTTTACTGGCATTCATCTCCTTTCGCATTTACCGACGCGTTGAAAGAGAACAAGAGCTTGTGCATTTAGCGAGAGACGAAAACAAAAATTGTGACATCCAAAATAAGAGTGCTGATTCAGAAGTCATGGCAACTATTGTTTAACTCCCGAAAATGATCCAACACGGGAAATGTACGATGAACAGTTGAAAATGTACCAGTACCTTTTAAAGGTGACACCACGTGGGGCATGGGTGCAGGAATGTCCGGCAAGGAACAAAGACAAACATGGTTGCTTGAAATCACCGTTTAATTGATTTATTCTTATACACTCATTTGAACGGGTATGCATCGTACGTGTACGAGCTGTTTGACATCCTTCAAAGTAGTCTCCGAGGTTGTCCACGGTTCGTTGCCAGCGGTGAGAGAGACGGGACATACCATCGGCTGCATGAGATCCGTCAATGTGCGCTACCTCTCGTCTAAATGCCGTGATGTCGTCTTGTTTGTTGGCAAAGCATTAACCACACAACGGCCTCTTCACTTTCGGAATAAGATCTTCACACGGATTAAGATCGGGTGAATAGGGAGGGTGTGGCAACATCTGCCATCCCCAACGAAGTAAACAACGTAACGCTACCTGCTGTACGAGGTCTAGCGTTGTCATGTAAGACTATAGTGTTGCCCAACAGTTCAGGACGTTTCTCTCGAACTGCACGACGAATGGTACCGCATTAAAAACCGACAGTACTGTGCATTTACAGTACAGTCCTCACGAACTGGATGAGAGACTAAAACACCTCGATTGTCATATGCCAAAATTATCATCAGCTTTGTGGGTGACGGGTTTTGTCGTACCTTATGTCACCGTGGTGATCCAGGATGACGCTATGCATTGGACTGTAGCTTCGATTCGAATTCGTATGTTCATTCCCATTTTTCATAAATTGCAATTATGTGGTTCAGCGTGCCTTTACCATCACGGGGAAAGCGTTCCAGATTGATACATGTCTCATATCGGGTACACTTCTCTACCTCAGTTAAGTGACGTGGCACCCACTTGGCACAAATATTCCGTACGTTTAAGTTTCGGCGCACTGACGACGCAGTAATACCTGTATGCTGGGATAATTCCATAACAGTCCAGCGAGTCTTGTTCATCAGGCACTGATCGACCACAGCCACTCGTACGTTGTAGTCAGCTGGCAGCAAGTCCACTGCGAGGTAGGTCGACTGCTGACTCTCTTACCTGTTTGAAGACATCTACCCACCTTGCCACTGTACGATAGGGTATAGCACGATTACCCAATGCTTCCCGTTGCTCTGCATGACATTCGCGTGCATTGCGGCCGCGGCGTACGGCTATCTTGATGTACGCACGCTGTTCTACTTTGGTTACGTCCATCAACTTTGGTTACGTCTATTTCGCATCGCTGCCATCCGGCAACTGACATAGGGGACGTGCTCACAGCCGTGCGGATGCACGCATATTCCATCTGACGGCAACAGCAGTTCGACGTGGGGTACCATACATTGACGAACCGTGGACAATCTCGGAGACTATTATGAAGGATGTTAAACATATTGCACACGTACGATACGTACCCGTTCAAATGAGTGGTTACAGGCTGCAGGAGAATAAATCAATTAAACGGTGATTTCAAGCTTTCAAGCAGGCGTGTTTGTCTTTGTTCCTTGCCGGACGTTCCTGCATCCATACCCCATGTGGTGTCACCTTTAAAACATACTTGTCGTATACTTTCACCTGTATATAGTAAATTTCTTGCGTTGGATCATTTTCTGGAGATAAATAATAGTTGCCATGACTTCTGAATCGGTCCTCGTAATTTCCTACTCTTAGTACACTTAAGTTTATTTTGGATGACGACGCTGTTTTAAATTTTCACTTGTATAACGATGAGGTTGGTAGCGCTAGGGTGAACAGGGATCCCAGACGGTGATGGAAAAAGCTGTGATTGATAAATTTATTCAATACAGTGACCAATCACATGCACAATGGAACAAATAACAATTTGATGGGAAAATAAAATTTTCAACGGCCAGCTGTGGTGGTTTGCCGTTAACTTCCGATTCATGGAGGCAAGACAGACTTGCAAATAATTTGAAATATTCTAAGTGTGAGCGCCGGGAATAGAGCCCGGATCCTTCCTGTGAGGTGCAACAAGGCAACTCGCTACATCACGAAGGTGGTCACTGAAAGCATTTGCTCACCATAGAGACGTATGAAGGAACCGAGGTAGAGTCTATTCGCGGTTTCTTTACACTTTTTCAATTAAAACTTTGAAAAATCGCCCCATGTATGGCTTGTTCAGTTGTTTCGTAAATATGTCGCGTATCGCAAGCGTTTTGTACTTTTGTTGACGCAAGTGTCTTATTTTTTATTTAATAGAACTTGTACTCATATGTTATATATTTATATATAAAATACTTCATTTGTAATTATTATGAATATAAACTGGTAGAAAACGTGTGTGTTGGTAATGCTTAACAAGAAATAGTTCTAATTAAAAAAAAATTATTAAACTTAGTGCGAATGAATGTGGTGCGTTGTCCCTTTTATGAAATTTTCTAGACTAGGTTAAGCTTTGTTTGCATGAGGCGGAGGAATATCCTGAAAGTAGAACTTGAGCAGGACTTCAGAAAAGTAGGAAGTAACCGCGAATGGACAATGTGTCTTGCGATGGTGGGTTCGGCGCGGTGGTGACTAGTGTTATGCGGCTTTGCAGTAGGTCTGGCCGTCGTCGCCACGGCAGCGGGCCGCGGTAAACAGATGTGGACGCTGATTGGCGAAGTTGCGCGGGTAGGTGGCGAGCGAGTGGACGGGCCCCGCCAAGGACGACGGTTCAAACGATGTGACCTGTAGTTGATAGCGCGGAGGGAGAGCCAACGAGAGATCGTCTTCGGCCGGCGGAGGGTCGCGCGCGCCTGCGTGCCTACAGGCCGTGCGATGCGGCGCGGACCATGAGCGCCTCCAAGGACGTCAAGTTCGGCAGGAAGCTGAAAAGGTAATGCATCGGCTGGCGAGCGTCGAGGGTGGTTTTGTGCTGACTCCCTCCCATCCCTCATCACAACTGTGCCACTATCCTCTTCTTGACCCATTGCTCGCCTCTCCGGGATTCATTCCCGGCCGGGTCGGGCAACACCCATGTGGGAAACGTGGATCCTATTGTTGTCGGTGGGTTGGTTTCCTCATGGTAATCCCATTTCCCGCACCATTGCATCCCGTCAATTCCTCATCTTAATCTCGTCTCATAATCATTGGTACAAAATACGTCAACTGTTAGAGGTCGCCCATAACTCTTCTTCCACACCAGTTACTCAGAAATTTTCCTAACATCCTCGTAGAATATAATAAAGTACAGGCTCTTTGCTTTAACTAAACGCTTTATGTAATAAACCATTAAAATACAATCGGGATATGGCTGTGTCGGGGACACGGCTGTGGTTTTTGACGTGAATACATCTACCTGTACGTTAGCGGCTAATATTTTCTTCGGAATATGGGAACAAGATGACTTTAATGGTTTAAGTCGACAGATCTGAACTTGATCTTTCGTTTGGCACAAAAATAAGCGCGCTAGCACATCGGAGTGGTGAGAAATTTTCGCTCCCGCCCAAAATTGGCGCCATTTGACGCGGACCCCCACCCATGCTTTGAGGAACTGCAATAAAGGGGTTCTAGCGTTTACAATGTTGCTTTGTCATATCTTGTGAGGAGCTCCCTTGATAAGCTCTCATATTTGATGCCGGATAACGTCACAATTTGGAGCCAATTCGTGGAAAATGGCTCTAAATATTTGAAGAAGAAAAAAAAAAAAAAAAAAAAAAAAAAAAAAATTAGAGCCAGGACCCGCGGATTATATACTATCTTATTTATTTACTTATATTATAGTTACTTTGCACAATACGTGTAAAGCATACTACCGAGCTTATAAGTGACTTTTTGTTTTAACTCATAATAGTAAACATTCTTGTTTTAATTCAATTTTGTTTTTCTGACAATTTCAGAGTGTCATTTTTTGGATTCATGGATAAATCATTGGTTACATAGCATGTAAATTTTCACATGTCATAAACTCAGTAATATGAAAAAATTCACTAAGCAAAGAGTTTTCAGAAGTGTCCAGTTAAGTGCGAACAGCCTGTACGCCAATTGCGCCCCTACAGTCTTATGTGTTGATTTATGATTGTAATAAGGTTACTCTTAGACACAATGTGAGTAGATAGAAAATGGGGGATCTGGGACAAGGGAGTGACAAGTTGTAGTCTGGAGCCATATGGCATCTGGCAGAGGACCAGAGTTTGACCTTTGACCTCAAATGTCCCGTTTCCCCGGAAAAACTCAATTTCTAGAATTTCCTTCAAAATTTTCCTTTAAATCTGCAAAATTGACCTTTGAATCTGACCCTGACCTATACATTTGACCTTGACATTCCAGGATCTGGTGCACAGGTGCACAGGTGCACAATATTGGATTGCATCACAGCCATCAGTCCATGCTCTTGTCATTCCATGCCACCATCTTGTTTATAGAATTGTCCCGTTCATGCTCTGCCATTCCACCTCGACAGCTTGTTTCTAGACGTGACATGGGTGCCGCCACAAGTTTAAATGATGTCTACATAAAAAAAATATATATGGAAATACAGCCATCAGTTCATGCTCTGTCATTCTGCCTTGGAGAACAGGGGTGTGGGGTGTCGGAGCCCCGGAGACATCCACTATATTTGATTGTGTCACAGCCATCAGTTCATGCTCTGTCATTCAGAAATTATTGCTAACTATGTCTATAAGTTTGTTGGAGTAGGATATAGACATATAGTACTTGGTGTAATTAGCAGGCGCGTGTTTAGCTTAGGCTTACTTCGCATAGGTCGTAGAATATGCTTGTAACTAGGTGGAGTGATAGCATGAAGTAGCATGAGAGGGCGATGAACTAGAAAACTCCTGAAACAAAATGGTTGGTGTTGATATGGAATGAGAGCGCGTGAACTGTAAAGTTCTAGAAACGTGATGGTGGCATGGAATGACAGAGCATGAATTATCATGACAGGGCAATGAACTAGAACATTCTAGGGTGGAATGTCAGAGCATGATAGGCAGAATGAGCGAGAATGAAAGGTGGAATGACAGGGCAATGAACTAAAACATTCCTGAAACAAGGTTATGCTATTTTAATACTGAGTGATTAATGAAAATTTGGGTAAGGAAACTGTTTTCAGGAAATTGTGCAGATTTGGAGGAAAATTTCGAGGGAAATTTTAGCAATTTTAAGTGTTTTCAAAGGAAATGGAAAATTTTGAGGTCACGGTCAAAGGTCACATCTGGTCCTCTGCCAGATGAAACTTCTGGTCCACCGCCAGATGCCATGGGCTCCTACCCTCCTACTCCTAACTCCCCTGATCCAGAACTCTCATTTTATATCTACTAACTAGCTGAACCGGCAAACGTTGTTTTGCTGTGTCACTGGGAGACACCTGGTGGGAATAAATTGTAACCTAGATCGATAAATGATCGATGATAATTGATCAGTTATCGACCTAGGGTAAAATTTATTAAATTACTAATATCGCTATAAAAAAATAAGGGTTGGTGTTAGAAGGGTAAAAATTTAAGAGGGTATGTATTTTTTGATGCCACATCATAAAAAAATTAAAAATAAAAATTTTGTTCAAACAATAAAAAAACATTGTTTGGGGTTGGCCACCCTTATTACTTAGGGGTGTAAAAAATAGATATAAATCTATTCTCAGACCTACCGAGTATACGTAAAAAATTTCATAAAAATCGGTCCAGCCGTTTCGGAGGAGTTCAGTGACTAACACTGTGACGGGAGAATTTTATATATTAGATAAGTTAATTTAACATGGCGATTCTTCATGAGAAAGTAAGTAGAATATGTATTTTAGATTTGTCCCTGAAGTTAGTATTGTCGGAATTATGCACTTCTGAAGATCGTCTTTCACATGCACTTTTTAAAAAATATCACAAACTATTTGAGGTTGAGCAACAAATCTCTAACATTTCAGAGAAATAAAGATTTTTATTTTGTGGGATTTTGGTCGGTGTTATAATACCCCTTCGATAAAATAAATAGTAGTTGATGCCTTTTTTTAGAAGTTAATTTTGAAATACACAGTTCCAACACCAGTTCTTGGGCGGGCGTCGAAGCGACATGTTAATTGGCCCACACAATCTTCCCGGGCTTCTCAATTAAGCCATTTAATTGGACTTCCTTGGAGGAGACCTATCAGAGTTACTGGAAGATGCACCACTGCACATGCATCGTGAAATGTGGTAGACACGTAACAACAGCGCATTAGCATGCGTCAGGTTTACAGTCAAGCAGTACCTGAATGCAATGTACCCATAGCGCAGGATACAACAACAACTTAAACTTGTTATTCAGATTAAGGTAGCAACCCACGCTTGGCTACAAGGTCATCCAAGACGGCAAAAGTCGCTGCATACCTATGACACGTAATACACACCTTTCAAATTAAATACAAGCAACTACACAAAACTTTTTGTTTTTTTTTCCGCGCTGATTAACTTACCATAAAGAAAACACTAATTGCAGAGCAATATTTAGAAACTAAAGGAAAGAAAGCCTCAACCCCCATATTCAGGGCGGCTCTGCTATTTGCTTTAGAGACAAATCCAAAATACATTTTCGACTTACGTTTTTACGAGGAATATTGCCATACTAAACTAACTTGCTACGTCTAGGTTAAGTATTAGGATGTATGTATATATAGGAATATATAAGTGCTCTAACAAGTAGTTTCCTTATTGTCCCGGAGAATAACTAAACAGAAACCGTCGTCACGTTTTCAAAGCATCTCCACGATAAAATTAAGAGAGCAGAAAATATCCACTGTAGTGAGTGATATATTCCCTCAAAGAAACCGAGTGGCGCGGTACGAGAGTGCTTATGAGGGTAGCATTTGATTGTAGTCATCCGGTAGTTATTGTGAAAGTACTTGTATTCCCGCGTAGGCCGTTGAAGACATTTTCTATAGCATTGCATCTCCTCGCAAGACGCCCGCTCCGCGCCACTGAAACGTCCATCAGACGGTCCACGTGGAGTGCACCCACACGAGTTAATCAGGCAGATTACGTTCATGAGGCGTAAACATATCTCGTCACAAAATTTGGCCGTGAATGATTTTCCAACATTACATAACCATCAGTACCATTCCTACCAATTAATCTCTTTATATTTCCTGTTACGTGGTTCCGGGTTCAAGTGCCGGGTAATTTATAGACTCGTGTGTCGCTTTTTACCCTTATGCTTAAGGTCGTTTTGGAATTCGCAGGTTTTGTTAACAAATTAGTCGCGTGATCCAACGTTTATTTTTCGTAAATTATGAAATATTTCGTATCTTATGTCTGACGAATTTGATAAATGAACCTACCAAATAATGAATTGTCCAAGTCGTTGCCATATTCACTTACATTTTTACAAAAGAATGCATTATTAACTTATTTGGGTCTAAATTATTGTATATGGTGATCTCAATTATGTTTTAAATCGCAAAATTAGTAGAAATTTTCTTTCTTCTTATTGTTAAAGTTATTTTCTTGTTGAACACCAGTCAAACAATCCTACAATTATATTGTTCGAGTATTGTAAAATTTGCAGTATTTATGTATGAATATTATGCCATATATGTGTCAATAATAATAATAATAATAATAATAATAATGACGTTCGTTTTCAGGATTACATTAGCTTAAATTTATCTTCCAGTTCTATGGCTGTTAACATTTAATGCTTTGTGAATTTGCTAAACAAGCTACTGCCGACAGTGTCGAAAACATTACAAAATAACAAAACGGTAATTTTTACTACCGCCAAAGTTAATTTGGCGTGGGAGACGTTCCTCGATTAGCTTCCCGATATCAATCAGGGATGTTATAAATAAATTATTAATAAAAATATATTTTTTTACCTTCTTATCTCGCATATGCTTCGAATGATACCTTCACGAAAGAAACACACTCTAGGGTGTTGCTTCGCTAGTAGCCGAGTATTTTGATAGTTTTCGAGCCCTGAGGAATTGCAATAAAGGGGTTCTGGCGTTTACGATGTTGCTTTATCACATCTTGTGAGGCGCTTCTTTGGTGATCTCTCGCATTTTATGTCGGATAACGTCACTCGGTAGTATGTTTTACACGTATTATGCAAAGTGACTATAACAGAAGTAAACAAATATGGTATTCGTATATAATTTGCGTGTCCTGGCTCCGATTTTTTCTCAAATATTTCAATCCATTTTCCGCGAATTGGCTATAAAGTTCCAATTTTTTTCAAACATTTTAAACTATTTTTCGTTATTCGACTAAACATGTTCAATTTTTGTCAAACTTTTTTTTGCATAAAATGCATAAATATTATTAAAACTTACGTAAAATAATATTTCGTTTTATAATTTAAATAATTACACTTATTCTTAATAATTCAATTTTTTTTCCGTAGATATAAAGAAAAAATGCGAATTCAGAAAAAAAAAAAATTACCATTCATTTAATATGTAAAAAGATTTTAGAAAATTTAGTATTTGAAGATTTGCATTAATTATTTTATCTAGCGACTTTTTCAAAAATTTTGTAATTCATTTTCTCAAATAAAAAAAAAAAAAAAACAACTAAATTGTCGACTGAACTGAAAATTTCGAAACGGTAGATTCAAAAATATTTATTAATCAAAAATTATATAAATTTATTGTAATAAATGTATGTAAATTATAGTATTTTATATATTATATTTACTACAGATAATTGAATTATGTAAACTTAAAAAAATCAAATGGATTGTATCAATTTTATTTATTTGCAATTTTTAAAGACATGCTTTGTAAAAAAATTTCAAAAGAGCCATTCAAAGTAACGACTTATAAATTTGTTTATTATATTTCAAGTTTTTTCTCATTTTAAATAAAAATGGCAAATCTCCTTCAACCCCTAGGGGAAACCCACCCTCCATGTAGGAGGGTGGAAGCAGATGATAGGTCCTGCTACATGGATATTAGCTTAATGTATTTTTTTATTTCACCCAACCAGATTTGGCACATTAGTGAGTGACTTCATTGCAAATGAGCCATAAAATTGTCTGCAACCATTTAAATTGAAAATCGGTACTGGAAGAAGTGCTAGCGCGCGAATTCAAAACCTCTAGCTCATCAACCTCAATTTAATGTTGCACATTACCCCAGTATAGTTTCACCCACAAAAAAATGCTCTCAAATTCAGTTAACAAGCAGTTGACACGTGTTTTTCTCTTGCATTTTCCTCGTATATTCTAGTCAAAGTGGGTGAATTTTAACCTAGAGGTGTTAGATTTTTATACCAGGTAGATATTTATACGAATTTTGAAGAAAGGAAAATTGTTGGAAATTAATTTGTTCCTCTATTCGATTATCTTCAAAGGAAAGAAAAATAAAATACACGAATTTTAGTTCATATGCAAAAACTATTTAAACTATAATTACATTTTTATTGTTTTTTATTATTTTATTTTTAGTATTTATAAAATGTTTATAGTAAAGTTTCATACGTGTCTCTTATATACTTTTCATAAATTCAGTGCCATCAACAAGAAAATAACTCGACAACGTTGGACTATAACCTATCGCACGTCCTGTAAAATGCACGGCATTACTTGATTTGAATCACGGGAAGTCAGACTCGTAATTCTAGAAAACAAAAACCAGAATGTAATACACAAAACCCGTCCGTGGTGCTGCCCTCGGCCAAGAATCTGAAGTGGTTAGGTGCGGTGAGGTCCTTCGCGGTGTAAGTTTCTGTCGGAGAAGCAGAGGAAAGACAGCTTTCCCAACCGAAGAAACTTCATCAGGCCCGCCCTACAGTAGCGTGTAGTTATTCACAAATATAGGACTGCCTGAAATTCTATACCGTCTGTTCTGTGTAAAATAATGTTGTAGAAGTAACATTTTGTTTTGTTTTCCCTGTTATGGTGAATGTAAATTCCTCGAGTGATATTCCATCTGGACCGTCTGAGGTAATTAAAACTCCGAAAATATATGTAGCGACATGAACATGAAAGCAAATATGCCTCGTTTTTAATTATTATTTTTACTGTCACTTCTAAAAAAAAAATTCGCTCAATGCACCATTATTTTGTCAAGGGAAGAAGTATATTTATGACGTCCTGATTTTAAGTCATAATGTATAGTTATTAGGGATATAAACATAAATACGTTAACTAAATTGTATTTGTCGCAAAATCTTGCACTCTTTGACTTAAATTACAACATAAATATTAAAAAATCTGAGCATAAATACAAAATATGCTAACAAGTGTATTAACTGAAATATTTTAGTCAGATGTATAAGCTTTTTACCTTTAATTTGCTGGTTAATTCACTTTTTTCTTTTAAAGTGTTACACAGTACACAAATTTGTAGTACTAAATTTAATACGTGACTGCATGTGCTGCTACAGTAATATGCTCTTGTAGTTTGTAATAATATGGGTTAATTATGTAATCACAAAGTTAGATAGATGGAATCCAAAGATTTGCGACGTTAAAAAATAAGTGTAAAAATTGAAGGAAAAAAAACACACACACACACACACACATTATATATATATATACACACACACGGCATACGCTCAACGCTCAAAAACGTGCAGTAATTGACCTTTTTTGATTCGTCAGTCAAGATTATCATCTTACGTTCCTTTTTTAAGAAAATATTTTCCTGTAAGGCACAATGGGACACATCGCAGCTGACGCCAACAGCATATTTTAATAAAGCATACACATATTTGTTTGAACAGTTAATTGATTCTACGTTTTTCCTCGGCATAATGTCTTCGGCCGCAATGAAATACACAATTTTACGTCAGAAAAGAAGTAGCCAAAAATCTGCTCACAAAACTGACAAAAACCATTACCAAGTACACTTAATTAGTTTTTATACACTGGCTTCCCAAAAACTGTAGAATTAACATATTTAACAACGTGCCCTACACATTCTAAAGCGTTGACGACGTAATTTCAATGGTGGATAGTCCTGACTGTAGGCAACATCAGTGTATTAACATAGAAGTTATGTACGAATCAAGGTCGTAATATTGTAGAACTTCTTTCGAAATATGATTGGATTTCTATTGCCTACGGCGAGAACGTAGTCACTAAAGGGAATGTAAGTCCAATCAAATTTTGAATGAAGTTCTATGCCACACCATAGCCATTTAACTTCAAGAACAAAATGAATGTAGATTCAGCAGTATGAAATCGCTAAATCTGTTGTAATTTGAAATCACCAAAATATCTTTCGAAATGTGTAAAGCGGCGTGTTCGAACACGTAGTGCACGCATCCGGTAGGTTTTCCCGACCTGTGGCCGGGTCTTCCAACGCCTACGCCCCTCCTGTTCTACAGCTCGCACAGGACCATGCAGTAGCACTGGTTTGTTATTTTCTTGTACTTAAGAGTCATATTTTCTTCGGCGCTTCATTCCTTTCGCATGCACATCATCGGCCACCGTGTAAATACTGCGAGAACTTTGGTACGTCCCTTCCGCGGTATTAGTAACTCGCCTATTACTTTCTACAATATACTTTCTGTTTTAATTACTTGCATTCAAACAATTATTTTTCCGTGTTTGTCGTCTTTTACCAGCCAACGACACTTAGGTAGGCGACATCGGGTTGGTCACGGTTGCCTCCCGCAGTCATTCTAACTCTGCTCGGTAGTGACTAACTACTTGTACTTGGGGACCCTTCCCCTTCTCGCTTCGACTTTCATGACTGGGCAATGCCCATAGCTAGAATTTACTGTCAATTCTACCACTAGATTATATTTTAAATTTATAATCACTTCGCGGAACAAAATCTTTTCTTCGTATTTTAGTTTAAATTTATTTGTCACTATTATAAATGTGTATTTTCACATTTCTCGGTCTTTAAGCACGCCCACGCACACTCTAGGCTCTTTCTGCAGAGGAATGGTAAACCCCCAGGGATAAAAAGTCTAGCCTCGGGGACGTCTTCGTCTGCGTTGGAAAATGATAGCGCTACGCACTTCACTGTTAGTCATGTCCAATTTCGTGATGGTGTACACTTGGTCTTTGCCTTTGAGATGGTGGACAACCACAAGGGTAGAACCACCCTATTTTCTTTTAGCCTCGAAAAAAAAGCCTTCCGCTTTGTGCCGGCAGTCTTGCGCCTATCGTTAGCAACATCCTTCTGCAACATCCTTCTGCGACATCCGCGCTGTGTGGCCGCTCTTGCGGCAATGTCAGCCGTGTGTGAGAGTAAGCTAACGTTTAGTGAAGTTGGCTGCCCTGCCCAGCGGACACATCTGTCCTTTCCAGCCAGCGTAGTGAATGTGTGGGGTGGAGACGATGCGTCGGTGCGGAATCGACGGAATGCGGTAGAGAAAACGGGAGCATCCCGAGGACACCAACCGGAAAAGATCGACACGTGAAAACTCGGAGCTGGTATCTGCTGTAAAGAGGAAAAATTTCCGTGACGGGAGCCCTCGCGTGCCAACTGCGCGGACACCGAGATACAGATGCCTCTCTGTCGCGTACAAAGACTTCACACCTGTTAGCTGTTCGATATTCGAAGCCGAAATCATGGCTAACCTATCTTCCAGTGTGATTAGACTTCAGAAAAAAATTTCAACTCGTAGACGACATGCAAGGATATCAGATTTGTTAGTGATGCGTTTTTTTGCGTAGCTTTTTCACCTCTGATTGACGCCTTAATCTTGTTTAGAAAGTACAATTGTGGTAATTAAGTTCATCAGAGAATATGAGCGCTAGTTACCCCCCACCAGCACGAAGCCCTAATTGGCAGCAATAAATAAGTTTTTGCATAAACTTTAAGTGCTAATAATTAACCAATTTCATACGAGTGTTAGGAAGAGACCTCTGGCGTTTTTAGAGGGTTTCGAATGGAGTAATTTTCATTTTTACACCTTAGTACTCTTCTGTCGTACTCTTCTGTCTGCTGTTCCCTACAGAAAAATATTCAAGAAAGCGTAGCAAAAGGCAGTGTTGAAGAACGCTATTATACGTTAGTTTGAACACACACTTGTTCCTACATATTTCTTTAGCAAAATGTTTTGCGTGGCAATATAATGTACGCTTCTACGGTTTAAGAAATGCTACATTTTGGCATACAATTTCCTCAAACCTATATATGGAGCTTCTCGTTTTTTCCTGCACATCTTCGAAATGAGTTTAGCATAAAGTTCCACTCGATTTTGAGACAAGTATCTCTAATGACTGTAATGGACGTAGATTCACCTGGTCAAATATCCGCTGTTGTTGAATTGATGAGTCTTGCTGGGAACTGGGCTCGAACCGTCACAGTTGCAGCCTCCTCGTCGCAAGAGCATGGCGCATTAGCTGTCGTGGCCACTTAAAATCCGTAGGGCACAAAATCCGCTGACCAGTGGCATAATTCGGCACGATTCCCACGTGTGAAAATCTGGTTGCGACCACGCCGGGAATCGAACTTGCTTCGCCTTGACGGGAGTCGAGTGCTCTATCCACTGCGTCACCACGGCACCCCTGAATAAATGGCATATCGTGATCTTTATTCTTTCCTTCAAATTGGTGGTTTTCTTCTAGGTGTATTGTCTGCTTCGTAATGGCAGATGCTAAAATGCACACACACTGCGTAGTAATTCGAAATGTTACATTACCCCAAGCATTTTATTTTGTGTGTATTGTTTTGTGGATTTAGAGGAACACGTATATAATAAGCAAAGCACATTTCTTTCATAAACGACTGCAAGTGTTTTATGAAAAATAAATTACATTAATGAAAATAAATTCTGTTTCTTTATGGCCCGTCAAATAGATTACATTGCCCCTGTGTGAGGCGACCAGATAAACACGCGGGACGACCGGTTGCATTTTAAGATCACGCAGGAGCACAGACCTTGAACTGACCCACACCAGCGCAGCAAGATGCACAGTTGGAATGACATCACAGATGGTAAAATATACATCCAAGAGGCGTGAGATTACCGTGCATGACTGCTGTTGCATGAAATCTAGCATAGCTCCTGTGGTCAACTGACTGAGTTAGACCCAATCAGCGCAATACATTTCCAGCTAACATTATATAATATAACCGCACAGCAGTATAAATTTAATGCAGTTTATACTAGCCAAATATAACCGTCGCATGTAAAATTTATTTTTCTCATCGTGGCCTTATCCAACTAGAGTTGCAACTGCGACTCTATGGTGGGACTGATTTGTAGCAAGTTATAACGATAGGTTGTATAACTTATCATCAGGCATTATGAAAACGAAGGTACCTTCTAGCCTCTTAATTTACGTATTTTCTCAATAGCAACAATAAGGAACAAATATTAACGGTCTGCAAACCCATCTCAATCATAATCTTTAACATTAAGAACAGCGAATGTTTATATCGCCGCTTTTGGTTGTAACTGACGTAAATAATTAAGCGTTGATGATCTTAATGCCACGCGCACACAAATGCGTTAAATCTATACTAAGCACCGTTTAAAATATACGGAATAGCGCGTTGGACCTACTTAAAAGCTCGTATGAAATTTCATCAAGCTCGTATGAATTTTTTTTGCAACAAGCTTTTATGGTGCATTGAGCGAAATCTGTAGTAGAAAAATTTATAACAGGATTGGCACTACTTGACTAGGGCCAAGATAACCGGCGCAGCTATATTTTGTCATATTTGGTTACCAAGTACTCTGCCAAATCGGTTCTGTAAATTAAACCTACGTTTCTGAAACGTGTATACATATTAAGAAATTTTTATTTCTATCCGTTGTTTTGAAACGAAACAACGTGAAAACCTCTGCGTTCTGGTATGACAGGTGCTTTAAGTTTACTGATATGAACCCGCCTTGATATCCAACTAGCTTGCTTCATGGCTAATGTCCACCCATACGAAGAACCAGTGTTGCCAAATTACTTTCGAGTATTTCCTCTAGGTAGCGGTCGAAAACGCGGTAATAATAATTCCAAATCCTTTTGTAATCTGAAATAACTATAAAATTTTGCTACCTCTAAATGAAAATTAATTTTTTTCTTATATGACTTAACTGAGGAAACTTTTTCCCGGTCGTTATTTTGCAAAAAAAATAATTTACAAATGAAACAGTGGAATTCACTCGTTACCAACGCAAGTTTGCGCCGCGGTAAAACGTGGGAGACGCACAACATTCAGAGGAACTTCAGGAGTGTTCCAATTTTGAAATAAAATATGTAGGTTTATGTCAACCGCTTGATTTTGCTTAAAATTCTTGGTAAGCTAGAGCTTACCGAAAGAGAGACATCTGGCGGGAAAACAGAAAACTTGGCAACACTGCGGTCGCAGCATTGCACGTTGACAAATTTTGGGTTTGTGGTGTTGGCGCAGAGTACGGGAATACGAACGTCCCACGTCTGCCATCTGTCGACCACGTCCAATATCAGTTCGAGGCAGCGGCAGCAGACCCAGCTCTTGGATCAAGGTGAGTGCACAAAAAATTTAGGATCTAGCTTGCCTCGTAGACTGTAAGTAGAGCTTTTGAATGAAGTGATTGAGGTACGTGTATGAATGTTCCATAAACTAAATGGAGTGATTATAAAATTTCCCCGCGTTTTTCGGAGTTATTCACTGCCCGACAATGGGAAGGCGACACTGCAGCGCTGCCAGTTACTCCTGTAAGCAATGCAGCAGTTATGCTGAATCAACTGCTGCTGGCGATAATACTTTTTTTTAAGAACGATGTTTAAGTTTCTGTTGCGTGGTTTTGAGATATTGAAAGTGAATATTTTTTTTATGTGTCCAGCAAGTTTATTTCATATATAAAGTAATCAAAATAAGAAACAGCGTGTTTGGTAACAACGCACGAATTGTGCCATATTTCGTACTCATTCATCCCAAAATCAATGTACGTAATTACATCAACAGAAAACAATATTTACATATTTGTGAAACCATCTTTACACTTATCTAACTTCTCTCGTCTGCTAGCAGCAGACAAGCAGCAAGTATTTTTCCGCTGCAGTCACTGTACGATCGCTGTGTTGCTGCGAAGAGGCTGACTGACATGAGTCGTAAACAGCTGCTGTAGCGCTTGTCCCACTGAACACGCCCTAGTCACCATCGCTTCTGTATCTCGTCGCACCTTCTCGTTCTAAGAGAGAGAGAAACTGCAACTGGGGAGGTATAGTTCATTCACGGTTACTTCCAACTTTTCCGAAGCCCTGCTTAAGTTCTTCTCTCAGAATATTCCTCCACCTCATGCAGACAATGCTCAACTGAGTCTAGTAAAATCACCCCAATGGGACAACGTACTGCATTCGTGCGGACCCAGTGTAATATTTTTCGGTGGGAACTATTTCTTACTGGGCATTACCAACACACCTATTTTCTGCGTGTTTTCATCCATATAAATGATAAATTATACTGTTTTAATAAAATATAATTAAAAATGTAATTTAACCAAAAATAAGGTAAAAGTTTAAAAATATATACGACGTATTTAGAAAACAACGAAACATGTCGTACATGGGATGATTTTTCTAAGGTTTGATTAAAAAACTTTGAAGAAACCGCGAATGTACTATCTTGTCAGCAGAAGGGAGGTAGGTGGATCGTGTTTGGTTCTCTTAGAACATTTTTTTTTGCAAAGGGTCGCAACTCTTGTTGTGGGTTTATTCGTAGGCCGCAAGAGTAAAAATCACAAGAACCTCAAATACATCAACAAAATAACACGCATGGTCCAGTTTTTTTATTAGTACAATGCAATATTTCATTATATTAAATATAAGTATTTATTATAAAAAATTATATGGACATCGAAAGGAATTAATCTTTATTTCGGAGCATGGAATAGTGTGTATGTTTCACAAATAAGCACGCGGGTTGCGTTGACATGAAATTGCGGGTCGCGGATTGTACTCGGAAACAGCGTTTTCGGAAATTCGCCAATGGAACCACCAGTGGCGAATGTTCTGGTGTGCACAGGTGTAAACAGATTGAGGGAATTTCCGAAAATCAGTTTGTTTATATATTTTTCTTTTTTAGAATTTAATGGAATATACTAATATATGTAAAATAACTTTATAACGCAGGTAAACCAGAATAAGCGCACTCGGAAGTTAATGTCTAAGACCAAAATAAAATTAATTTATTGGCTGTTATTCCAAATGAGAGGGCTTTCAAAAGTGCTCACTTTACCGTGAATAGCCTATAGTTGGGCTTAACTTCTCGTCATTTTACTCTGCTCTGATTGGCTGTTGCCCCATGCACCTGCACAAGAAACGTAATATAACCATTTCCTTTGTTCACGATGTCAGGAACTCTCATGCACACGACCTGCTATGAGGCAGTTTTGAGTCAACAGGTTCGAAAACATGGTGGCTAATTCTTGTGCGCACGGCCTGTGTTTTGTGGTTACTGTTATGCTTTCAATTGTGAACCAAGCTTAAATCAGGGTGGGTGGGCCAGGATTCGAACCCAGGTCCTCCCGAATGCGAGTCCAAAAGTTCACCTCTTCGCCACCTCGCTCGGTGCCAACAGGCAACAGGTTTGTTAAGATGGCACGGCACGTCGTCGGCGGGCGAACCTGACCTTGCCCAGGTGCGAGGGGCCTCCAGCTTGCCCGTCACGCAGAGGTCGTTACGCAGGACTTGACTTCGACGCGATCGGCAACTAGAAACCAGAGCTCTGAAGAACTGCCCCCGCGCTCTCAGCTGACTCACTTCAGGCAGACATGCCCACTCATCTGCTGCTCACGTGACCCAAAGGCGTTTCATGTATTTTTTAGCATGCTTTATACCAGTGGCGCGTGGTCAAGTGTTGCAAGGTGAGCTGGTGCTTGCTCACTGCTGTACATTCTCGGTGCACGCAGCAGGAGTCAGTAACCACCGTGCAGCCTAGGGAAACTGAATGCATTCCGACCACTCACAAGCGAGCAGCAAGGGGCCCATTACACGCGTCCTGTGGCGTCAGTTGCCGAACTACGTTATAGTGGTGGAAGTGTAAACTAGCAAGCAACA
>NQII01004974.1:89914-108890 GCA_002778355.1 Clitarchus hookeri | reverse complement strand
GACCCTCATAGTCCATAGTTCTGCTTCCAGGTTATTCCTCCGTCTCATGCAACCAAAGGGACACCGCACCGAATTCGTGCTCACTCGGTGTAGTATTATTTTCCATATGAACTATTTCTTACGAGGCATTACCAACTCACCTTTTTTCTTCCTGTATGTATTCGTATTAATTGGCAATTAAATATTATAGTTTATAGACATAATAAATGTAAAATTTCAATTAAACTAAAAGTAAGGTAATTTTATATTCACACATTTATTAAACGCTTGTAATAAGTGACATTTTTAGGAAACAACCAATGACGTTATACTTAATGTGATTTTTCAAAGGTTTGATTCAAAAAGTGTGAAGAAGGCGCGAATAGACTATATCAACAACTACACAGTAGAAAATGTGTCTTCCTCCTTCAGATATTGTTTTATAAATTGATACTTTCGTAGGTTTAAACGTAAATTCTATAATTAATTCAATTACAAATGTAGCATTTCTGTGGACGACGACAGAAATTTGAATTGTTAACAGATCCACAGAACTGCTGACATATCAATCACCATTTAGGGGGGGGGGGAGGTGTTAGTGACGCTGCTATCTGCCGACGGGTTTCTCTGGGAGCTCCAGTTTCCCCGCCTTTGCTCTATCTTCACCTCAATTCACCCTCGCCGGCGCTCAAGACCTCGCTGTTAAGAGGCTTCTCTAGTAAAATATTGTCTACAATCGTTGTTTGCTGGTATATGCGTATCTCAGCAAATAAATGTTCTTGGAGTACCTACGATTTTTTTTACAGAAAAAATAAAAATAACGCGTCTACAGCTGCCACCTTTTTCTTTTTATCCTATTAAATGTATCCAAAAATAAAAATAGCAAAAATGAAATAAAATGGCATTTTTAAGGCTTTCCAGGGCAGTTTCCTGAAAGAATACAAGAAAAACAACGCGGCATATGTAATTTAATCCATTGGTTTTCATCGCGTGTAATTATATCTTACTGCTACAGATCTAATTTACAAGAAATTCAGATATCAGCGAACGCTTATCGCATTGTTGGGAATCTCAGTGCTTCCTTATGGCGTGGCGAGGCGTGACCGTAGGGGCGTTAAGAGAATTTTTTTTTAGTCTATTCTCGGCATTTTCACACTTTTTGAATCAAACTTTAAAAAAAATCTCCCTATTTTGACGAACTTGGTTGTTCCCTACATATGCCACGTTTCACAAACATTTTCTACTTGTGTTAACACAACACCCTTTTTTTTTTGTTAGATTGAGCTTTTACGCGTATTTTGTTTATAAATTATAATATATTTCTTTATAATTAATATGAATGAATAAACAGGGAGGAGAAAGGTGTGTTCGTAATGCCTAGTAACAAATAGTTCTTACGCAAAATATTATTACACTGAGTGCGCACGAATTCAGTGCATTGTCCCTTTGTGTAATTTTCTAGAGTTTAAGTTTTGTTCGCGTGAGTCGGAGGAATACCATGCAAGTAAAATTTCAGCAGGGATTCAGCAAAGTTGGAAGTAACCACAAATTGACTACAGTAGTCATTCCCCGTATGCGGCGGCCTAAAATATATGTTTAGGCGTCGCTACAAATTAAAAAAATAATTCCTCCGTTTATTTTAATTGCTAGAAAATGGCGCTTGTTTCCACGAAAATGCCATTTTATGTTTTCAAAGTGATTTCATTTACTGATTGCAACGCGATTCGGGATCATCATGTGGCTTTTTTCTGTAGCACAGTGAGTAGAAATTAACTTATTGGAAAAGTGGTTTATATAGCACGCAAGTGCTATTGTATTTCTTACAACTCTGTTTTTACACATGTTAAGTTTTTAGGTCAATTTCAAAAAGCACTTTTGTTTATACGAATTTTTGTTATTTATTAATTTTAAATGGTTCTAAATGATGCATTTAGTGGACTACAATATCCCCGGGGTTTTGAACTTGTCGAAATTCATTTTACAATCGGGCAGATTTGTAAAGTTCCGCCTTTATTCTCGTTAAGCTAGTATTTAGAATATTACTGCCTCACAGGTGGGCGCCATATTGTAATGTTCCCGCGGGCTAGTTACGATATATTAATGCAGCCGCACAGGTGGGCGCCATGTTGTTAACGTTCGGCACTTGTTACACTCGTTATTTATAATAATGCCACGGCTTGCTCAGAGGTAGAAACACGAGACTCAGTTAATTGAACACCAGTTACTTAAGAAAGAAGTTCCAGATTAGTTTGATCTATATATATTTATTTAACATTCAGCCACACAGTTCACAGACGGAGATTTAGTATGCAGAGTACGAACCTTTACNCCAAATGATGCATTTAGTGGACTACAATATCCCCGGGGTTTTGAACTTGTCGAAATTCATTTTACAATCTGGCAGATTTGTAAAGTTCCGCCTTTATTCTCGTTAAGCTAGTATTTAGAATATTACTGCCTCACAGTTGGGCGCCATATTGTAATGTTCCCGCGGGCTAGTTACGATATATTAATGCAGCCGCACAGGTGGGTGCCATGTTGTTAACGTTCGGCACTTGTTACACTCGTTATTTATAATAATGCCACGACTTGCTCAGAGGTAGAAACACGAGACTCAGTTAATTGAACACCAGTTCCTTAAGAAAGAAGTTCCAGATTAGTTTGATCTATATATATTTATTTAACATTCAGCCACACAGTTCACAGACGGAGATTTAGTATGCAGAGTACGAACCTTTACCATTAAATATACTATTGCAGATAACAGTGCCACAGTCGTTTACTTAATGATGTTCTTAAAAAACTGACCCGAAGAAACTTAAAATGCGGCTACCTCCCACACCGGCAGAGAAATGATATATTAAAGTCTAGTTGCCGATGTGGGGGTTCTAGTCCTGCCCGAACGCGGCCTAGGCTAGCATTGCATGATACTTCTCGACTGCGCTGACCTGCCCTCACGGGCGACGTGAAGTAACTCTCCCTGACGACTGACTTCAATAAGACTGCCCTTAGGGCGACAGACAGATGCCCTTTTTTGTGCTGCCTATCACCCCCCCCCCCTCTTCTGAGAAAAGCGCCTGGCATCTGCCAACAGCGTCATCACAAACTGTGCTGTGTCCCGCTCTCAACACGTTATCGATACTGCTGCGCCGTCAACAGAAACTAACCTCTAGTACAACAAAAACTTGTTGACGTTGCCTGAAAATGCGCTGGAGGAACTAAAACTGTCGACGCTTTCAACATCCCGATAAACTAACCTCTCGTTTCGTATAACATTTGTTGACGCATTAAACTGCGCCGAAGGAACTAAATCCTGTCCACGTTGCCCGATCCACAGAAACGAACTAATCTAATTAATGCTGACGTTTCCCCAAAAAACCAAAGTTCGAACGGAAACTGTAACCAGGACTCCTGATAAAACGTAACACGGCAAACGTCCTCCCGATAAACTACAAACTCACACGTCTGCCAGATAAACTATCACGGGAAACGAGCCACCACGGCTTTAAACTTCAGACCAGATAAAATTATTACCAAGCTTTCCAAAGCTTCAATACACACGAAAGAATTTTACTCCCGAGTCCCGAAAAATTACGAATATTGCGTCGTTACAGATTACATGTAAAGAAAGATGAGTATATGTATACACTTTTACATGGAAGATACATTGTACAAATAAGTTTACGAACACAAAAAAAAAAAAAAAAAAAAANGGGGGAGAGCGGAAATTTACTGCTTATAAAAATCAAGCAACTGAAGAAAATGTGTACTGGTATTCTAAAATGTTTTTTTTTGCATGAATGTAATTGTTTGATATTTCTTTGCTGAATATTTTAACTTCACTTGGCAATTTATCAAAGTGTTTTATGCCCTAGAAATGCACACCTTTCTGCACTTTTTCTAAATGGTTACTGGGCAGGTATAGCTTTTTACTATTTCTTGTATTGTATGTGTGTACACTGNTTTCTGCACTTTTTCTAAATGGTTACTGGGCAGGTATAGCTTTTTACTATTTCTTGTATTGTATGTGTGTACACTGTAATTTTTATCAAGAATTTTATTATTGAATAGATAGCAAGTGAAAGTCAGTAAGTATACCCAACTCTTTGACAGTTNCAATTTTTATCAAGAATTTTATTATTGAATAGATAGCAAGTGAAAGTCAGCAAGTATACCCAACTTTTTGACAGTTTTCTTGCCTTAGAAACAATTCTAAATGTTCTGTTTTGGAGACGAAAAATACGGCATATTTTGTGGTGTAGATTTCCGTCACATGATTCCAAAAGATATTACAGAAGTAAGTATGCAATATTAGCTTGTTTTGTGGAGAATGTTGTCACTACATGAAATCAATTTTCTAAAGCAAAACATGATGCACTTAGTTTAGTAATTCTTTTGTTTATGTGCGAATTTCCATTTAGTTGGTGGTTACCAATTTGCAAGCCTAAAAATTCTGTTGAATTGTAAGATGATACTTACAACTATTGGTTGTGCTGGCCCCGGAACGTCTACCAATTAACTCTACCTACATAATAGAAAACTACAAGTTACTTATCTAATTGGTGATAGGCATCTTTCCGCCGTCTGCCTTAGGCCTTGTCTTCTCGCCGCCATCTTCTCATCTGAAGTACGAAGACAAAATGGAAAAGAGCAAAAAGAGGTCAAAACCCGAAGTTAAGTATTCATAAACTCGCGCACACCTGTTACGAGATTAGAAAGAGCTTTCTACAAGTTTTCCCCAGTGATTCTTTTGCTGGTCGTTCTCAGAAAAGTCTAAACAAATATCGAACAGCGCGCGCGGGAGTGAGACAGAAAACTTGCGCACAGTCACGCTTCAAACACGCATGCGCGACGCACGTGTTCAAATGCATCAGTTAGCAAATTCACAGGCCATCTGCGATACGTTCACCCGAGGCAATGACCTTTCCCTCAGCAATTAGCATGAAGAGCACTGCTGACGACATTCACAAGGAGAAAAGCAGATCGTTCCTAAAGATTGCGGCCAGCTGCTCAACTAAAGAGAGTATTCTCTTCCTGTTTCAAGAGATCCTGACAAAATAATCACCTGAAATTAAGGCTACACCAGCCAAGTTCAACTTAAGTTGTGCATCCGAATAAAAAACCGTAAGTAAATTTTCAATCCCCAACAAGTCGCCGTAACAGATTTGTCCATCCTGGAGTAATTTGTGTCTTAACAAACTAATGAATAAACAATTAAGGAAAACAGTTTTACAACATTACACATTTTTTNCTGGAGTAATTTGTGTCTTAACAAACTAATGAATAAACAATTAAGGAAAACAGTTTTACAACATTACACATTTTTTTCAAGTTGCAATAATTTATTACAGTATTTACTTCCAGGGGAACACGAATTACCACATACTTACTACGATCTAATCACTCGAAAATCTTAATCTCTCGGCAGAAACTATCTCCCTTACCAGTCATTTGAACTTTACAGTTTTTTTGTAATTAGTACATTCAAACAAAAATTAGTTACCATGTTTCCCAATTTTGCATGGAAGAACCAAAAAGAAAATTTACGAAAACTAATTTTGTTGTTGTGAACAAAAAACAGGTGATTTTTTTTTTTGGTGTAAAAGTGTGTANGGTGATTTTTTTTTTTGGTGTAAAAGTGTGTAATCTTAATACATGGAAAAGTCTTAGCTTCACTGAAGAACACATCACTGGTGAGACTCGAACATGGAAGCTCTGAAGCGCGCTGAGATTGTGGAGGCAGCACCCACAAGCTGGCAGGTTTGGTCAACGATTCACACTTCGATGCCCCCAGAACTGCAGTCGCAGCTCCCAGCTGTCACCAGTCGAGTCACACCAGGACAACCACCAGTCATACTCCAGTTTACCTGCAGCATAACTAGGCAGCATCAACGAAACATACAGGCACATCAACAATAGACAGGTCGTACACCTAGTTGGTACAAAAAAATTTACTTTTGCTATAACAAAATTAACACATTTTCATTTNCTGGAGTAATTTGTGTCTTAACAAACTAATGAATAAACAATTAAGGAAAACAGTTTTACAACATTACACATTTTTTCAAGTTGCAATAATTTATTACAGTATTTACTTCCAGGGGAACACGAATTACCACATACTTACTTCGATCTAATCACTCGAAAATCTTAATCTCTCGGCAGAAACTATCTCCCTTACCAGTCATTCGAACTTTACAGTTTTTTTGTAATTAGTACATTCAAACAAAAATTAGTTACCATGTTTCCCAATTTTGCATGGAAGAACCAAAAAGAAAATTTACAAAAACTAATTTTGTTGTTGTGAACAAAAAACAGGCAATTTTTTTTTTTGGTGTAAAAGTGTGTCNATCACTCGAAAATCTTAATCTCTCGGCAGAAACTATCTCCCTTACCAGTCATTTGAACTTTACAGTTTTTTTGTAATTAGTACATTCAAACAAAAATTAGTTACCATGTTTCCCAATTTTGCATGGAAGAACCAAAAAGAAAATTTACGAAAACTAATTTTGTTGTTGTGAACAAAAAACAGGTGATTTTTTTTTTTGGTGTAAAAGTGTGTAATCTTAATACATGGAAAAGTCTTAGCTTCACTGAAGAACACATCACTGGTGAGACTCGAACATGGAAGCTCTGAAGCGCGCTGAGATTGTGGAGGCAGCACCCACAAGCTGGCAGGTTTGGTCAACGATTCACACTTCGATGCCCCCAGAACAGCAGTCGCAGCTCCCAGCTGTCACCAGTCGAGTCACACCAGGACAACCACCAGTCATACTCCAGTTTACCTGCAGCATAACTAGGCAGCATCAACGAAACATACAGGCACATCATCAATAGACAGGTCGTACACCTAGTTGGTACAAAAAAATTTACTTTTGCTATAACAAAATTAACACATTTTCATTTNTCAATAGACAGGTCGTACACCTAGTTGGTACAAAAAAATTTACTTTTGCTATAACAAAATTAACACATTTTCATTTGACGGTTGCAGGTTTGTGAGAGACATGCCGTAGCAAATAAAATCAGTAACTAATCTTTATAGATTCATTTCTCCACTAATTTCTTTATCTCTCTGGGAAATACCCTGAACAAAAGTAAAAATAAAATTTGTTACACCTAACCTAACCTTAATCGAACAGGGCTTCTATCTAGGACGATGAAACACACAGGGAAAACATCAGGGTGGGAAAGGGTGTGCTGTACTCACGCAGGTGCGTTGCGCACCGCACTGCGATTTTAATGACAGTCCTGTCATCGCTCTCCACACTTGGCTTCCACAGTGGCACTCGTTCCATCCGTCCCTCTAGCGCTCCTTTCACCAGCCGGCCAATAGGGCCATACTATCATTAAGTGAATGCAATGACAAACTGTGTGGTACGTTGAAAGGCTTTCGGTGAAACATGGCAGTGGTTTTAAATATTGGAGTAAACCGAGGAAAAGGGCAACGTGAAAGCGTCTTGCGAGGATAACTTTATTTGCAAGATGAATTTAGAGAATCTAGTTAATTGTCGCGTTGAAAATGTTGTGTAAAAACACGTGAACGTTTACCATGTAACACCTACGAGTGTGTTAACGTCCCCAAAACTAATTTCAGCANTGTTGTGTAAAAACACGTGAACGTTTACCATGTAACACCTACGAGTGTGTTAACGTCCCCAAAACTAATTTCAGCACGACGGCGTACTTACAAACTTAAAGATAAACGAATGTATCTAAAATCTACATTCTGGGCCTACCGCATAGACCAAACACAACCACACTACCATGCCCCTAGCTATGGTACTCTGTACCATAAGACCGATACCCCAGTGCTTGTTATTCTCACATTGATATGTGTAATGTCTCTACAAAACTGTGTATTTTACTTATAATTAATATTTTTATGAATAGTTATGGCACTGATAGGATTAAGATTTTGTGTATTTCTAAAGGTGGTGAAATTTATATGTCCCGGATTACAGCACTGTTATTTCGTTAAAGGACGTGTACAAGGACGTTTTCAGATTTATTTTGGAAAAATTGGAAAGGGGGGGAGGGTTAATCCAAAGTATTGTTACGTGTTGCTGCTTTGCATCGCGCGAGCGAGCGAAGTGTGTGTAGAGGCCAGAGTAGTGAGACGGTAGCGGGCGGCGAGTCACGAAGAAATATTTGAATGACAGGCGAGCGCTAATCCAAGATGTGCTTTACGAAAAGCGTGCCACCGCGATAAGCATTTGCGGCTCGTACGCTCTTGACCTTCAGCTGATAGAATTTCTAAGTTTGCCTGAATGGAATATTCTGGTATAATGCCATAGTTTCTCACAGTGTGACCAGGGTGCCGGGTACCTTAGAGATCTGGTGACTGATACTATATAAGTGCGACGGCCCTCCGAGCGGGGAGTTTGAGTGTCAGGAGTTTGGGCAATCGACGACCTTGAGCGATAAGCGACGAGCCAGAACAGCAACGAGTGGCGATGGAAGTGACCAGCGGGAGTAAATTCTGCGACTACGAGAATCAGTGCAGTGAAGGGTGCGGTTGGCAGGCGGGACTGTTGGAACTGGATGTGTAAGTATAACAGAAATGTCAAATTATGGCCAAAGACAGACCGAACGCATGTTAATGATGAGTGTGAGTTAATTGACTACAACCAAACAGAGACAGTGAGAAGGACTTAAATTAGAGTTGAGATAGACATTGAATATTGCGCTCATTAATAAATAAAAAGAGTAATAGTGGAGTTAGGTAGATCAATGCTGTAAATAATAGCTGCGTGAATAAATAAAAAATCGAATTTAGTACTTTTATTATTATTAAGACCTCCATCCCTCACGAACTCGGATACGTCCCTCTGGCGTCTTGTAACAGTATACATTTCGGCACTAGTGGTCTTACCAGAATTGACCGTTTTCAAGCTAAAAATTAAATCGATGGTGGTTGATTTAAATATTTAAATAAAAACAGTAATTTGTGGTACCGCCCCCCCCCCTTTTTTTAAAGTTCCCGGAGCTGCTGGGTGGAGACCCAGCTTGGTTTTGACTTTTGATAATTACTTCTGAAGACCTGCGAAACAGGAGGGGCCTCCGTAGCAGTGGCGTGTGGTGAACCGCTGCAAGGCAAGCTGGCGTTAACTCTGTGCTGCACACTGTTGCTTGCTAGTTTACACTTCCACCACTAAAGCGTAGCTCGGCATGGGACGCGCGTGACGGGGTTCCTCCCTGCTCGCTCGTGAGTGGTCGGAAACCATTCTGTCTCCCTCGCCAGCACACGAAGGTTACTTACTGGCTGCTGCTGCGTGCACCGAGGATGCAGAGCAGTGACCCAAGAACCAGCTTCGCCTTGCAACAGTTCACCACACGCCACTGCCCCCTAGTCGTCATGTGGATCTCATTGTAAGAAGTTGCGTCTTTTTTAATTAAAAAACTATGGAATATTTTAATGTAAATATTTTTTTTCAGGACAGGAATGAAAGTCGATATTTGGTCGCCCATTCATAAATTTGGTTATTGAACCTTAAATGTGGTGGTAGAAAAGTGTCAGTCAGCAAAAATAACGGTAACCCTCTGTTTATGACATTTGTTTCTCTGTAAAACAGCGTTTTATATCGACAATGTAGAATATTTTCTGAACAGATTGCTGTATTAAAACCCTATATTCACCGTTTAAAATTCTGACGAAACAGAACGCATATGAAGCTTGTTTGTGCTATTTTCTATCGACGTCGCAATGCTACCTTACAGACGGACTTGACCTTGAGGCGTTTAAACATTTTACTAGGGAGTTCCCCTTAAGTGGAAAATGACGTAAATGTTACCAATAATGGCACGAAGTGACTGCGGCAATGTAATCATTCCCAAAAGATATGGCTTGGCGTGTGTTGAGCGTGGCGGGTGGGGATTTCGGCAGGTGATAAGATTAAGTGCATTCTTTGAAATGCCGCCATGGGTACACAATCAATGAAAGATATACGAGAAACACGCAGTGTGCACGGTTTTATATGCTGGCCTACATGAAGGCTGTAAAAATATTTTGCGTCGTCCTGGGCAAGTGGGCAGTGCCCACATAAAAATTGAAAATTTAAACTTTCTGTGCGAAAATGTTGATGGTTGCTTTCTATTTTATGTTGGATGCTGAGCGCTTTGGCAACTAACATGCGATAAAAAACACTTACTTTACTTTTTCATGAAACATGCTTTCGTTTTATGAGAGTTCACTGTCGGCTTCAGTGTTTCAAATTCCGAAATTTTTTGGTCTTCTCTGTTTGCTCCTATTCTCTGCTTTTATTTAGTGCCATTTCATATTTCACTTTCACATTTTTGATATTGCTCAGCACATACAGAAGCCATGCCTGATTATACTGTTTAATTATTGTCACATTAAGAAGTTTTGTATTAATTTTTTCGTGCGATAGGGTATAATGAATGCCTAAAATATGTCAATGCCAAAATGTATTTTCGGAAGTTGTGTTTGGATGAAAATTATCGCTTCCCATTTGTGACTAAAGGGAATACATGATTATAGTTTAAAACAATTAAATTCATTTTCATATGTGGTGATAACAGCAGTCAATATTCACATAGGTTATTTTAGAAGTGCACCTCATCTTGTGGTGTCTAACATTTTAAAACGTTAAGATACTATTTTTAATATTTTATAACCATTGTTCGTACGCTTGAGAGCAGGAAGAAGTGACTCGTGTAAAAATTAGTACATAATTTAGAAGTCATTTTTTGTTAGCTCTGTAGTAACTAAACAACATTTTGCTTATTTACTTACATATGTATAATAATATATTCTGGGAGAATTTCATTATGAAGTAACAGGGTTCATGATTGAAACCACTTAAAAACATTTAAAACAAAATCACATCTAGTTTTATAATCAAACGACGTATCAACTATTTTAAATTTTGCTCTGAAAACAAAATTTTGTCTCTTTCATAATGTTTGTATGTAAAACATAGTTTTCGATAGTGTCGCAAGCTCTCTTGGCAATTTTTTTTTGACAAGGGAAATTCGTTTACCGCGGTGGATGCATGCAGCCCATATATTTTATTACCCACATTGCATTGCCTTAAAGATATAGTTTTATATACACTTCCCGATTATTTTCGAATGCACAGTAGTTAACTTATGCTACATTTCCTTTATTTTTAAATAAGACTGGTTGTCTTAAATTTAAACTTATTTCAGTTACCCATGATGTACAACAAATCTTGCCAGAGAACCCCACTAACAGTTTAGAATCGTTACATTTAAAAAGTTTTTATGTTTGTATTTTAGACTTATCGTGTTAAAAAGTCCCGATAAGTATTCATTGAGCGGTTGCATATTTCATAATTTTTCTTTAGTGAGGATAAAATTAGGTTGATAAGGTTCGCTTCTTTCATATTATTTGCATCTTACCCTTCGTTAAGACGTAAATAATATAAAAATTTTAATTTTTGTAATTAATACTAACGTTTATTCCTCTGTGTTGCAGACCATTTAGAATATTGATACACAAAGGGGAAGCGGCTGAATAGGACCGAATGATTGTGGAGATAAACTGTTCTTAACGCAGCACTCGTTCAAAGTTTCAAAATAATAATAATAATAAATCCACAAAGGAGGGTGGGAGTAGCTAAACTACCTGCACGAAAAAAAAATTAGGATGTTTGGTTTATGGCTCAATTTAATACACATTAAAGATAACAATAAAGATACAGTTTATTTACAAATCTGAACGTCTCGATATAACGTTTTATTGACTTATCAAAATTGTCAAAAAAAGTAAGATAGCCACGGCCGAGGATTCAACCCAAATAAACTCAAATTATAATTACCCGACAAGCTGTCTCGCAGTACCTAAAAAAAAAAAGGTTTAAACACAAATATTTGGAACTATTGCTGAGATATTCATTTAAACTAGTAAACATTACCCATTTAACCAAAGTCCCGAGTCCAAACTTAATTATTTAGTTGCTGCGCATGAACGAGTACGGGACACGACTGAACTTAAATAAACACTAACTATAACTACTGGTTTTGCCAGCCCCAGAACATCTGCCAATTAATTCTACCTACATAACAGAAAACTACACGTTACTTGTCTACATGGTGATACACAGCTTTCCGCCGTCTACCTGGACCGAACTCGTCCTCTCGCCGTCATCTTCTCAGTAGAAGCGTGACGACAAAATATATCAAAGAGAGCAAGATCACCCAAAGTTAAGTATTTGTAAATTCGCGCACATGTCACGGGAATAGAAAGAGCTTCCACAGTGTTTTTCCCGATCATTCTTCTGAAAATCGTTCGCAGAAGATAGTAAACAAATAGCAAACAGCGCGCGCGAGAGTAAGACAAAATTCGCTCACCGTCACGCTTCAAACACAGGTACGCGGCGCACGTGTTCAAATGCGTCAATCAGCAAATCCATCTGCGACACGTGTTCAAATGCGTCAATCAGCAGATATCACAGGCCATCTGCGACACATGTTCAAATGAGTCAATCAGCAGATATCACACAGGCCATCTGCGACACGTGTTCAAATGTGTCAATCAGCAGATATCACACAGGCCATCTGCAACACGTGTTCAAATGTGTCAATCAGCAGATATCACAGGCCATCTGCGACACGTTCTACCCGCAGTAAAGACCCTANAACACGTGTTCAAATGTGTCAATCAGCAGATATCACAGGCCATCTGCGACACGTTCTACCCGCAGTAAAGACCCTACCCGTGGCAATTAGCGTGAAGAGTAGAGCTGACTGCGTTCGCAAGAAGAAGAGCAGAGCGTTCCTAAAGATCACGGCCAGCTGCTGAACTGAAGAGTATATTCTCTTCCTGTGTCAACATACCCTGACAAAAGAATTGTAATTAAGGCTACATCAGCCAAGTTCAACTTCAGTTGTGGATCCGAATAAAAAAACAAAAATAAATATTTAATCTCCAAAAAATCGCAGTAATAATATCAGTGTGACAGAGTGGAATTCTTTTCAGTTGTCGTGTAATAACGCCCCCATCCAGCATGAAGTGGAAAATTTTTTACATAACGAACCAGTCGCAAAAAATACCCATTGTTTTCTCGGAATTCAAGCCCGGAATTGTGTAGTCCGAAAATTGCGAAAGAAGAAAACGAATGTAATCGAAATATTTTGCCGTCTCTCTTCTGTTCTAATTCAATATTTGTAATCTAGCATTAAACAATTTAGAACGTCTTGGTATGAAACGCTACAAATATTGTGTACCGACAGAGGTTTTTACATTTACGTAGCTATTTTTCAGCTATCCTTTAGTTATTGAGATGTTGCTCTATTGAGGGCAAAAATTTTGTCAGTTTTAAATTTGCTCTTCAAAGAAAACTTTTTTGTCATATTTTGTGAAATTCAACCGAAGTAACTTAACATTTTATGAATACTGTGTTATTGTTGTTTGAAGAACGAATATTTGCGTGCCACGTAAAATAAATATTTACATGCGTAAATTGACACTATTTATAAATCAAATATATTAAATTGTGTAATACAATTTTTGGATTTTTTAATTATTTATGTAAAATTGTTGGCCTTAAAAATTTCCATTTAGTAAAAAATTGCTAGAAATGGCTACAACATTTCTGGGAAATGGATTTCAAACGCATGAAGTGGTATACAGCGTACGTTCCTAGGTTACTACAGGAGTATAAGATATTCAAAACTAAGTTAGGACGAAGGGAAATGGACATGTCAATAGAAGAGTTCATGTATTCCTCTTTATTTGTTCAAAACTCTGTAATGTGCATTCTTAACACGTACCGTGAGCAGCAGTAAAATTTATTTCCCCTTCCAATTAACTGCGTTACCCCGGGATTGCGGTGACCTCGTGACAAAAAACTAAGTATGCAAAATTGGGATTTAGAGCTTATTCAATGAAATATATCACTCTAACTTCGGCTGTATCCAACGAAATAGCTTTTCAAGATAACATTTTTATCTGGCATGTGATAAGTAATGAATCACGTGATTTTTTATATCAGTTCGTGGTTATTTCGTTGATAAAGGCGTTTTAGATACGTGTGCTATTTTCAAGTGTGCGTGCGTGTGCGTGTGTGCGCGTGTGCGTGCGTGTGTGCGTGCGTGTCGATTGCTAGTTACTTTTAAATTCTTACTATAGGAAACATATATAAAATTTAATGACGTCGATTTTTTTTTTTTTAGTTTATGACTTTTGTTTACGTCGAGATTGAAAGACCCATGAGCACCAAAATTTAACAAACCCTTTTTCATTGAAAATTAATCGCATTACGTGTATGCATAAATTGTGTGAAGACAGCAATGTAACAGGCTCATTTCAACTTCACATCACATATGTAAACGTTTCCTACAACGAGTTTGGTTCCTGGTTGCTGCTTACAAGTTTGCTAGTTGTATCGTGGTGATGCGCCCGAAATTATCACATTTTACACCAAGTGAAAGTGTTCGGTGTTGCGTCAAGACATACTTGAAGTGACCGTAATTTCGCCGATATCGTGATTTTAAGTTACTATGTTAGATTTTGGATCAAATGTGTATCCAGCGGTACCATAAATCGGACTTTATAAAATAGTATAAAATTAAATTGTATAACGTACATGAAATGGCGGTATTACTGTAAACCTGAGTAAATTGAAAGTGATTTAATGTCGGACAATACAAATTTCATAATCCCGCCTTGGTTAAACTGGTTGGTTCGAAAGTCAACGTGCTTTAGACCGCAAAGTGAATGGCAAAGAAATGGTTCCGAACAAGTCATGGATGTGGTCTGTGTTAGGAGGTCGTTTATTATCACTTCAGTTAATTACTAAAATACACATCTCTGTACATTAGCGTGCGGTATAGACAAAAATAAACCTTTACTATGCCATCGAAATAATTTTTTTTTCTGAGTATATGCTGTTCACGGTTAGCTAAGCATTTTTGAAATCAAGTTTGGAAACATGTCACTGCTCTTACCTGCATATACTGCATTGTAACTGGCACACTGACTGGCATGCTGACTGGTATGCGCTCTGGTAACTAAGGATGGAAGGTAGTGCCATGTTTTAATGTTGAATTCAATTTTTTTAGGTAAAAACTTGCGAATACCGAATTTGCCTTGCGTACTTTGTTTTTTTATGAATGCAAATAATTGAAAGGATTTGCAAACTTAAAAAATTTACTTTTGTAATGAACTCTGTTTCACTTGCCCGACGCATGAATGTCAACGACAATGTCAATTTGACACGTGGCGGAAGAATACGCAATGTACATGCAAGTAGATCGTAAGCAGGTTTCAAAAGTGCGCAGTTTACCTGAAACAGCCTATAAATACCAACTATATTATTAAATGCATTGCTATAGGCTATTCGTAGTTAGTGTAGTTTTGAAGCTCTGCTTGGGAACGCACTTTCCTATCCTTTTTTTTTCCTTCCACCATATTTAAAATTAACCTGATCGATTATTCCTGCATCTGTCAAATGAAATTGTGGAATCTTCGTGAACACAATTATGTTACTTCCATCTCCATTCTTACTAAGACGTTAAGATTCGAAAGTACTTTTATCTCATCACCGCCAACTTTAATGGAGACACGGGTGTCACAATGTTCGTTAAAATATACGCAGTTAGCAGCAGGGACTGTTTTCAAAGGTTAAATTAAAAAATGCCAGTTTACCGTGAACCAAATGNAAAATATACGCAGTTAGCAGCAGGGACTGTTTTCAAAGGTTAAATTAAAAAATGCCAGTTTACCGTGAACCAAATGAAGTTAAGAACTAAGGTTGCGAAGACGTACGAAATCTCTTCTGTGGCTCTTTTTTTCTTTATTCTTTATTCATATCGCTGTCGCTCAAACAACACACACCATCGCCATAAAGAATCAAGCGAGAAATTTGCGCTTGACAGGGACTTATTTTGTATACGCGCTCTGAGTTGACCGCAGATGCATGCAACGATCCACACTTGACCTGTGTTGGGGCGTCCCGCGTCTGTCGAGACCGCTATTGACGCGAAGCTGTTGCGCAGCGGCGGATGTGGCCTGCGCGCCGTTGGGTTGGTACACGTCACGAAGACGCCTCTGCAATCCGGCGCTACTCCATACTCGCTTCGCCCACGTCGGCTCTCAACACCTCGATGTTAACATCCGCCCAGATCTCTTCACTTCTTCACTGAAACAAAGGATAGCCTTAAAAAATTGTGTGAATTGGGGTAAATCTGTCCAATAAAGATACTGTACATGTTGCTAGAAAGCAGGTTGTGAGCGATCGCTAAGTCCTAGAGACTGTAGATTTCGACGAACCTAACCTCCAATAGCCAAGCGAAAGACAGAAATGATGCTGTAATAATAATATAATTATAAGGCGTAGTTGGGTGGAAAAATAAGTGTCGCCTAAAACAAAGGGGGTTTTGAAAATTTGCATGCATTTTAGACCTAGCAANGTAGTTGGGTGGAAAAATAAGTGTCGCCTAAAACAAAGGGGGTTTTGAAAATTTGCATGCATTTTAGACCTAGCAACCGCTGAGAATCTGCATTGTACCAAATTTATTATAGACAGTTCTACCCGCAGTCTACACGATTTTAAAATAAATTTCTCCAGCTGTGAGAGTTTGGGACTTTCTGTATGTTATTAAGCCNTTTAAAATTTGCATGCATTTTAGACCTAGCAATCGTTCAGAATCTGCATTGTACCAAATTTATTAGATAGTTCTACCCGCAATTTACACAATTTTAAAATAAATTTCTCCAACTGTGAGAGTTCGGGACTTTCAGTATGTTATTAAGGAAATTTTGATCTCCCAGAGTGCAAATTGACAGCTTGTTTACGAATCTTTCCTAAGTTGGCACCAATATATCTGTACTATAAACGTCGAAGTACACGCTGTTAAGATACGCCAGGAAAGGCGCCAGAAGCACTCTAGTTTTTTCAGGGATAGCGGAGTGTAATGCAAACAGACGATATCTCGATGGCTGACGTTCGACCTCCCTTGTAGTTGGGTTGTGTGTACGCATATGAAAGTTAGCCACCCACTTGCGAGCTGAACCGTGCGGCGTTATCTGCGAGTCCAAAAGCTTCGATTTTCAGGGGTGTCCGCGATATTTTCTCCCTTCGTCTCTCCCGAACAGTTTGGGGCATAAGGACGTTCATTAATATTTATCGTGTTCTTCGCTGGCAACAGCGTCTTCCTACTACGATCTATCTACCTGCCAGCTCCTTTCCTCTCTTTGTATAGTCATTCCTCATGTTATTTTATTTTCCAATCGTGTTTGCGGATCCTGTTTTCCAGCTGCTTTTGCATTCTTCATTCATATGACAAATTAACGTCGCCTTGGACCGGATCACTTTATTCGTACGTCTAAGTCAAACTGTGAAATTTTTGGGAATCCAAATGCTGTCAACGTCTCCATTATTGTCGTTATGTCCATGAAACAGAACATGAGTGTTATAAATTCATTGAACAGAAATTTAAAGATCACAATTCTAATACGACATTAAGATTAACTACTATTCCCTACGTCACTGCAAACTTATGTGTGGGACTGCTAATAAATGTGTTCGTGAAATTTTCTTGATTTTCTCAAAAATAGATACAAAGATATTCAGAAAGATGTGCACAAACTCGAAGAAGTCACCTCGCGGAAAAAAAAAAAATAGTTTGGCATAAGATGTCCATAGGCGGTATCAAACATGGCATGTTGAACACCTGAAAAGTTGAGGACAAAAAGTATATTATGCGAGATAAAATTACATAAGCCAAGACCTTCGATAAGACGAAGGCATCGTACACAGTACCCACCTTCATCGTGTAAGAAATATGGGTGGGTACCCCTTTTTAAGTAAACAAATATGCCACACAAAATTCCATCAATGTCTGATGGCAGAGTATGACAAACAGTGTACAAATGAACAAGAAAGTTGCTGCGGTGCAATTCTTAACTGTAATATTTGTTGTTTTCGAAGCAACCGCACGTTTGTTGCGGGCAATTTCTGTGTGTGCTGTGATTTAGACTCTGGAATCGCGTCGATGAATATGAATTCTAAACGATGGTGTATGTGTTTAAATGGCGTTTGCGATTTTGTTTGTATAATATAATAAAAGAACTACCCGGCGTTGCCCGGGTATAGGAGGACATTGAGAAATACACGACCCCGATTTAAGTGTTTCCGGCCGAATGGAGGACCGTATCCCATTTTGGCCTACACAAGTATTTTAAGTTGGGTACTGAAGGGCATCCCTGCCAAATTTGGTTCATATCTGTAGAGACCTGAAAAATTCGCGAGTTCAACGACCTGCGGGCTGAACTCTACAGTCTTATGTACAAATATGCCGATGTCAACTGCACATTGGTTGTCTGCTGTAACAGTGGAAGGCGACGATTGGGCCAGCGTTCTCCAGTAGGCGTCAAACACCGTGCGGTACAATGGCTGAAGTAATATAAACACACGTGTTTTGAATTCTAGCTTGTCCCTAAATAAATCTGTGAATTTTTCAGGTCTCTACATATATGTCTAACGGTGTGTGGTTATATATAGTACATGCATGCGTACTTGACTTTTATAAACGGGGTGTGCCCATGGCCACGCCATAATGACAACTCATTTTATTAGTAAACAATTGTAGTATTTAAGGATTATTTATTTATTCTGGGATTTACGCATGCGTGAGATACAAGAGCATGCTGGTCTGTAAGTGCACAGGCGTGTGCCCGGTTGAAACCCTCGAGGTATCGTGTGGTAACGATTTCATTCACGGAGCGAGTTGGTAAATATAATTTTTTTNCAGGTCTCTACATATATGTCTAACGGTGTGTGGTTATATATAGTACATGCATGCGTACTTGACTTTTATAAACGGGCTGTGCCCATGGCCACGCCATAATGACAACTCATTTTATTAGTAAATAATTGTAGTATTTAAGGATTATTTATTTTTTCTGGGATTTACGCATGCGTGAGGTACAAGAGCGTGCTGGTCTGTAAGTGCACAGGCGTGTGCCCGGTTGAATCCCTCAAGGTGTCGTGTGGTAACGATTTCATTC
>NQII01004974.1:1441-80406 GCA_002778355.1 Clitarchus hookeri | reverse complement strand
TCGACAAACACACACACACACACACACTTTACAGGTGGTCATCGGCGATTCTCTAACTTTGTGGCACATCCTAATAATGAAAGCTGGGCACGCTTATGTTAGGCGTGTAAGGCGAAAGGGGGGGGGGAAGAGGGAGTTAAGGGCATGGATTTTGTTTATCACATAGGTTAGCTTCAAAAATGCTGTCTTAATTATTAACCGCGGACAAGCTGTGATTACCCAGCACACTTTTCTCAAAATTCTTATTTGTGAGGGCCGCGGTGGTCGCGTGGGTAGCGCGCCGTTCTCCCACCAAGGCTATCCTAATTTTATTTTTCCTGCGCGGTTTCACATTTCCGCATGTGAGAAACGCGNGCGCCGTTCTCCCACCAAGGCTATCCTAATTTTATTTTTCCTGCGCGGTTTCACATTTCCGCATGTGAGAAACGCGGCTGACGTTGCCGTTAGCTGGCGAGTTTTCTCAGAGCACTCCCATTTTCCTCACTCTTGCGTTCAGCCGCTGCTCCATCGCCATCAACGCNTTTCTCAGAGCACTCCCATTTTCCTCACTCTTGCGTTCAGCCGCTGCTCCATCGCCATCAACGCTTCATCCATATGGATGCTTTAGTTCTAGCCTTTTCTTTTAGCATCCGCAACTTGAAACTACGTGCCTCTCAGCAAAACGACCGCTCGGCATACTGGTCTGTTTACTTGTGTCAATTTGTTAGCACCATCGGCCATTGCTTTACACATAACTGAATATTAAAAATAATACCCGATAGTAAACATGTATTCTTTACAGAGTAAAGTGAGAGGTTGTGAACGTTTGGGTAGCGCAGTAGAAGCTTAGCAATTTTTAACTCAAACGAAAGATTTTTAGGTTTATTTCAAAATTTTACTGTCGTCATTGTTTCCGAAATGAGGTAAAATATGACTCCTGTAGTACTATGGTTAACCACAACTGTGAAAGAAATGCCGCGTAAGAAAGGGATTATTCTGCATCAACATACCTTATTCGGCAAAGTATTATTTATTTGTAGTTTTTTAATATAAATAGCATTAGTATTTATGGCATGAAAATATAACATTCTGACACGTACGACAATACGTCAAACGTGGCGGCTGCGCTACGAGTGCAAAATATCAGAAGCCAAAAAGAGACCCATTTATGGAATGCTGTTTAGTCCGCCGTTCAAAGTGGACATCAGAAGGAGGATCCCTATCATGAGTCTAATTTCCTGTAAAAACGAAAGTTTTGAAAANCGCCGTTCAAAGTGGACATCAGAAGGAGGATCCCTATCATGAGTCTAATTTCCTGTAAAAACGAAAGTTTTGAAAACGATGAAATTATGAACCCAGACTAGACCTTCTACAGACTTTTCGACTCCACTACAGTTCCTAATGAACTTGGATGGAACGTCAGAACAGACCTCACAACCCACAACGGCAGATAAAAAGTAAAGCAGACAAATTATCGTATAACGTACAGTTAAATGAACTTCTTCAAACATAACTACCATAATTTTTCTTTTTTTAAAGTCCATCTCAAATACACCCACATTGTTAATTTAATCTGTAATGAATTTTCATTTCCCATTTACCTATTACCTGTAGACGTTAAGCTTTTTACTTCGCCTTTTTAAACGAGAGTGATAACATTGTTTTTCTTAAATATGTGAAGTTAAAATGTAATCTAATTGGAAAAACGGGATTAAGCGGAGGATAAAGCGTCGTGCCTTAAAAATTAACCCGAAATGGGTAAAGAAATAATCTAATCTTATCTGACAGACATAATCCCAAACCACACATCCTCAATTTACGTTCTTACGAGAACCTTTCAGGTAGACCAGGTTGAAACTAAACTTCTGCTTGGATTACTTTGTCAACTATTTCGGGAGTATTGAAGAAAGTATTTTAATTATCAATTCCATTCCTGTTCCAACAAAATCTGGCATACGCATAGTAAGAAAGGTAGTAACATAATTTGATTTTTAAAATTAGGTAATGATTGACAAAATTGGACCCTTATAAAAGTTGTAGGTTACTGTTAAATCTATACGACCATTTAACAGCTTTAAACAAAACTTGGAGCATACTGTCGCTAACTAACGAATTTAGTAACGTCTTACATTTAGGCCCCTACCATTGTTTGAAAACTTGTAACAAAACTAACAAAAATTCCATTTAACCGATTCCCTCCATATTTAATACACATTGCGATTTTGAAGATACATGTAATTTCGAAGAATTATAATATATTAGACTTGTTTTGAAAATGTGGACGTTTGGATATTTTAGGGCAATAGCTGATACATATACAGAGATTAATCCTATTTAAACCAAATTAGGTAACGCTGGGATTAACAAGCCCAAGTATTAAATTCATTCATTAATATTTCTTATATTAGGCAATTAAGAAAGTACACAGAGGTGACAAAAGTCACGATTGGGCTTTCATTTGAAGTCAAGTAATTCATGTGAAAAGGTTTCTGACGTGATTATGGCCGCACGACGGGAATTAACAGACTTTGAACGCGGAATGGTAGTTGGAGCTAGACGCTTGGGACATTCCATTTCGGAAATGGTTAGGGAATTCAACATTCCGAGATCCACAGTGTCAAGAGTGTGCCGAGAATACCTAATTTCAGGCACAACCTCCCACCATGGACAACGCAGTGGCCGACCGCCTGCACTTAATGACCGAGACCAACGACGTGTGCGCAGAATGGTCAGTGTTAACAGACAAGCAACACTGCTTGAAATAACCGCAGGAATCAATGTGGGACCTACGACGGACGTGTCCGTTAGGGCGGCGAACTTTGGCTGTATTGGGCTATGCCAGCAGGAGACCGACTCGAGCGCCTTTACTAACAGCACGACATCGCCTGCAGCGCCTCTCCTGGGCTCGTGACCATATCGGCTGGACCCTAGACGACTGGTAAACCGTGGCGTGGTCAGATGAGACCCGATTTCAGTTGGTAAGAGCTGATGGTAANGCTGGACCCTAGACGACTGGTAAACCGTGGCGTGGTCAGATGAGACCCGATTTCAGTTGGTAAGAGCTGATGGTAAGGTTTCGTTTGTGGCGCAGACCCCACGAATCCATGGACCCAAGTTGTCAACAAGGAAAAGTTCAAGCTGGTGGTGGCTCCATAATGGTGTGGGCTGTTTTTACATGGAATGGATTGGGTCCTCTGGTCCAACTGAACNGCTGGTGGTGGCTCCATAATGGTGTGGGCTGTTTTTACATGGAATGGATTGGGTCCTCTGGTCCAACTGAACCGATAATTGACTGGAAAGGGTTATGTTCAGCTACTTGCAGCCATTCATGGACTTCATGTACCCAAACAACGATGGAATTTTTATGGATGACAATGCGCCATGTCACCGGGTCACAACTATTCGCGATTGGTTTGAAGAACATTCTGGACAATTCCAGCGAATAATTTGGCCACCAAGATCGCCCGACATGAATCCCATCGAACATCTATGGGACATAATCGAGAAGTCAGTTCGTGCACAAACTCTCGCACCGGCAACACTTTCGCAATTATGGACGTCTANTTATGGGACATAATCGAGAAGTCAGTTCGTGCACAAACTCTCGCACCGGCAACACTTTCGCAATTATGGACGTCTATAGAGGCAGCATGGCGTGGTAACTCTGCGGAAAAAAAAATGTAACATGAATTTTTAGGTGTCTAGTACTGAGAACTTATTAGATATACTTTTTAAAACTGTAAGAATTTGACTGTTCACTGTTAAATAAAGCAAATTATAAGCACGCATACACGCCTTTCGTGGTTAATTGAACGCTGTTGGAAGCGCTACTTAGAATGTACAGTACTTTTCGAACCATTGTTGCAATTTTTGGGAATTTTGCCCATTTTTTGGCGCACTTTAGTGACGGAACGGTAGGCCGTAGAAAAAAATGTTATGGACAAAAATGTAGGTAATTTTGTCTACTTGAATTTTGTATGGAGTGGTATTTTCGAAAAAAAANAAAATGTTATGGACAAAAATGTAGGTAATTTTGTCTACTTGAATTTTGTATGGAGTGGTATTTTCGAAAAAAAAAACTCATATTTCCCAAGATATAGGTAGAAAACAAAAAAAAAAGTGCCAAAATTTCGAGGTTTTTGCAAAAAAAAAAAAAAAAAAAAAAAACAATGTTTCGGGCAAAAATTCTGTCAGCAAACCTCAGATTCGTGTTCCGCGACCCAACAAACACAAGGAATGACAACGATTATGACTATACCTAAACTTTCCCCTATTTTTCCTAATTTGCCTAGCCTATCCGTCACATGCAAAATTAAAGTGGTCATGTTCCTCNAAAAAACAATGTTTCGGGCAAAAATTCTGTCAGCAAACCTCAGATTCGTGTTCCGCGACCCAACAAACACAAGGAATGACAACGATTATGACTATACCTAAACTTTCCCCTATTTTTCCTAATTTGCCTAGCCTATCCGTCACATGCAAAATTAAAGTGGTCATGTTCCTCTTAGCTCTATACTCGTGCGTGGATCAAATGTAATTGTGAAACTGAAATGAATGGAGGTATCTTACTGATATGCTAANTTAGCTCTATACTCGTGCGTGGATCAAATGTAATTGTGAAACTGAAATGAATGGAGGTATCTTACTGATATGCTAAATGTAGCACTAGCAATACTATCTCAACGCAAAGAACTACTGTCCTCGCATCGCTGCCAATTTTACTGAGAGTACGTCGGTCGTCAGTGTGTTTGTTAAACTATATCCATGCAGAGGCAGAAATTTTAGTTTCAAAGGGCCATTTAATGAGTACGCGAACGGGTGGCACCAAAAATTGTTACTTAGTGAAGACTACAGAGGTGATTAAAATTGTCAAACAAATTTAGCGTGTTTATCCGTATCTTTCTTGCTCCCTNGACTACAGAGGTGATTAAAATTGTCAAACAAATTTAGCGTGTTTATCCGTATCTTTCTTGCTCCCTCACATCTTTCAAGGCCTAGAACACTGCGAAATGAAAATTACGGTAAAACTCGATTTATAATAGAAGACAGCGTCCTGATTGCAAGTCGTTAGGCAACGTGTAAGCGCAACTAAACAAACACCCCTCACCCTCGATCAGAAGCTGACGGTATATAAAGTAACTCCAAAAAGTATTTGCACACCCAAATTGTTAGTTATAGTTCCCCGAATAACCGTCCATAGTGGATTAATGTAAAAAGATATAGAATAATTCCTTCCTCGGATAAGAGTATNAATAACCGTCCATAGTGGATTAATGTAAAAAGATATAGAATAATTCCTTCCTCGGATAAGAGTATTATCCACGTACTGAATTTCCTTCTTCGCGGACGTTGGAAAAGTGCGAAAGTGAGACAACGCTGCAGCGAATAAAGTATATGCACATCNTGAATTTCCTTCTTCGCGGACGTTGGAAAAGTGCGAAAGTGAGACAACGCTGCAGCGAATAAAGTATATGCACATCACCCCGTCCTTGAAGGGTTGGACCAATCAACGCAATCATATTATCCTCCAGGTCGGAAACCAACTCATTGGGGCAAGAAAATGCACAATGAAATGCTGTGTCAAAGTGTGATTAACGGAACAACCATGATTCCGGAAAAAAAAAAAATAAAGGAACTGTCTCCAACTGTGCGACAGGAGATCATGCGGCTCCACTCTTAAGGTCAGAGTTATCGCGAAATAGAACGAATACTGTCGACGTGTTTCTCCAGTTGAGGTACGTCATAAAGAGACCGGCACTATAGATAATAAACGGCGACCAGGGAGGCCAAGAGCACAAACTAGCAGAGAACGGCGGGACATCGTTCGGCGAGTCACGAAAACACCATCTGTAAGTGCCACCTCCTTAGCTGCTGACGTTGCATTATAGTCGGGCAAAATGGGAAGTGCCAAATAAGGAACGTATTATATTACACTGGCCTCCACAGCAGAAGCGCCAGAAAGAAACCGTTTATTAATCAGAGAAATCGGCAAAAGAGCTTAGTTTGCCAAAATGTGTCTTGGAAAAACCCACAGAAAGTTGGAACACCGTAATCTTTTCAGATGAATGCAAGTGTAATATATTTGGCTATGATGGGAAAACGTACGTGTGGCGCAAGCGTAACGCAGAACTACGAAGACGAAATGTGAGTAGATGTAAATAGACAGTTCGCGCGACGGACTGCGGACGAGCCGGCGGCCATCTTGTATTTTCCCATTTTCCCTCAAAACGTCCCTTTTATCCCTAAAAAAACGCTCAATTTCGCCAGGATTTACCTCAAAATTTCCCGCAACAAATGTGTTTGCAAAATGCGGCTGGCATTTGCACAATGCGGCGGGATCCGGCGGGAATCAAGCAAATGCCAGCCGGATTGTGCAATCATTTACAATCACTTCACGCTCTGTCATTCCATGTCAACACCATCCAACTTGTCTGAAGATTGTTTGAATTCATTGCCCCGTCATGCAACTTCATGCACTACCTTGTTAAAAGCATATTNTGCACTACCTTGTTAAAAGCATATATTCTATGACCTATGCCAAGTAAGCTTATGCTAAGGACAGCAATACCAATTAGGCACACATATATGCTAATTGTACATATACTAATAGAACTTATGCTAATCGCGCACACCTCAATCACTCCGCCATCTTGCCTTCGTTCCTTTCCATCTTGGATTCCCGCCCACGCCTGCTCTATCCCTTGGTTTTCTCAAATTCCTTCTGGTCTCCTATTTTCTCTCTTCACTTCTGTAATTTCTTTTTGTCTCCCACCCCTATCCACTCCCTCTTGCTCTTTACGCCCTCCATCTTTAATTCCCGCGCCTGCCGCCAGTCGTCACTTGTAGGAGACCATATTTAATTCTCGCGCTCGCCACCAGTGTGTCCTAAGTTCTACCGTTCGTAGCTAGGAGCGCTGGTATCGATGCGGCCATTTTGTGTGTTGGTAATCACGTCGCTTGCAGGGGAACGCAAGCATCGGGGAGTTTAGAGTTATCAGTGGTCGCTAGGAAAGCTGGATTTTTTTTAATTGGTTGTTTTTTCGGAACTCAAAAAATGCGGGAGGCTTGCGGGATCGTTCCGGCACCCCTTGGGTAAGCATTCGAGCGTCTTCACGACAAGACTACTGCGAAATATAGGAAGGAGGTTGTTTAATGTCGAATACATATGTAGTCATTACCATCCCAGTATTCGAAAAAAAATAATTTATATGAAAATCACTATTGCATGGCTAGGAGAAGAAATAAAGTAAATACTCTCATCGGCCTACGCGCTCCTTAAACTTGTCATGAAAAAAAAGAGGATGTTTAATGTCGAATATAGATAGAAAAGAACTGCAGTCAACTCGCGCGCACACACACACAACCTGTATATGTGTAATCAAAAGTTTTATATATATATATATATATATAAATAAATAAATTAATAGCACTTGTACTTTACCTATTATGGTCTGCGTGAGCACTGGCAACCAATCAAAACTACATTTGCATATAACATGCAGCCATACATACACACAATTGCGCTGCGACGCACATGCGCGGCGATCACGCACGCGCGCACTTCTGTATCTCCAACTTGTCCTTGCATTCAGCGCGGCACGGAGCTAATCCGGCCGACGCACGCTAGTCTAGAGTCGCGCCGCATTGTGAAAGTGCCAACTGCATTGCGTAAAACACATTTTTTGCGGGAAATTTTGCTGGCTTTTAGGGAAATTCGGGGAATTTTGAGGTAAATGCTGGCGAATTTGAGCGTTTTTGAGAGATAAAAGGAAAGTTTTGAGGGAAAAGGGGAAATCCAAGATGGCCGTCAGCTCGTCCGCAGCCCACAGTCCGTCGCGTGAACTGTCTATTTCCATATACTAGTGCGAAACCTACGGTGAAACACGGCGGGGATAATGTAATGTTTTGGGGACGCATGGCCTCTACAGGCGTCGGAAATATGGCGTTCATCGATATTACTATTAATGTTCTGAAGTACATTGATTTATTGCGCCATAATTTACCGGACAGTGTGCATAAGTTACGTCTCGATGGTACCATTTTTTTTCCAGCAAGACCACGAACCCAATCACGACGCTTTGAAAATGAGGGAGTGGTTGCTGTACAACACGCCCCGAAGACTGAACACGCAACCACAGTCACCAGATCTCAACCCTATTGAGAATTTGTGGTTACGACTTGCGTACGTATTTCAGAACATTATTCCCAAACACGGGTGTGCAAATACTTTTTGGAGCCACTGTACGTTATGTTGAGCTGAATCGAAAGATTTGGAAGGCGCTTAAGACGACTTAAATTAAAAATTTTCAAACCCCATAAGGTCAAACGCCAGCCTTTAGGCAGCGGTATGGAACGCCCTTCAAAGGCTTAGACATGCACTTGCCGTAAATGCGTTCCAAGGGAAATTATATCTGCAAAAGTGAAAATTAGAATACGCATACTGAACTGCAGATGTCACGTATTTCTATTCTTCCTCTTCAGAAAACATTGCTAGCTAGCTCTCAACATAACATACATTTTTTCCCCCAAAAAGCCATTTCCACTTATTATTTTTTTTAAAGTATATAATATAGGACAAANCTGCAGATGTCACGTATTTCTATTCTTCCTCTTCAGAAAACATTGCTAGCTAGCTCTCAACATAACATACATTTTTTTCCCCAAAAAGCCATTTCCACTTATTATATTTTTAAAGTATATAATATAGGACAAAATAATTACAAGGTGGCAACTTAAGTGCGTGATATTTCATTTCTTGAAAAATCTCATGTTACTAGAATACGCGCGAAAAAGTTATTTTGCACAACACATTTAACCAGGAAGTCTCGTTAAGAACTGCATCTAGAGCAGGAAAGGGAGTGAAGTGATGTGGAGACTAAAAAGAGAAATTGGGCGAAAAGGTAGTTCTCAAAGTAGACCTGCCAACCAACGGCAACGTCCGTCACGTTTACTACGTGCTGAAGGTCCGGGAGTGATCCCGCCGGGAATCTAATCCGGCTCGTTGGCACGGCCGATTCTTCCGTGTCTGCAATATGGCACGATTATCACGGGTGCCACAAAACCCAGTATTATTACAAAGCAGAATTAATAATTCCGCTACACCACCACCACTAGCAAGTTTGTTACATTTTTTTTCCATAAACTTTTATGTAAAATACACGAGGAAGTGCAGAAAAGTGTAAGTTAGCGTTAAATGAGGCACATCTCACAACTTCAACATCCGAGTGGGTTGTGGCCCCCTACTCAGAGTTGCCAACTTGGTGATTTTCTCACCAAATCTGGTGATTTATGGTCTGGCAGCCAAATCCAATAACTGCGACAGGTCGAAAGTGATTTCTGCAAAAAAAAAAAAAAACTGGTGGCAGACCTGGTGATTTGAAGGATGACTGAAGATAAGTTATTTTTTTCTATCGTCAGTTTACCTTAACTTTTGTGACTTGCGGAAAGTTAATTTTCCTTGGAATATGTGCACACCTTAAGGTAGCGCGGGAATATATTGAGATGCATATTAAATGTTTTATTGCGTGTGATTATCTCTTTACAGTTCGTGTGGGCTGTCGCTTGCGGGAATAACGAACGGTTTGGCGTAGTGCTTGAAGTTTTCGAAACCTCTACACCGGAACCTTAAGTATAGGCGCCGAATGAGGGCAGGGCGGGGGGTGGGGAGAGCGGGGCGTCCGCCCCTCCACTTTTCAGCCAGCACAGAGGCGTCGCTCCCCCTGGTTTGATGAACAGTGGATGGTCACTTCTTCAGTATGTAATAAGTATTTATAGCTTATTGTAGACCGCTGCTCACCTCATTCGTTTCAAAACATATCTTGTTTATAAGTCGTTACATAACAAATTATTAGTAAAAATTATTATTTTTTTAAAATTTATAACATTAGTTTGCATGAGATAAGTGTTACACACGTGAATAACCGCATGCACAAACATACAAGGCACAGTGTGTCGGTGAGTGAGGGGGGGGGGGAGGAGAAGCGTGGACAATATGCAAATGAACAGGGTTACTGTCGCAGAACGTTTGAGACTTACATTGTTTCAGAGAACAAGAAATAGACACCAATGACTAGAAGTCCATTTACACAGCTTGAGAATACTGTTACGTTCGTACGTATGTCTAGGCAATGGGTCATTGAAGTATTTCAGACGGGATTATCTTTACGCGTTTAATTTTTAATTGTTTCAATTTCTGAGACAACTGTGTGTGTCTGCGTGTGTGTGTGTGTTTGGTTACGTGGTAGCGAGTCTGACGCTCATTTGGTAGGTCGTGGGCTCGATCCCGACCGGCTGCATTGCGGGGAAGGGGGGGTGGAAGAGGTGAAGTGAAGAGATTTGGACGGCTCTTAACATCGAGGTCTTGAAAGCCGACGAGGGTGAAGTGAGGTGAGTATGTAGCAGCACCGGAATGCAAGGGCGGGGGAGACGGGAGATCACCGAGAAAACCCGCTGACCAGCGGCATCGTCCGGCACGATTCCCACATGCGAAAATCAAGGGGGGTAACCCCGCCGGGAATCGCATAGGTGGGAGGTGAGCAGTCTAACCACTACACCACCGCGGCCACCTTGGGTGGTTTTCTTTCCCCAAAGTGGTTTTCCCACCCCCACTCCAGGCGAACGTTGGTGCAGTTTCTGCATACACAGTGTACATACACCCTTACAATGGTGGCAAGCAACTGTAACGAGCAATAATAAATATTAATCCCAGCGGCGAAAACAAATACATAACATAATTCCTCTTAGTTTAATCCGAAATCGACTTAAGTCTGATNGAACAAGAAATAGACACCAATGACTAGAAGTCCATTTACACAGCTTGAGAATACTGTTACGTTCGTACGTATGTCTTAGGCAATGGGTCATTGAAGTATTTCAGACGGGATTATCTTTACGCGTTTAATTTTTAATTGTTTCAATTTCTGAGACAACTGTGTGTGTCTGCGTGTGTGTGTGTGTGTTTGGTTACGTGGTAGCGAGTCTGACGCTCATTTGGTAGGTCGTGGGCTCGATCCCGACCGGCTGCATTGCGGGGAAGGGGGGGTGGAAGAGGTGAAGTGAAGAGATTTGGACGGCTCTTAACATCGAGGTCTTGAAAGCCGACGAGGGTGAAGTGAGGTGAGTATGTAGCAGCACCGGAATGCAAGGGCGGGGGAGACGGGAGATCACCGAGAAAACCCGCTGACCAGCGGCATCGTCCGGCACGATTCCCACATGCGAAAATCAAGGGGGGTAACCCCGCCGGGAATCGCATAGGTGGGAGGTGAGCAGTCTAACCACTACACCACCGCGGCCACCTTGGGTGGTTTTCTTTCCCCAAAGTGGTTTTCCCACCCCCACTCCAGGCGAACGTTGGTGCAGTTTCTGCATACACAGTGTACATACACCCTTACAATGGTGGCAAGCAACTGTAACGAGCAATAATAATTATTAATCCCAGCGGCGAAAACAAATACATAACATAATTCCTCTTAGTTTAATCCGAAATCGTCTTAAGTCTGATGAAATTTGTATAGTGGTGTAGAAATTTTCTCTCGAAAAAGTTGGCAACTCTTCACCATTGGCGGGAAGCCGGTGCGCTAACCACGCGACCAATGGAGCCGTTGGGAGTTACGACGACGACGACGACGACTATCGATCACGACGACTATCGATCACGATCACGATGACGTATTTCGCTTTTCGCAGAAGGTAGCTCGACGTGCGTCGTTTGTCTCGCGGGCTAGGTCTTCGCACATTTACAGCGTTGTCAGCGGGGTATAATCTAATCGACGTTTATTATCTGCGGCAGCTGCGGCGGACGTGATAAGAGTAAGCAGACGGGCGCACCTTCCCGTCGACCCGCGACAGGTCGGCGAGGCAGTCAGTCGGCGCGTATTCGCCGGGCCCGCCTGCGTCATGGTCCAGAGGAGCTGATACCTCCGTCCCCGAGCATGGTGAGTCTCCCCCCTCCCCCAGCTAGGTGCGGGTCGCGCGTCTCCAGTCTGACGTCGTCGCGAGTCTCCGGGAAGACGTCTCCAACAACACGGTGCGTCGTGGTGGAAGTGCGTGAGCGCATTGCGTGACCCCGAGCATTCCAGCGAACAGTTTACACATCTGGAAGTTCCTTCACTAGTGCGTCTGTTGCTATCCCCCCTCCTCTCCCCCTTCTTCTTCCCACTACAAGTGTCGTCGTGTCCGGTACAAAATCTCCCGAGTCCTCAACTTCGAGGACTTCTGGAGAAATATTTCCTGTGGAATCAGTATCAGCTCGTATAGACGTGCGTGTAGGTAAATAAATCCATACCTCAGAGGTAAGGTGCTGTAACTCCAGTGTAAATGGAGTTAAGACACTTTACCTCGGAAGTGCAGAAATTCACTCAAAAACGAAGTTTTTTCAGAGGGAAGATAAAAGTAATGTATCTAATTTTAGTCTTAAAAGTTCAAAAATAAAATTACTTGTGGAAACGGCTACAATCCACAAGGGGAGGGGACGGGGGCTGAGAGTTTAAAAAACCTCCAACCCATATTTTCTCCTTTTAAAAAACGAACTTGTTCCTAATCCGTGACCGTGTGTACGCGCCATCGTAGCTTTGCCGCAGGATACGGTGATTAATATTACATCGCAGCTCAAGTGATCGATTACGTATGGAATTTGGGGTGCCTTGCCAAGACGTAATTCCCTAATTTGCGAGAAGCACTGCAGGAAGTAGCGACACGTTATCGTCAATTGTAGCAAAGGAAGCCAGCAGCTGAGATAAGACTTACAGACGTTCCAAATGCAGAATGTTCCAGCGAACGAGGTAATGTGAGTAGACGATATATTTATGTTTTTGCGATGTTTCGTAGTGGCATTTTTTTATTTTTATTATTTTGGTCAATAACTAGGAAATGCCACACAAACGTTAATATAGCTAGAAAAATGACATGTTTCTAATTTATTAAACACTGACGAGTCATGTTCACCACGTGCACAATTTCTGAGTTTGTAAACATACAGAATTTATAAGCATGTAGATAGTTCCAAAGAGCAGGTATTTTAAAGTAGATAATGTGGTGACCGATGTGACTCCAAGATCCCGGTGCATGAAGAATAACTCTGAACTCTCTTCTGAACGCCGCCGAACCCTCTTATGCCACCGAATGGCCTTGGTNCCCGGTGCATGAAGAATAACTCTGAACTCTCTTCTGAACGCCGCCGAACCCTCTTATGCCACCGAATGGCCTTGGTGTCCTGAGACCGGGAGCCTTGACTCCCATAACTCACAAGGTGTTTGCAAAACAAATGCACCCCGACACACACTCAAATACATTGGGTCGGCTGCAGGGCGCCGTGTAGCTGTGTTTTGTTGGGCAACGGACCCGTATTAACGCGATTTATTGGTGTTGCATATTACAAGTAAAATTACGTGTTATTGTGTTCTGCGGGCGAGTGAAGCTCCCCTCCAGCGTCCCGGCTGGAGTGAATGTCAGTGTCGTGATGTCTGTCTAACATGTTGGCCTGTTGTGTTCAATATGTACAATTAATTTGGCATTTAATGTGTAGGTGATTCACTAGTCCCCTCGGGGTACGTTTCATCGTGTGGTCTTATAGTGACATTGAGAAAACATTGTTAGTACACTAGAGCTAGGGGGGCCCCTTGGGACCAGAATCTATTCAGAAGGTAGTCAAATCAGCCCCCCCCCCTCCGGACGTCATTTATTCCCATCCTGAAACAGACTATCAAGTCGGTGCGTCATTTTAGGTACACAACGAGCTTTCTGAAAGCTTCTAAAGAGTTGTTTTAGTGGAATATGTAAATTATCCTTTCAAAGTACAAGTTCCGTATACCCACTAGCTAGGCCCAAATTATTGAGTTATTGAAATCCTCGTATACTGAATTTATGTATCTTGCAGTAATATACATCCTCGATGAGTGTAACACTGCAAGAGAATTATTATAACTATACAATAATCATTTACAGCTTGGCGAGGTATATTTGCGAGTCACAGTAAAACAATTTCCCCTCGTACAACTGTACATACGTGAACGTTAAAATACACGAGGTAATTTAGAACACCACAGATTTCGCAAGCCGTTTCCAAATTGTCAATTTTCGCTGTTGTCGCAGTTTGCAAGGGACCATTCAGATAACGTGAAATTCTCGATGGTGAAATTACTTTGCCATTATAATTCCTGCCTTAATATCTAAAATGCTTCCAGAAATTTAGCTGCATTTCATATTGTATCTTTCTATAACAACGCTATTACTACTTGTGTACCTACAATCTTAACCAGTTTACAGAAAATATTCTTATGAATTCGAAATGTTTTGAGTTAAAACAGCATTTTCTAAGGAGTATATACAAAAAATTACTGTTTTTTTCTCATTTAAATATAGCTGAAAATAACGCATTTAAACAAGTACCGTGGATCATGGAACAGATTTTGAACCTGTGCACAAAACGGACACACTTACGGACGGTTCCCAGTATAGTTGCCAACGAGGTCGGAAATGTAGTGCCATGTCTTTGTCAAATTTAAATTGCAATGTTTAAATTTCAGTTCACTGAATTTATTTCAGTTAGCTTTATGTTTTATGCACATAATATAAATTTCACGCTTTCCTAGTTGAATGACGCATGAACAGTAATTGGGTCTATGGTCGTGTTTACGTTAAATGGTGGAGGTGGCAGGACACAAAATGGGCTGAAAAGAGATCCTAAACAGGGCTCTCGAAAGCACTCAATCGCGAAGAGCTTATGATGGAAATAGACAAGAAAAATCATGCGCACAGCGACAGCAGCTGCAAAAAAAAAAATGCGTTTGCCGTTCTCTAATTTCACGGACCTTTTTTTGCACAAAAGCAAGCTATAGCCTAGTATCGTTACTATGTAACTATCATTACTATTAAACATATAACTATCGGCTTGACGTGATCACCTTACTAACTAATGCTACAACTGGGGAGAGAAAGTAGATCCTGACCAGGACTATCTGAATAAAACTAAGTGAGTTTAACCACCTCAAACATACTTTTTTTTTTTTTTTTTTACTCAAGTTTGCAATCGTTCTCGAGCGGGAAAAAATATCTGAACTAAACAGCCGTCGACATAATATTTTCTGTAATACCTTAGGTGGCCAATGTCTAAAGTCAGAAGAGTCATCCCAGACAATATTACCGTAAAATGTCGAGTCGAAATGCAGAGTAGCACCGACATGCCGAAGTAAGTTTTTGTTTGGTCTGGATTTCCGTTACTCAAGGCGAAACATTATTGCACCGGGGAACGGTACCACTCACACGCACTTGTTTTCGCCGTCTTGGTTGAAGACAAAGATGTAAACAAACTTGACACTGCTTATCTCTAAGAACTTTGTGTTGCTGTCGTTTCATTCCTATTAATTATACTGCAAACTACACAAATTGAATATTTTAGATACACGTCTGGAGTTATTACGTGTCCACTCTACCGTAAAATTCCGTACCTTTTGTGTCAATAAAGCGTACCAACGTGACGTCAGGCTCGGGCAATATATGCGCAAGTTCGACCGGAAGTAGAATAACGTAGGATGTACACTAATGAGCCTAAACACAGGGAACGGAGCAACTCTCGCGTATTTCTCACTGTAGCAACTCTCGACGTGTGGGGTTATTTTACTATAGCCTTAGATAAATAAAGTTGGAAGTTAAACTTTATACACCGAAGAGCCAAAAAAACTGGTATAGANTAAACTTTATACACCGAAGAGCCAAAAAAACTGGTATAGACGTGCGTATGCAAATAACAGAGGTATGGAACTAATCAGAGTAACGCGATGCTGTCGGCAGCTAGATCGGTTACTGCTGCTACATTGGCAGGTTATCAATATTTACACAAGTGATTTTGAACGTGGTGTTATAGTCGGTGCACGAGAGATGGGACATAGCATCTCCGAGGTAGCGATAGCATTCGGATGTTCGCGTAAGACCATTTCACTAGTGTACCGTGAATATCGGGAATCCGGTAAAACATCACATCTTCGACATCGCTGCGGCCGGAAAAAGATCGTGAAAGAACGGGACAAACGACGACTGACGATAATCATTAAACGTGACAGACGTGCAACCCTTTCTCAAATTGGCGCAGATTGGATTTGTGGACTGCCCTGCAGGATTCATGGTGTTAATTGCCTCCTTCATACCTTCAGACATTAGTCGAATCCATGCCACGTCGTCTTGCGGNGGGGGGCTATACGATATTAGGCAGGTGTACCAGTTTTTTTTGGCTCCTCAGTGTACACAGTATAAAGCATTTCGTACTTCCGACTTTATTTGTGTGTTCAACTCCATCCTTATTAAGAATACATGGGCCCGATATATAGCGTATATATATTTTTTTCGTGTTCGAAGCACGTCGATAGGGCGGCAAATAACACGCGCGCGGCGCGCATCCTCGCCCACACGCCGCAAGGCGCTGCGCTTCTGTCGGCACGCTTCTCTGTACAGATTAGATCTGTAACAGTGGGTCCGTATTACACGCGACGAAAGCCCACAGATGTAACTACGAGTGTCACGGCCCTACTTTTCTCCTCCCTCTTAAGGGAACTGCACGTGCAAGCTCTAAAAATGGGATTTTTTAAATCCATTTTTACGTTTTGTTATGTTTAATACTCTTAATATGATAAAAAAAAATAAACCCGTGCGGGCTTAGATAATTGGTTTTTATCTTTTGTGGCGAAAAGTAGTATTCCCAGGATATTTATTTGCTGAGCTACGCGATAACCCGCAAACAACAAATGCACAGGAAATATGTCCGGACTACCAAAGGCTGTTCACGGTAAAGTGAGCACTTTTGAAAGCCCTGTTTAAGATCTACTTGTATGCACATTCTTACTACTTCCGCCGCATGTAAAATTAACATTTCCATGAGCCTAGTTACATTATTTATGCGTCGGACAAGTAAAACTGTGAAATTATTAGAAACCGAAATATTTTACAATTTTGCTAATACATGCACTTATATGCATTGAAAATATAGAAAGTAAAATAAATAATTTTCAATGATTTCAGATGTTTTCCTAACACCTTTAATTCAGCGTTAAGCTATGGAACTACTACCCCCACCCCCCTTCTACTCCACAAGTCGTTACCAACTTTTCAAAGGTTGATTTCAAAAGTGCTTACTTTATTGTGAAGAACCTTAAACGCTAATATTTTCAAGCACTGTGTTAATATTTTAGGAGGATAACTGGCCCGCATATGACTCTACTACAAAATGTGTCTGTCGTTACTGTCAGTGTAACTACAGATTATATTTTGTTTGTGGTGAAGCTCATTATCTGTTGTAGAACTCGAGCCAGTATTCAAAATTTTGTTTTTTTTGGGTAGTAGCCGTGTCACTGTCGTTTTTTATTCCCGACTTTCCGGGAGACATTGCAGCTTCTATCTTCAGGGGCGAATTAGCAGCAGCAATAACTGTTAGCTTCTAGTTATCGCTGCTGCTCGTAGGTCGTAACGGATAACTCACGACTGGCACCCGATCTTTCTGCGTCGTGGCACCTGCTCTCGTCAGCGCGCGCGCGCGCGCGTGTACTGAGAGTCATCNGCACCTGCTCTCGTCAGCGCGCGCGCGCGCGTGTGTACTGAGAGTCATTGTACCCGCAATTTTCAGTCTGCTAAAACATTCACTTTTCTACAATCGCAGCGACGACTCTCTCTTCATTTGTTTTTTCTAAGAAAATCAAGAAATATCCGCCGAGGTAGTGGGCCAAAATTATTACAAATAACAAAAAAATGTGTTGGGAGGGGGGCTACGGGTTTTTGTGAGGGAGGAGGGGGTATCAATACATCCTTCGATGCACTGGCTACCAAAGTGACAAGCCTACATGTTTAAGGCATTTTTATAAAATTATTTGTTTATTTAATGGAAAAACGACACTTCTTAATTTTCTATAATTTTTCATTAAAATATTTTTTATTAAAATAATTTCTTGGAATTNGGGGGGGGGGGAGGAGAGCAAACAACATGTCATCGAATCCTGGCTGTGATGCCTACCAATATGGCGGATGGCACCTACCGTGATGGCGGACGGATCCAGAATCCTATCCCTGAACATTGTGCCGCCGAAGGAAGATAATCACACTACTCTTGCGTACCAAATAAAGTTGCGCTAACTGCTGTCTAGTATGATAAGGTAATGCTGACAGCTCCTATAATACCGAGATTATCTCGAGTTCCTCGGTAAATAAATTTTTGTCTGCGAGGAGATAACATTTTATCAGTTCAGTGTTTACTGGCATTCTTCTCAAAGCAGAAAATCAGCAGGTTTTTTTTTTTAACTCTCCTTTAAATAATATAACATAAGGGACAGAGGTAATTTTTCAATGGATTTCCAATCCATGCATGTCAAAACTACTTTAACAAAAAAAAAATGAATATGCGTGGTCGTAAGTTATTTTTCATATTGCGAACAGATTTGTTGCTAAACTTAGAAGGAATCATATGCGTAGCATGTGCTTCAATAGCACTGCAATTTCCAAGAACCACACTAAGGTACAAGAACAGCAATCGTGCTTGAAATTATGTTGCTATGTACGACTTCGTTTTGTTCTTATTTAGTCCCTAATATAGCAGAGCAATACGTCAGGAATAATAGCGCTTCAGTCGTTTACATCAATTGAAAAAATATATATATCTATGTTTGGAGTTCGATTCTTACTTCAGAGACAGTGGCAGATGATGGACGAATTTAATATTTTTCAGAGTTTTTTTTTCAGACTCAGGTCTTTCGAACACAAGAGCAATATAAAATGGCAGTGAGTTGAAACACTTACCTATAGTGTAGTGCGGTATAGTAATAGACGTTCGACGTATAATTCTGTCATGAAAATATATACCCTGCTAGAATCGCTCTGAAAATTTTTTTCCATGAGCCTTCGTCATGTGGACATTACCACGATGAATATGCTCGCTCATTGTATGGTAGTTTTCGCCATCGTACGTTGTATTTCCCTCAGCTCGACACTAACAGGACGTTGTTTTAAGTGGAAATAAGAGTGTGCGTAAGGTTCTGGGCAACGCACTTCCGGATGAATCATCCTCCTTTTCCTGTTTACAAAGTCTATTTCTACATTCCATCATGTCTTTCCGACGGCTGACCAACTTTAATAAGTACATTACACGTGCGGCAATTAAAAAAAAAAACACACATTGTTCACGTCTCGACTTTGAAAGACAGAGTCCACTAAAAGNATCCTCCTTTTCCTGTTTACAAAGTCTATTTCTACATTCCATCATGTCTTTCCGACGGCTGACCAACTTTAATAAGTCCATTACACGTGCGGCAATTAGAAAAAAAACACACATTGTTTACGTCTCGACTTTGAAAGACAGAGTCCACTAAAAGCAAACACAAATAAAAGGCAATAGGCATTCTTGTTAGTGCCAGTTTAAATTATTTTTTGATTACTGCGATGGGAAGAATACAAATAAGCAAAACAATTATTTAAAACTTTTAAGATATTTCCTGCAGTTGTAAATATATTGATACGGCAGTAATAATAAAAAGTTATCACTCTTTCTTATTCGAAGCGCAATTTTAAAAATCTGAAAATATTTAGTTATTGTCTATCTTGAAAGAGGTATTCACGAGACTAATCTTGACCAAATTTCGGAAACGACGCCATCAGATTAAGGGATTGAATACGGGGATCTCTAAGTTTTTATATGAGTAATTTATGGTCGAGAACATGCATATGTGGTATTTCATCCTTGAAACGAAGTAAATATTTGTTGCTAAACTTTGGCGAACCATCATAGATTATAATGTTTAATTTTCCTCTCGAAACTTTTAGCGTCTGTAGTTGATCACCCAGTTAAGTAGCCTGCAAAAATAAATTAACAAACAACGCTTCCCTATACTGCCTGCTGATTATTATTATTTTTAATATTATTATTTGTGGTCCCTCATAACTGCATGGCGTCACCTGTGTCCGTGGCGTGATGTCCGCCCAGGCACTCCCAGCCATTTCTTCTCCTCTTCTCTCTTCCTTTCATTTTTGTCTATGCATTTCTGGTGTGTACTGGCGACAGGGTAAACTGTATGCTCATAGTTGCGCACCCGTGCACCAGTCGTGGTATCTCAAACACCCATGATGAAAAAAATGGGGCGTGGCTGTAAAAAGTAACCTAGATACACTTATTTCTAAAGCTACAACTTGATGAAACTCACGTTTTTTATTTGCATACACTGAAAGCAGAAATGTGCTAACTACGCGATAGTTGCACAGATACACTCCAAAAACAATACCCTACTTCTTGGCTATCGGCTAAAAAATATTTCCTTCCTTTTGGGTTGCCGTAATCAAATAAAAAAACCTAGGCCAACATAGCATAATTTTATAATTCTATTTTCACATAAATGAATTGTCTTTTCCCAATTTATTTATCAGTGTATCACTGTAAAACTCAATTGTACCCGGGGCGAAGCCGGGCCGGTTCGCTAGTTATATACACTGAAGAGCCGAAAAAATTGGTACATCTGCCTAATATCGTGTAGAGCCCCCGCGAGCACGCAGAAGTGCCGCAAGACGACGTGGCACGGACTCTACTAATGTCTGAAGGTATGCAGGAGGCAAATCACACAATGAATCCTGCAGGGCAGTCCACAAATCCATAGGAGTGCGAGGCAGTGGAGATATCTTCTGAACAGCACGTTGCAAGACATCCCAACTGTGCTCAATTATGTTCATGTCTGGTGATTTAGGTGGCCAATGGAAGTGTCTAAAGTCAGAAGAGTGTTCCTGGAGCCACTCGGTAGCAACTCTCGACATTTGGGGTGTTGCATTGCCCTGCTGGAATTGTCCACGTCCGTCGGAATGCACAATGGACATGAATGGGTGCAGGTGATCGGACAGGATGCTTACGTATCTGTCACCTGTCAGAGTCGTATCTAGACGTATCAGGGGTCCCATTTCACGCCAACTGCACACGCCCCATACCATGACAGAGCCTCCATCAGCTTGAACGGTCCCCTGTTGACATGTAGGGTCCATGGATTCATGAGGATGTCTCCATACCCGTACATGTCCATCCGCGTGATACAATTGGAAACGAGACTCGTCAGACCAGGCAACGTGTTTCCAGTCATTAACAGTCCAATGGTGGTGTTGGCGGGTCCAGGCGAGGCTTAAAGCTTTGTGTCGTGCAGTCAACAACGGTACACGAGTGGGCCTTCGGCTCCGAAAGCCCATATCAATGATGGTCCGTGGAATAGTTCGCACGCGGCACTTGTTGATGCCCCAGCATTGAAATTTGCGCCAATTTGAGAAAGGGTTGCACGTCTGTCACGTTTAATTGTTCTCGTCAGTCGTCGTTTGTCCCGTTCNATCTCTTTCCGGCCGCAGCGATGTCGAAGATTTGATGTTTTACCGGATTCCCGATATTCACGGTACACTCGTGAAATGGTCGTACGCGAAATTCCAAATTTTATCGCTACCTCGGAGATGCTACATCCCATATCTCGTGCGCCGACTATAACACCACGTTCAAACTCACCTAAATATTGATAACCTGCCAATNGATGCTACATCCCATATCTCGTGCGCCGACTATAACACCACGTTCAAACTCACCTAAATATTGATAACCTGCCAATGTAGCAGCAGTAACCGATCCAGCAACTTTGCCAGACGTTTGTTGTCTTATATAGGCGCTGCCGACCGCATGGCGTTACTCTGATTGGTTCCATACCTCTGTTATTTGCATATGCACGCCTATACCAGTTTTTTTTGGCTATACACTGTATTTGGTGGAATAATACACAGTGTGCATACAAGTATAGGTCTTAAGATGGGCTTTCAAAAGTGCTCAGTTATCGTGAACATCCTCTAATGTGTTTCCTCCATGCCTAGGGGTATTGAGCTTCCTCTGCGACGCGCCTAGGTCCCACCTCTAACTCGTACCTCAGACTCTGCTGTAAACTTCGGTTCACGATCAGTTTCACCTGCATGGAATGCGTATAAAATGCGTGGTTCATCGTGAATATACTCGTCTGACATCCAACCAATCACACAAGACTTAATTTTAGTATAACATAAATTAGATGTGGTAAAGGAAAACAAAAATGTAAGTTATGTTCAGAAAAAAAACTATTCAAATAAATGCATTGAATTACTTTTCAGTCTTCTTTTATCCAACAATTGTATTGGCTAAAGACCTTACGTGCACGACACGAAATAAAATACCGTTATTTCGTACACGTCTACACGTTGACGATGTTCCTACACGACACGAACCGTTTCGTAGGAATAACTTCTTTCTTTTTCGATACGTGCATGCTCATTACTTACACGTTTTTCGTCGTGAACCGACCTTTACCTTAAGAGTAGGTTAGAGAAAATGAAAGTATCTGAATACTAAAGAATACAGAAGTGAAACAGCCGCTTGCACCGCAAATGCCAACAAAATGGCGTCATCAGCCAGAAACATCTCGGAAATCTTTTCCCAATCGGCACCTGGAAACTTTCTTGCCAGCCGGCAGCCCAGCCAGTGGAGAATGTTTCGCAGCACGCAGTTGCTTACATTCTGACACAAAAGGCCATTTCCAGAGCCTCGCGCAGCTACTCAGCGAATGAGCACGTTCACAAATAAAGGAACTGCCACGCCGTCTCGCTTTTGTGTANAGAGCCTCGCGCAGCTACTCAGCGAATGAGCACGTTCACAAATAAAGGAACTGCCACGCCGTCTCGCTTTTGTGTAATTGCTTATTTTATTTTGTGGTTTATAATCTATTCGTGATTGTCACACTTTTTAAATTAAACCTTTGAAAAATCACCCCATATATAACGTGCTTGGTTGCTTCCTTATTATGTTATATCCCACAAGTGTTTTATACTTAACTTTAAAAAAAAACACAAGGGCTTTTTATGTTTTTTTAAACAAATTTTTTTTTAAATTTTCCTATCCACAAATTTTAATATTACATATACTTAAACTTAATATGAATGAAAAGTGAGAGAATAGGTGTGTTGGTAATGTCCAGTAAGAAATAGTTCTTACTAGCGAACCGGCCCGGCTTCGCCCCGGTACAATTGAGTTTTACAGTGATGCACTAACAAATTTATGTGAAAACAGAATTATAAAATTATACTATGTTTGCCTAGATTTTTAACTGATTACGGCAACCCAAAAGGAAGGAAATATTTTTTACCCGATAGCCAAGAAGTAGGGTATTGTTTTTGGAGTTTATATGTGCAACTATCGCGTAATTACAATATTTCCACTTTCAATGTATGAAAATAAAAAACGTGAGTTTCATCAAGTTGTAGCTTTAGAAATAAGTGTACCTAGGTACTATTTTTTGTGCTTTGCTGAGGGATCTTAATCGATCACCAAAGTTAAGCAACGTTCCCAGGGACACACATTTGGATGGGTGACCGTTTAGTGGCATAACATCTGAGCGCTTCTGGGCTTCGGGGGGCACGTTAAATATTCGGTCTCGGTTGTTATCGATTGGTAGCAGTCGTTAAACCATTTCAGATGACCTTGGGCAGCCTGATAATCTCTGACACCAGAGGAAAAAAATATTTCGGTCACGTTCCCAGCCGTTGCAGAATTAGGTTTCACTATTATTATTCCACAGGAACCGTACAATTTTCCAGATTAAAAAGTATCCTATGTCCTATTCCAGGACCTAAAGTACATGCATACAAAATTTCATCAAAATCTGTTCAGCCGTTATGGAACTGAGTTCGGTCACGTTCCCAGCCGTTGCAGAGTTACGTTTCGTTGTTATTCCGCAGGACCCGTATGAAAACTATCCTATGTCATATTCCAGGACCTAAAGTACCTACATACCAAGTGTCATCAAAATCCGTTCAACCGTTATGGAGCTGAGTGGTAACAAACACACACACAGACTTCTGCATTTATAATATTAGTAGCATAAGATGCAAAATGTCATTGCACTGAGTACGCACGAATGCATTGCGTTGTTTCCTTTGGTGTGATTCTCTAGACTTTGTTTCAAGCCTTGTATGCATGAGGTGAAGAAATGTGCTGGAAGTAGAACTTCTTGATACGTGTCTGATATCGCGGCGTCCACGACTCTACCGTGAACAGCCCATAGCTAGCAGTTGCAAAGTGAGCACTTTTAAAATCCACCTTTGAAAAAAAAAAAAATTCTCGCTCCGTAAACTGCATAGATCTCCCCACACACACTGGCACGCAGACTCCCATGTTCACTTGGCAGCGAATTAAGAAAAATGGTTACAAGTCTGGACGTTGTACATGATGTGTAATGTTGAAATTCATGGCAGGTAAAGTTAGAGAGATTATATTATGAATTGGTTCATTAGTACCACATTTAGGTTCTTAACAATTTCATGTTTTCTCTTGATTCACGCATGAATAAAGCCATCATTAGGCCCAAGGCCTACGTATGTCAGAAGGATACAAATTGTGGACGAAAGATCAAGGGCTTTCAAAAGTGCTCAATTAGAACTGAATAGTATATAATTAGCTGCTGTGTGCAACCAGAACNCCCAGTTAAAACTGAATAGTATCTAATTAGCTGCTGTGTGCAACTAGAACATTATTCTGTCGCACAGGTAACCACTTCGCTTCGTAAAGAGATCCTGATGTTTATTTATTAAAACTCTGTCGCATGTTAAACGTACGTAGCTGTTGCTATCGGCGTGCATTTCTCTGTCGGCAGGTAAACCGGGTGTCCGTGGTAGGCGACACCCGTACCTTGTGGGTGGGAGTCAGCGACCCTGAAGACCCGCCCTCGAAGTTCCCTCGAAACAGGATCGTCACCAGCAAGGTACGTAACCACTCTACTGTCTTGCACCCACTGTTTTATTTATTTATTATTCCCAGTACATGCAACGCACAATTATCGAATCAATTGCGTCTAATGAAACCTGTGCGAGTACAGTTGGACCATGTGTGCTGCAGCAACAATGTTAGAAGTGGTGGTCGCACACGTAGATTTGCAGACGACTCATCCTATTCTTCATCGCAGCTTCTGCACTTGGCGCATTGTTAGGGTTTGGTACTTTTTAAAGAGGGAATGTTAGATGCGAATATAAGAACATAAAATAAATCCAAGGTGGTTTTGAATAAAGATAAGTATATTTATATGTTATTCACTGTTACAATCAGTATTATTTACTTATGTGAGGGAGTCTTTAATTTATATTATGATTACTGACTGATACCGAGCCACGATAGTCCGCTTTAATCCGAAGCCGGAGGTTGATTTAGACGTGAGGATATGACAGTCGACACATCAGTTTTCATGGCGGCTCCAACCAGCAGGCTTGGGTAAAAGCATCCCAGGTTTATCTGCCTGCTGGCCTGATCACGCTTCTATGTGAGATGGGGCGTTCTGGCACGTTACAGCATTAGCTATATGCCAAGAGCGCAACTACACAGAAAAAAGTTTAATGTTGTTGCAACAAAAGAGTTGCTGGTAAGCAATTTCTTTAAACGTTTTGTTGTAGTAAAATTTATAATGTTGTGAAAAAGTTAAGAGTATTAACAATTCACAAAGTCTTATGTTACAATAATGAAATGTTTTAAAGCAAAGAAAATGCAAGCAATTTCTTACACAAGTGTTCAACATCAATTCAACACAAAATTTGTTTTGCTGCAAAAATACCACTTTGATGTTGAGAGTACAGCAAGGAGGTAAAATTGTTACAAAATTACTTCATATTACATTTACACCAATAGAATAACATTATATTACATTGACAGCAACATTAGTTACTGGCAGCGCATAGATAACAAAGAATTAATGTAACTCATAACACTAATACTGTTGACAGAACATAGACTTTTATCTGTGTACAAATTATTTTTTATCGGCTTGTCTGTGCAAACAATGTACGTGGTTGGCAACAGTATTATTACATTAATATACCCTAAAACTCTAACAACGTAAGTTTATTTTTTCCAATGATATCACCATTTAAAATTTTGTAGAGCTTTGGCTATTTTGCCATGTATTTCCCTGCAGGATTTTTATTTTATTGATTTAATGCAATTTCCCATGAACAGCACTGTTCATTCAGGGAAATGGTATACAAAATAACATTTTGGTGGTTTTTAACGCATATGCAGCATACGGTATAACTTACACACAAGTAACATAGGCTACAGTAATAACAAAATAAAAAAGAGAATTAATAAAAATAATTTTNAGTAATAACAAGATAAAAAAGAGAATTAATAAAAATAATTTTAACATACAGAATTAACAATAACATAAAATTTAAAAAAAGGCATTCCAAACATACGGTGCGATTACATTTGTAATAATTGATAATATTATAAGACAATTGTACATGGGATATTGTTACATTGCAGCGTATGGGATCGACGTTGGAAGTTACAGCTCAGCTGGCTCAATCGGTAGAAACACGAGACGTTAAAGGCGCCAAACAAATATGAAAATAAAGTCCAGCTTCTGTTTATTACTTTGTACTTTTATTGATCATTTAAATAAAACTGTTCTCACACAGTCGTCCGGTATGCAGAGTCACGAACAGCTTCACAGACAAACAGAGATCAGCGCCACAGTAGTTTATTGTTTATTTACGTCTTGAAAACTTGCATCGCAAGAAGAAAATACAAATAGTGACCTCCCACACCGGCGGAGAAATAATCGCGCATGATAAAGTTTGCCGGTGTGGGGGTTATATGCCACGCCCGACGCGGCCTCGGTGAGTTCTCAAGCGCTAGTGTTCCAAAGACGTCTATTTTAATTACAATTTTAAGCTACGTGAATAATAAAAGAGAAAAATTTAAGTTAGTTACTAAGTTAATTTAATTTGATTTAAGTTTATTGTTATTATCCTGTTTTTTAACGTAGAAAATAGAGAGAAAAAGCTGATACACATGCACACTAGTGCTTACCCAGTGGCGAAAATGTTTTGGTTGCCAAACTTTAAGCATTGATCTTCCCAACCTGAGTAGAAATAACCTTAGTTTAGTCGACGACTTAACATGGCAGCCAATCACATGAGTAGGTATGTTATTTAAAATTGTAATGTTGTTATTAAGAACTTATGTAGGTATACGTTTTTTGTTCAGATTTAATTATTATTTTAGAAAACACGAATGACAACTTGTTTTTATGATACGAGAAAATAAAACTGCAAATATTAAGCCTCGGCCATTGAGTAGATGAATAATTTGCAGCCAATTGGCAGTCTTGTTATGCATTGGCCCCTTTTTGTACAATGTTGTCAACTCTTGGAATTTTTCCAATTTCGAGGGTTTTTCAAGCTCTACAATTTTGAAAAGAGAAAAAAGGCAATTTTAGTATGAGTGTGTCTCAAATTTAAGGAAAAACTAAAAAAGTGAAATTTAGTTTTCAATCAAAGTGTTTACTAGAAAAAGCTTAATTTTTAACACAACTTTAAACCAATTTAAGAATTAATTTAAATTTTTTGTAGCTGCGGTATGTAACTCGTGTTTATGCTGCTGCTAAAACATTTTATATCAATGAAACTACAGGAGGAAGCAGTCCTACTGGAAGAGGAGAGCGAAACTCTATTTGTGTAATCAGGTTAGCATTTAAATTGACTACATAACTTTCAGAGTACAGGGAAATCATATAAATCAAACATATCTATATTTGCAGGTAATACAGAACCTGAATAGTATTTTTGCATAGTGAACTAAGGAAACGAAAGTAATTATGCGTGTTTATACACACAGAGGGTATATTTGTAGTATTATATCTAAGACTTTTGAAAATTTTAACTGGTGTAAAGTCATAGCTTTTCTGTTTTTCTTGTCATGTTTTTTTGTGGGAAATTCAGTAGTGATATGGGATATTTTGAGTCTCAGCATGGGACTTTCATCATCTTGTAGTTGGCAACATTGAAAATCCCACTTCAAATGCACTTCAGCCAGTTATTCAGTATTTGTTCTATTATTTTGAAAATATCAACCTTTGATTGTATTTTCAGATTTTGTGTTTCATTTTACCCCTTCATTATTTTTTGTTTGATTATTGTTTTTCGGTCACCCTATGCCCCTGCTTGTACTTACGTCTTATAAATTAGATGAGTTATATTCAATATGGTATAACTTTGTTATTCGTTGAAGTACTGACGTGACCAAGCTTGGCTACGACGATAAAGCCAACTTGATCCGCGGTGTTCCCAGAGTTGTGAAGTAATATGTGTGTGCCCGACGCCACAGCTCTGCGGTGAGCTGATGAGATGTAGGGTCGTTCGGCCGACAGCCTAGGGACTCTGGTAAACACTCCGTCATACACACGTTGCCGAGGTTGTGGGCCACCTCGCACGCCTTACTTGATTATCAATAAAAACAGTGGTGCTGGTTGTTAAGGTATTTATTACCCCGTTATGTACACTCAACTATACAGAAGACACGTGGCCTGAATGGCCCGGAACTACAAGCGACCACGTGGTCTTATCATGTGAAGCTCGAAATGCACTTTTGATTCCCGATAAATAATAACGTCGCTCTCCCCTCGGCGCTATGCAAGTTAAGTAAGGAAAGAGATGATGATAATGATTTATTATGTTATGGATGCGACTGGATACTGTTCGACAGATGATGTCCTTGCTAAGGCTTCTGCGGAGTGGGGAGAGCGTAACGTCCGAGCTCGTCCAAGTCCTGGCTAATATTGGCCGGAAATGTGTGCTGGCTTCCGCTACCTAGGCGCAGCTGACGCCATGCGGTGAAACACAATATACACTGAAAGATGATTATGGGATGGAAAATGATATGAACTAAATTAACACAAGAAAACATGGTAATTTTTTACTTTAGGGGCTTTTCTGAAAATAAGAAAAAAAACTCCAGAAAGTGGTATATTTCGACTCTNGCATCGCAATAAGAAAATACAGGTAGAGTCCTCCCACACCGGCGGAGAAATAATCGAGTAGGATAAAGTTTGCAGGTGTGGAGGTTATTTGCCACGCCCGACGCGGCCTTGGTAAGTTCTCCCCTAAGTAAGCGCTAGTGTTCCAAAGAAGTCTTTTTAATTAAGATTTTGAGCTACGTGAATAATAAAAGAGAAAAATTTAACTTGGTTTCTAAGTTATTTTATATTTGATTTAAGTTTATTGTTATTATCCTGTTTTTAACGTAGAAAATAGAGAAAGAGCTGATACACATGCGACACTAGTGCTTACCCAGTGGCGAAATTTTTTGGTTGCCAAACTTTTAACATTGATCTTCCCAACCTGAGTAGAAATAACCTTAGTTTAGTCGATGACTTAACATGGCAGCCAATCACATGAGTATGTATGTTATTTAAAATTGTAATGTTGTGATTAAGAACTTATGTAGGTATACATTTTTGTTTAGATTTAATTATTATTTTAGGAAACACGAATGACAACTTGTTTTTATGATACGAACCAATAAAATTGCAAATATTAAACCACAACCATGTTTTTTTTGTGGGAAATTAAGTAGTGATATGCAACATTTTGAGTCTCAGCATGGGACTTTCATCATCTTGTAGTTGGCAACATTGATAATCCCACTTCATATGCACTTCAGCCAGTTATTTTGAACTATACATTTAGTATTTGTTCTATTATTTTGAAAATATCAACCTTTGATTGTATTTTCAGATTTTGCGTTTCATTTTACCCCTTCATTATTTTTTGTTTGATTATTGTTTTTTGGTCACCCTATGCCACTGCTTGTGCTTACGTCTTATAAATTAGAGGAGTTATATTCAATATGGTATAACTTTGTTATTCGTTGAAGTACATTAGTTTCTGTACACATGTAGGTACCGGTATGTAATATTTACTTACCAAAATAAGCACAGTTTAAAAATAAACTGCGATAATAAAAACGAATACTTACAATTCTAGTAGCTTATTTGGTCATGGCAGTTGCTTCCATTTGTGTTCGAAATCACCAAATCACCAGCCGAGGGCCTGGGGCTCTAACGTCACATTATCTCCGCCTGAATTTATGAAAAAGGCACAGCGATTCACTGTAGAATGTCCTTTACTAAAGCCTTGAGCTATGTCCACTTCACATGCCTTACACTGTAAATTTAGTTTTTAAATTGCCAGTTTGCTGGACACATTTGTTAGTACAAAAACTAAGGCAACCTAAAAAAGAACATGGTAAATTTATATTTTTATACACAAACGAGTTTAAACTTGGCAGCAGTTGTAAAACAAAGTCGGATAGCATATTGTACCAAATGTGTACTCATTATACATACGGATTTTTCAATGTAAGATTTGTTGCAGGTCTGTGATTAATACAGTAGATCATTCTGATCTCATTTTAATACCTGCAACAATTTCCACTTATATTTTTACTTTCATTGCTACTTTTTTTTTGGATGTGAAGTTATTAGTGATACAATTGAGGCTAAAATGTTCCTGCTGTAATTTGAACTGTGTTGAAGTGTATAGTAGACGGAAAATAACATACACAAGGAAACACCAGATTGATCTTACCACAATATGTAGCTTACCAAGGATACTTGTAACTCAGGAACACTTGCAACAGTAAATCTCCGTAGGCTACCAACGACATACAAGAGACACGAGGAAGACAAATCAAAACTACCACTAGCTACTGATCAAAAGAATACTCGCAGACACTTGAGTGAAAATAAATTTGATTTAATTGAAAACAAATATTTTGGTTGAAACATCACGAATTAAATGAATATCTGTGCAAATACTAAGTATTATGTAGCAGCTCTTTTTTGTTTTCAAAATTTACTTTGCTTTGTGTGGCCGTAACTATGAGTGTAGCCCTCTCGTACGTATCTCTTATTTGCAATTCAAAACGTAACTAAGTCTCTTCAGTTTCTTTAAATTATTTCAAAAGGTGTAAATTAAATAAATAAATAATTTTCTTACACCAACTCAGTTTGGAGAACATGAGAACTCAGTTCAGGTGCTTCGTAGACATATAAGTAGAGCAACTTTAACAAAAATGATGATCTAAGATGGCGTAACATAGGCCACATTAGTTTCTCAAAAATCATTAATTATTTTACAGACGTTGTCTCTGTCGAAGACTCAGGATACTTAGCTTAAAATAAATCTTGATCGCTACAACTGCTCTTGATATCTTCTGTAGCTAGTTTCGCTGGTTGTGGGCCTTAATCTTCTCTCACCAGGCTATCGAGCCTTAGGCACGTCACTAAAGCCCTTACCGTACCACACGCAATCATGGCAGCTCAAACTTGGCTTTAAATATAATCCACGTAGGTAGCGCATGCCGACTTAAAATTATTCCTCTTCAGATGCAGCGTGTCTTCATCCTATCGGCAGTCTGCATTTCTGTATGGGACTCGCCCAATTAACCAGCAAAATAAAATACCTCTCAGGCTGACAACCCACTAGGTCGCCTGCCTGATGGAAAAAACCAAGATCTTAAAAACTGCATACTTAAACGACGCCTTNAACTTTAACAAAAATGATGATCTAAGATGGCGTAACATAGGCCACATTAGTTTCTCAAAAATCATTAATTATTTTACAGACGTTGTCTCTGTCGAAGACTCAGGATACTTAGCTTAAAATAAATCTTGATCGCTACAACTGCTCTTGATATCTTCTGTAGCTAGTTTCGCTGGTTGTGGGCCTTAATCTTCTCTCACCAGGCTATCGAGCCTTAGGCACGTCACTAAAGCCCTTACCGTACCACACACAATCATGGTAGCTCAAACTTGGCTTTAAATATAATCCACGTAGGTAGCGCATGCAGACTTAAAATTATTCCTCTTCAGATGCAGCGTGTCTTCATCATATCGGCAGTCTGCATTTCTGTATGGGACTCGCCCAGTTAACCAGCAAAATAAAATACCTCTCAGGCTGACAACCCACTAGGTCGCCTGCCTGATGGAAAAAACCAAGATCTTAAAAACTGCATACTTAAACGACGCCTTTAAACATCACGCCAATCATGAGATTGCTACATCATATTTTACACATACGTCTTTCGTTACCATAGCAACCAAATCAACAAATTCCTCTATGCAAAGTGGCCAACATAAAATAACTTTGTGACTGAAAACAGAAAGATTTACTAACATAATTACATAAAAATACGATATCTGAGATCCAAACAACTTGCAATTAATAATATGTATTAGAGTTGGAGTAAACAAAATATATCTGCCACAAACAAATAATGAATCAAATAAATAAATTTTAAATTAGCATATTGCAAAAATAAACTGAGAATACTGTGACAGGAATAAATAGTGATTATTTGAGGTGTTATAGTGTTGAAGGTGTTCAGGAAATATATTTACAGTGACTAGTGTCATGAAACTGGGAATACAAATTGCAGTAAAATAATTTTAAAAAATTGCCAAAAAAATTTGGCATTTAACACTATTTTAGCAATTCCTGTCAACAAACGTGCATTTGTTTGAAAAGGTTTTTAAGGATAACTACTGTGAAATCTTATTTTATAATAAATAAATATATAACATAAGTAATGTAAATTGGCTTCATCTTATGCTAAATCAAATCATTGTTTACTTTAGTGATTTTATAAATATGTTGATGTAAGCAAAAAATTAAAAATTCAAAAGTTTATGCAATTTTTTTTAGAACTAATTTATAACTTCATTCTACTGCATCTAATTGGAATCTTTCAGAAAACCTTCTTGAAACACCACCTCAGTTTCATGTTAGCCTAAGCATGCCAGGGATCAACATTAGAAGCTAAATGGGACTATAGTAATTATACAACACTAATTAATTATTATATTTGTTGTGTGTTACAGTATACTGTGTGGAACTTCTTGCCCAAGAATCTCTTTGAACAATTCCGGAGAATCGCGAACTTCTATTTCCTCTGCATGACCATCATTACAGTGAGTTCCCATTATTTGCTGTAGTTGTATTTCATACCACTTCTCATTCCAGGGTTGATAATAGGGATTTAAAGTTGGATTTTTAAAATTATTCAATTGTTGATACTAATAGCAGTGTATCCTCCTTCAGTATTCTGCCTGGTCACAGCCTCTCAGCACTCCATTCCTTTCCTCTGTGTGTGACCCTTTCTAAACAATGTTAGTTGTGATTTTTCTGAAGCCCTGTGCACACTATTTCAATCACAAAATTTTGCTGCAAAACGGTAGTTCGTAGGTACACACTATTATTGATTAGCTGCAATAAATATTAAAGAACGGATAATTTTTTTTTCGTAACATTGCTTGGCAAATTGCAGAAAATAGGACAGTCAAAATTAATAAAAAAATTTCAAANAAAATTTTAAGATCAAAATTTGACACATTTTTGCAGGTTTTTGTGTATTGCAGCCATCAGCTATGTACACTGTCGTTCACCAAGACAAAGGGACAAACCAGAATTTCATCTTTACAAAACTTCTAAGATATTGTGCGTTAATGTATATCAGGTTAATTACATAACTCTTGACAGCTATCAAGATAATTTCCGAGTTTAATCCGAAGTGAGGAACTGTACGAAGAGTTGGAAATAATGTGCACTGGACGTGCAGTTTATAGTGTCAGCAAAGTTAGTCCACTCAGTGTAGGCAACTGACACGTGGCTGGAGATTCCAGAGTTCTAGCCCAGTCGCTTGTAAAATTAAAATTTTCTAATGTCTTTTCTAGACTTACATGGCAACATGGCCTTTTCAGTCACCTTTACAAATTTGTGTTTGCAAGTCAATGTGGTTTCACATGGGCACAAATCTTGCCAACCAGAAAGAGCAGATGACACTAAAAGTCAATGTGCTTGAAGCCACTAATACATTACCAGTGTTATCTGCACCAAAGTATTAGACAATGTAATTTTGTTTAGACGTTTGAGAAAAAAGGGGGGGAGGGTGTTAAAGGTGACTGAAATGGCTCCCATCGAAGATTGTTTTGAGGCTAATAAATTGAGGGAAAGATGCATCGGAAAAACTCTACAGAAATGAAGGGAAATAAAATATTATTTTGATTTCTCAACATCCTCATGGTAGAAAATGCAGATATATTGGTACAGTGCGACCCACTGTCATTGGAATACGGTCAGCTCCTCTGTGTGGTGGTGTGATATGTGAACCCACCTTTATCCTTGGAGTCCTCCGACTTGAGTGCCTGGCAGCTATAAACACGGCAGGGACTGTGACTGTCCTTTCTATTAAAATATCTATATCACTATGGTAGTTACCTTACTGAAACATTTGTCTTATGATTTCATTACATATTAAGAACCATTGTTGACTCAGTGGCAAATTATGTCCTTTCTCTCTCAGTTTCTAGTTCAAGTTAATTCTGGCCACAGAAAATCAAAAGGGTATCAAAGTGCATTATACTCGAGGCACACACTTCAGACAATGACTGTCGAGTGCTTTCAAGTCATCACAAACATAGGAAACACCATTTCTGAGAACTCCAACACAGCTAAAAATGGCTTTTTCAAAGGGCCTTGTCTCAAAATATACACCTCTGATACATACAAAAATACTCATTGAACGCATTGAACCTTCCTACAGACTTTCCACCAATAAAAAGTTAGGATAACCGCTGAAAGTCCCATTGGTACATGCAGCACGACGAGAACACTGCACACCAGTTGAGAGCCTTGCACTTAGCGGCGATGGTGCATTTGATGCGCGTGGCAGTGTCGCCCTTATTGCTCCCGTGTTTCTCGGCTTCAGACGCGGGGAAAAGCTGCAGGTAGGCGGGAGCCTTAATATTACTAGTGTTTCATCCATTTCAGCTTTGCCTTATGCATATGATAATATGTTTGTTAGAGGTATGGAGAACAGCTTAACTGGGTATTTAGCACCCATGGAACATTGATGATGCAAGCGCAGAAAAAATGGGATAACTTCAAGAAGACCCACTGGCCAATGGGAATGTCCGCCAACTTTCCCACATACTTAAATTTGGAGTGACCCTACAAGGAATAGAACCCAGATTGCATTAGTGGGAGGCTGGTGTGATATGCAACCCCTTACAAAAGGCGTCCATATTTAAAACCTTTGTTTAAATATTGAAGTATAAATAGTTTAATATTAAAATTAACGGTCTTCTGAACACTGGAAATTATAAATAAGTTCAAGGACCCTTTTGCAGCAAGGTAAAATAACAATATGGCAATAACAAAAACAAATTTTGCAAGAAATATTAATGAAAGCCTTGGCAGGACGTGAGTCTGAGGAGGAGGTGCGATGCTTTCACAGATACAAATTCTTACTTATCTATGATAAGTATTCGTGATGAATCAAAATATAAGTTGCTGAATCATGCCGGATTATTCAGTTGGTTGGTGGGTTTTCCTGGGGAATTCCCCCCCCCCCCGCAAGCTATCATCAATGTGCTGCTTCATATCTACCTCACTTCATCTTCATTGGCCCAAGTCTCTCTCCACTCCTCCCATTGACAAACATAGTTTCTGGTTATCAGATAATCTGAGCTGTCATTGTAAGACATTGCAAGCAGAAAAACCTTACAAGAGCTTCGTAGTATTTCCTACGTATTTCTCTTCTATCTGAAATCGTGTAGCTGTGACAGAACAACAGACGCCACTTACAGATCAGTTAAAAGTATTTCAGAAGCGGTATAATAATGTTGTATTCAGAGTAGGTCTACAAGACCAGAAACCTTGCACTGCTGGTCTCGCAATTTTAGATTTAACATTAACTTCTCTCAACACATCAGCTTGTATCCAGTTTAATAGGACACCCTTCACTGCATAAATTGGCTGTAGTCTTGTGTATGTGTGTATATATATATATATATATCNTCTCTCAACACATCAGCTTGTATCCAGTTTAATAGGACACCCTTCACTGCATAAATTGGCTGTAGTCTTGTGTATGTATATATATATATATATTNTATATATATCGACATTATTTTTCTTATGCTAAAACACTAGTACATCTGTGCTATTTGCAGTATTTATTATCCATTTTGCTGTTTTTTTTTATTGTCATTCTTTATTTTAGTCATTATATTTTGTAGTCAGCGTAGGCAGTAGAGTTTGATGTGTTAAACTTTGAATGTAATTCAGTTACAAAGTTACCACAGAGTAAACAAAGAAATTTTAGCATAATCAACTCCCTCTACTAAAGCATCAGGTTGGTTCTATGCTATCAGGAGTATAGGAAAGTTAGTCAGCTCGGTACAACATACCAACTACAGCAGCGAAGCACGGCCATGTTGCATGGGAAGCAGTATTTCCCAATTGTGAGTTTTAAACACGTTATATCTGTACATTTCTGCCAGGCGCAACCAGCGAATGTATGTCATGGTGTCAAGGCAGTATTCCTAGTCTCTTCCATCTACTTGGAGGGCATCTGGTAACACACTCACTGCCACTCGTAGTCTACTGGGCTGATGAAACACTTGCAGCTGTGTACAGTCAGTACCAAGTATTGCTTCCTTTTAAATGCATCCATGCCTCACCACTGACTGACTGAAGACATGCAGTGTTTTGTCCCAGTTGTCCATAGATAGCCCGGTGAGTTATTGGACGAGCATCACGCCGCTGGCCTTTGTGATCTTTGTGACCGCTCTGAAGCAGTGCTACGAAGACTGGCTGAGGCATGTCGCAGACAACGGCGTCAACGGCACATTCGTCTCAGTCATCCGAAACGGCATCGTGCAGGTCAGTGTACGATACTAAGGCGTTGCTGGGTACTTGTGTGAGAAGTGCAAAAAAAAAATGTAGCAACACTTTGCACTTGAACAGCTTTTATTGCCTCCATTGCAAACATTATGACAGTAGCTAGACGAGTGAGAGCATTGATGTGTCTCGTCGTCGGCAAGCAGCAATACAGCAGTGCTGCAGCCGCGCATTGGCAGTGCATCCGCAGTGCTGCTAATTCTGTTGCCATGTTTGAAAGTTTTCATTGGATTCAGTGATATGCCACTAGCCTGGCAATTGAGAAATGCTCCTCAGCAGCATCGCTGCTAGCACGAGCCAGCCGCTGCTCATGACTGAGGCATTGCTAACTCCTAACAACTTGGAGCAAAGAAGTGCTGCGATAATAGATGCTTAGCAGTGCTGCCGAGTCACTGTGTATCAAAGGCCCTAAGAACAGCTGCTGTAATGTTTCTTCCTCTGCACCAATTAACATTTAATATCAGTTTCGTTGTGTGACGGCTCAAATACTTACCAGAGTTGTTAAGATTTGCATTATCATTTTTGCCAGGCAAGTATCTCCCCTGCAATGACTATGGGTTCTTCTTGCAAATTGTTCCATTTCCACGCGCCTACCTCTTGTGAAATATTGTATTACTTGCTTGAGTACACAGTGTGGGGACTCGTGCAGAAAACTACGTAAAGGTGACTAATTAATTTTGTTTTTTTTTTAAGGTGGGAATCAACAAACTTAGCAACAGAAGACCCGTAATCTTTGTCTTGCCTTACACACAGACAATTAATGAAAGCAAGTGTTGGAAATTGCTTACTATTATAATTCAAATATCACAGTTTGTGAATGTCTGTGGTAGTTCATACATTAAGTGATATCCTGTGTTGTGTGTTATCAAATACATTGGTGGCATGCAAAAAAATATGTGGGCAACCAGGTAGCCAAGGGGTGTATTAGTTCCAACACAAGCAATAAAATTTTGTATAAAATTTTTACAAAATTTGTAGATTGTAAAAAAAATAGGAACATTAATGGATTAAAAAATTTATGATGATATTGATATAGAAAAGACTCCGTAGCATGATGGACGATACTGAGAAATGAATGCCCACACGGGCATGAGGGTCAAATAACAGGATGTAAAGGGCAAAACATGAGGGGTAGTAGAAAATGGTGGGTTATATATGCATTTACTGACTTCTATATGCTATTGCACATGGCCTCTAAAAGAACATTCCTCCTACAATTTCTCTGTGGTCTAAGAGAAAATTAATTTTCTTGCTCTTTATTTGTACATCTATTTTAGCAGGACTTCTGTCTTTACACTTTAATAAATTTTAAACGAGCTCAGCTATTGAAAATTTAAACATAATACACTTGCAACAGAGCAAATACCAACTTTACAATGAAGTTCAAGGTAATTACAACGTTCTCTACTAAAAATGTTTTATGACTGTAAAACTGTAATAATATGCAGCTGTTATTAATACAGTGGTACATCTCTTTCTTGGAAATCAAAAGAAAATGCACTTTCTTAGTATTCTCCTGAATGACTTTCTAATTAGAAGGTACAAATTACAGATTTTTCTATGATTTTGTTATATACTGATATTTGCATGTTTAGTAAAAAAAATCAACTATTTTGTACTTTTATTCAAGAAAAAATACCAATTATATATTTTTATATGGTGAAACAACTCCCTCACTATTTTTTAGAAGTTAAAATTTGTAATAAAACTTAAGTCTTATAATTTGTAATAAAACGTAGTCTTATATTCAGGTAATATTCAGGTACCCGGATATTGGTGTTCTAAAGTTCTGTATTACTCTTGTAAATGTCCTGCCCCCCCCTTCCTGCTGGGTAGCCACAGAGGCAGTAAAATACCACATTGGGATGGATGGTGTTACAGGAGATAAAGTCGCAGGATGTGTGTGTGGGTGACCTAGTGAGGGTGACCTGCAACTCTGACGTGCCGTGTGACCTGGTGCTGCTTGCGTCCAGCGAGAAGGACGGCAAGTGCTACGTCACCACAGCCAACCTGGACGGCGAGACTAACCTCAAGGTAGGATGTCCACCTCAGTTGCCGATAAGTGTTTTTTGCAGTAACTTCATCATCATCCTTAGCTGTTTCGTGTTTCCAGCNAAGTGCTACGTCACCACAGCCAACCTGGACGGCGAGACTAACCTCAAGGTAGGATGTCCACCTCAGTTGCCGATAAGCGTTTTTTTGTGAGAACCAGTAACTTCATCATCATCCTTAGCTGTTTCGTGTTTCCAGCTCGTGGCCAGGTCAGCTTGTAAAAATATTGTCTTCCTCTGTTTCTGTACCACTCAACTTCAACATAAATATATCTTGGTCAAGTAAAAATAATAATTCCAAATCCTATTATAGTTTAAGCACTTACTCTAAACCTCTAAACAGTGATGCACTCTTTTGACATGTAAAATATTTCTAAAACTTTGCTTCAGTTTCGAAAAAGTCTGATTACTGTTCATATGTATGAGTGAAGTGTGAACTTAAAAAAAATGTATGTTGCAGAGTAGCCAGTTGAAACCATTTCCCTGATTTTTTGTTGACATGTAAGGAACTGTGAAAATTTTATGGTGTGGCTAATTGTTGCTGTGCCCTATCNGCTCTTGGCCAGGTCAGCTTGTAAAAATATTGTCTTCCTCTGTTTCTGTACCACTCAACTTCAACATAAATATATCTCGGTCAAGTAAAAATATTAATTCCATATCATATTATAGTTTGAGACACTTACAGTGATGCACTCTTTTGACATGTAAAATATTTCTAAAACTTTGCTTCAGTTTCGAAAAAGACTGATTACTGTTCATATTGTATGAGTGAAGTGTGAACTTATGTTACAGAGTTGAAACCATTTCCCTGATTTGTTGTTAACAACATTTAAGGAACTGTGAAAATTTTATGGTGTGGCTAATTCTTGCTGTGCCCTATACTTGTTTGCAGACACTTCACTGCCCGAGCTTGCTGAAGAATTTTTCCATCCCTGAACAACTGCCGACATTGCGGGCCCAGATAGAATGTGAGCAGCCAACACCGGACCTGTACAAATTCTATGGCAAGCTGGAAATTCTGGTGGAGAGGCGAACAAGCGCGGCTCAGTCCTCCCTCGCGGGAACCCTGCGGCGGCATTGGAACTCTTTCCGTAGCAGCATGTCTGGGAGCAGCAGGCCCCGGAGAACGCCGTCTGCAGCCGCTGCCTTCCACAGCAGCAGGACAACCCTGCCCATTGTTAATGCGAAGACTTATTTAGAAGGTCGTACCAACGGAGGTGTGCTCTCCAGCGAGACGAGCATCCTTGGCGATAGTGGAGATGGGGTGATGCACATGGTCTGCAGGCCGGTGGCCAGCCTTGATGGCGTGGAGCTGAGGACCAAGGACGTGGTGGAGCGGGAAAGTGACTTGACGCTAGGCAGTGATGGCCTCTACAAGATGAGCATTGTGTCTAGTTTGAACAGCGTGGCGACTGACGCAGAGGCAGAGAAACCCAGCAGAGACTATGTGCAGCCCAGGGACAGCAAGCTCTCTGCCAATGGCATGTCTGTGCTCGGCCCTCCAGAAATGTCTGCACCGCTTGGCACTGAAAACCTTCTGTTGCGAGGGGCTAGACTCAAGAACACAGAGTACATTTATGGTGAGAGAATATATATACTACACCTAGTTCATTATCAAATGAATGAATTTGATAACAACACTTGAATAAAAACAGTGCCAAAAACGGCATGTAATTAATATAAACACTCGTGTATCTTCAGTGACCTATGCAGAAAATTATGAAAAGTTGTTCAGTGTCATATAATTGGGTGCTTTTATATCCATTAGACCAAGAATTAGCATACTAACAACATATTTTTATGCTAATTTCGTAGTCCAGCTGGATACACACACAAATACATATAATTAGTTTCGTAGTAGGGTTAATGCTTGTGTGTGGTTTTGCAGTGATATTCAGTAAAACAAAAATAAGAAACTAACAAAATAAGAAACTAACCTGGTTTTTGCAATAATGTATTAATTTAACTATGAGCAAACTGTGTTCATGTATTTGGAATTAGGCCTTCATTTTGGGCTACTGTATTTAAGAGTACTGCCTAGTACGGGGCATTATGGCATATTTCAGAATTAAGTTATGATTTACGTATTATGTCCTTCGGAAGGCTGATGTTGTAAGTTTACTACACTGGTTAGATCTAGCTTTGAACAGGGCTGGCAACAGTCCAGGTACATAGATCACCAGTAGAGTGTACTGATCACATGCTACTTCTCTTCGCGAATGCCACATGACAAAACAACCTGAGAAAATAAGTAGCGAGGCAGGAGCCTTGACGTGGTAGAGCTGCAAGGCATGGTGATAAGTAGGGTTGATGATGAGCAGCCACACGGGTTGTATGGACTCGCCCACATACTACATGCGAGGTTAACTAGCCACTCGCTTACAACACTACATGTTCTACAGATATCACGACACAACACACCAGTTGGAAGACTGGTGGGGAGCTTCACTCCCCCTGCTGATACACCTACACATAGAGAATTAAGATAGAAACAGTGGTTAACAGCTCTAAATATAGGCCCAGATCCCAGCTCAAACATTAACACAGCAACCCGCCATCGGCTGTATGATTTAACCCAAAACTGCAAACTAGATTTGTAAACCCACTCAGATGTGTTATAAGAACCTCTGTTCCTTCTCATAACAGCACTGCCTCTGGGGGCATATGAGAGATTGGATTGGGACAGGCAGAGTGAAAGGATAGATAGGGGTTTTTACATATTAAATGATTTTAGGTATGTCCCGGTTACTTTTCGCAATATCGCATTCAAACAAAAGTCACTTTGTGCTCTTCGAAGAGAAGTCACTACACGAGAGCAAGTAGGAGTAAATTAATAAGACTTTGAAAATTGTGGGTGAATCAATATTTATACACTCAACAAAAATATAAAAATACAGAGTATTATAAATTAAAAAAAAAAGTAATTTTTGTATAAATGTGGCTTGGGCAAAGCTGGACAAAGTGTTTTTTTTTTTAAGTGATAATAGTGAAAGGTGACTGATACACATCTAAATTCATTTAACTTGGCTGGTCCCACATTAATGACCATAAGCTGTGTAAGTTAGCAGGTATATGAATATAAGTTTTCTCTTGCTTGACAAAATTTTGGCAAACCGTGATACAATAATTATTTTTAATGTCTTTCTTAATCTACCAGTTTAGTTTCTATTCCACCAGGAAACTGATATTTTATGTGCATCTTAACTAAAGACTTACGGTGTGCCAATATATATTAGTTACACAGCTACATTTGTTGATGATGTAGTAAGTGTCATCACACAAAATGTTTGTTATTACAATTTCTTAATGTGCTGACACTCAAAATTTACAAGGTGGGGCAAGTTAATTTTTTTTTTTTTAACCGGGCACACATTATTTTAATCCTGTGTACTAAATACAGGATGACTCTAAATAATTGATATAAAACAAACGAAAACATTCGGCGACTGCTGTAATGAATATATTTCACAAACATAAATTCAAAATGAAAGGTAAACTTCCATAGTTTCCATGGACATTTACAGATGTTCAATATGGGTGCCATTTGCTACATGGCGATACTCAATTTCTTGCCACAGCCATGACCAACTGAGTCAACCACATCGCGCACATCCATAGCTGTAACTGCTGTTAAGTCCTGTGGAAATGGGGGTACATACATCTTGTCCTTCTTGTGTCCTCAAAAGAAAAAAGATCACAAGGCCTTTTNGGGGGGGGGACATCATTCAACCCAGCACAACCAATCCAGCATTGAAGATGCTATGTGAGGTGATCATGTATGAGGTTACGCCAGTGTGGTGGGGTGCTGTCTTGCTACAATATGAAGTCTGGTACCTCCTCTTCCAACTGGGACAACTGCTTGGATAGCATGTTGATGTAGGTTATCCATGTAACAACAACCAACTCCACAAAGAAGAAATGCCCAAACACACTTCAGGTGGTCATGATGCAGAAGACATTAACTTTAGGAGAATCGAGTTTCATGTTCCAGTGTAGTATGTGTTTTTTCAGTGCTCCAGAATCTTGAATTGTGCCTGTTCACTTGGCCAGTCAAGTTAAAAGAGGCTTCATCAGTAAACACAAGTCTGTGTGCGAAACCATCAGCCTTCATCCTTGCTTGCAAATCCTTGTTTTAGTTTATCGGCTAGTTACAGCACCTGTACCATAAGAAATTTGGAAGTCTTTACCTGCAGACACGTGCGTAACGGGCATCGCACAGTTGTTTGCAGCATGTTATGTTCTTTGCTGGCACAATGTGTTGATTTTCTGGGGATTCATACGTAGGTGTCACAAATGTTATTTTTCACCACTTCGTTCTTGATGGATGGCCACCTTGTGCTTTTACTTTTGCATTTGCAGCCCATCTCCACAAACAGTTTCACTCATCTCATGATGATGTGATGGTGAGGTGCTTCTTTAGCAAACTTTGGTCCCAAAATGTCAATACGACTGTTATTTATATCATTTTTGCGTATTCTAGGATACAAAAAGCTTTGTCTACCACTGATGCTGCCATTTTGATTAATAGTGCCTTTAAGGAGCGAGTTTCGATGTTTCAATGTTTTCATTATAACCAACGAAAACTTGGCAAGTTTATCTTTCATGGTATATTTACGTCTGTGAAATATATTCATTACAGCAGTCACAGGAATGTTTTACTTTTGTACCAATTGTGTAGAATCACCAGTATTTTCTGTTACTGTTTGCAACGTATGATGTGGTCGAGGTTACCCAGGGCTGGTTGAGTGTTGGATTGCCCGGCGTAATAACCCAGTGGAGAGTTAATAATGTGGGTCGTTCGGTTGACGGCCTAGGGGGCCCTGGATGTCCTCAGTCAGTTTGCAGATAATGTTGTCACGTACTTACTGTTACACTATTTACACCTTATGAAGACTGTAGGCCATCTCATACGCCTGAAATATACTATAAATTGCGGGAGGTACTACAAAGAGTGTAGTGGCCTGTGTCCTGGAGGACAATAATAAACGCACATTGAACTTGTGTTTATTCATTGTGCTTGATTACATGTGAATAGTGAAATAAAACGGACCCAGCACTTTCTGCCTGCCGGTAACCTTAGCGTGAAAATAAGCGTGGTATTATGCGGATACGCAGTAGCGTTAGCTCTCCGGTGAGAGTGCGGGTGGCTCTCCCGTCGGTACAGTAAAGAAAGATAACAAATGTTCCTGTTAATTCATTATCCCATTGCGAGTGCTGAGACGAACTGAATGAGTCACGTTGGCATCCATCACAAGTGATAAGAACCGACGTCAAATGCCGAATGGAAAAACATGACATGAACACTATGTAATATGATTGTAATGGTGAAAAATGGTATAAATTAGCTGAAACACATGGGTGACACCCCTGTTGATTAACAAATGTCTGTTAAGGTTGAAGTTGTAAAGTTGACGGGGAGTGTCCCCGTACTAAATTACATGTTACAAGGATGGAGGCCTTTATAGGCAATCTCCCTTTTTGAAAACATAATTTATATTTTATAATTAAACATTAAATTCGTTATTACGTTCTCGTGAAAAGTGTTTGTATTTCACTTCCTGTGACGTGTTTGAATTTCACTGGCTGCAACGTTGCCAGGTGGCTGTCTCCTGAAGGGATGGACGAGTCCAGCTGGGCAAAGGGGTGTGGGTTGCCGTTCTCGATTGCTCTTAATACAATAAAACACACCCCTGACTGTAGCTGTGAATGATATGAAGCTGCTTGATGTGTTTGTAAAAATGCTGCGCACTATTGGGTACACTCTGGGGCACTTATCACTTCAGCTTCGTCCTACAGGCCAGTTTGACGGCACTTGGTGGTGCGTCACACTGTAAGTCACGGTGCGAGCTGCTACGACGTAACAACCAATTGCCAGTTTGCCCAAAAACAGTGGCTTTGGGGGAAACAGCATTTCAGATCGCCTACTTATTTATTAAAAGAGTTACTTCTTGTAATAAATGAGTAGGGTGATCCTTGTCGGCAAGAAGGTGCAAGTTCCATTCTTGTCGACCCGCACTACGCACTCTTGGCCTGATGGGGTTGGTGCGGCTCGGCGTAGCTGGTTCAGATGATGTGACTACGGCGGTCAGAGTGGGCACAAGGAGTTCGTGGACGCGTGGTTCACGTCACGTATATGAAAAATAAATTGTTGGAAATATCTAAGCCTAAAACAACAGTGTTGTGTGCTGCAGTTATGGCGCTGTTNCCAATTGCCAGTTTGCCCAAAAACAGTGGCTTTGGGGGAAACAGCATTTCAGATCGCCTACTTATTTATTAAAAGAGTTACTTCTTGTAATAAATGAGTAGGGTGATCCTTGTCGGCAAGAAGGTGCAAGTTCCATTCTTGTCGACCCGCACTACGCACTCTTGGCCTGATGGGGTTGGTGCGGCTCGGTGTAGCTGGTTCAGATGATGTGACTACGGCGGTCAGAGTGGGCACAAGGAGTTCGTGGACGCGTGGTTCACGTCATGTATATGAAAAATAAATTATTGGAAATATCTAAGCCTAAAACAACAGTGTTGTGTGCTGCAGTTATGGCGCTGTTCGATGAATCATAAGTACACCAGCTCTGTTATTTAGAAATTGTATTTGGAAAAAAAAAAAAAAAAAAAAAACCAACAACAAATATATGAAGTAATGAAAAAATAAATATAAATGTAGTCACTCAAACTGCAGTGCAAACATGCAAAGTAATGTCAGCTACAATACTTTTATTTCAAAATATTTATTATGGCCGTTACACATAAAATATCGCTAGGCAATGGAGAAAGTTGTATCAGCTTGGGTTGTGGTGCTATAATAGTTATCATCATCATTATTTATTTGCCTCCTGCCAAGGCGAACTGGATTTGATTACCGGTGGGGTCGCCCCTGGATTTTCGCATGTGGGAATTGTGCCGGACGATATTGCTAGTTGGTGGGTTTTCTCAGGGATCTCCCATTTCCCCCGCTCTTGCATTCTGGCACTGCTCCACACTCACCTTGCTTCACAGTCATCGGTTCTCAAGACCTCTGTGTTAAGAGCTGCCCAAATCTCATCACTCGCACTCATTATTATCATCGTGTAAGCATTTCCTATGGTGGTGTGCGGCTGATCATAAGTGCAACTCTCATCCAAGCAGTCACTGCAGGTTATTGAATCAGCTGTTCTTTTTTTTTTTTTACCAGGTTGTGCTGTATATACTGGTCAGGAGACTAAGTTAGCTCTCAACTCCAGGCTAACAAGCAACAAGTTCTCAACAGTAGAAAAGTGAGTGGTGTTCATTCAGCATACAAGGATGTGGGATGACAATCCTGTATACTATTTTAACATGCTAGTAATGTAGCTTTAATTATATATTTAGTGTCTGTATATTTTTAACAAATCACTTACTACAAATAACAGTCCAAAAAATAACTTTTCACTATTATGATTTAGGTAAAGTTTCTGTCTGCATTACATGAAAATGGAAAATAAGAATTGCATTGCTCAGATGTAATTAATTTTCTTGAATATAGGTTGGCCTTGTAAAATAAGACACCCTTCTTATGTATTTTCATTACAGTCATAAATAATTATTTTCCCATAAATTATATGTGGTTTTGTGCTTTTGCAGTACTTTTATCTGGATATTGTTACAGTTTTACCAGCTTATTTCTTCTAAAAAGACTTTGCCGCAGGAAATTTGGTTAGGTGTTTTTGAGCACATATCATATTGATTAACTACAATTTAAATGACAAGTTTCTGTTCTCTAACAAAAGNATGTAGCTTTAATTATATATTTAGTGTCTGTATATTTTTAACAAATCACTTACTACAAATAACAGTCCAAAAAATAACTTTTCACTATTATGATTTAGGTAAAGTTTCTGTCTGCATTACATGAAAATGGAAAATAAGAATTGCATTGCTCAGATGTAATTTATTTTCTTGAATATAGGTTGGCCTTGTAAAATAAGACACCCTTCTTATGTATTTTCATTACAGTCATAAATAATTATTTTTCCATAAATTATATGTGGTTTTGTGCTTTTGCAGTACTTTTATCTGGATATTGTTACAGTTTTACCAGCTTATTTCTTCTAAAAAGACTTTGCCGCAGGAAATTTGGTTAGGTGTTTTTGAGTACATATATTGATTAACTACAATTTAAATGACAAGTTTCTGTTCTCTAACAAAAATTCATTCTGTTTAATTTTCTGTTCTTGACATGACGGAGCAAATGTGGCTACTGACCATGATTGGTACAAGATGATCAATATAACTTGCCAAATTTCGTTGGTATAAGTTGAATGCCAGATTTCATTTTTCTAAAGTAAAGTAATCACTTTTTAATGAAATATTATAGAAGTTTCACAGTTGTGTAATATATAGATGAAAACACTTCTAAATTAAAATTGACAATTTCTTGTATTGATTGTGCATTAATTTAATGAAAATATCGGAGCTTTTTAGTAGAATGTTAGTACAGCTAAATAAAAATGGGGAGTGTCAATATTATTTCATTTGAAAATACGAGAAATTTTGTTGGTCGGCGAAATGATGTATTGTGGAAGCCGCATGTACACTTTGTACAAAATTTACATGGACATGGCATAGGAGGCCTGTAATTAGTGGCGTTGACACTTGTCTTGAGATCTCAATAGAAGTTAATACAAAATTACTCTTCTGGTTTGCAATGGATTGGAGGTACCTGGGCTCCTCAAGCCTTGCATGAAACAAAGAGGTTCAAAATTAAATTTGTTGTAAACATGGTTTTTAAACTAAAGTTGCAGTGCCCCGAATCTTTCAAATTCTAGTTTCTTATGATCGGATACGTATTTGTCGACTTAGCAGTAAGAACTTTGGATCCACTTACACTTACGAACATGCAGCATCATTAAATTGGCATGAAAGAAAAACGTGGACTAACATAAACGAATCCCTTTGCAAAGCTCAGCGTAATTTTCTACTTGGAATGTTAGTCAATGGGAATTTTAGGGTGTATGAATGAAGTCATTTACTTACTACACGAGTCGTAGTATGTGTCCTGTTAAGAATTTTAATGGTACTGAATTAACACACCACATGAACACCATTGTACAAAAGTTTTGCGAAAGAGTTTTTTAAAAACAAAGTGGTGATTAACNAATATCGGAGCTTTTTAGTAGAATGTTAGTACAGCTAAATAAAAATGGGGAGTGTCAATATTATTTCATTTGAAAATGCGAGAAATTTTGTTGGTCGGCCAGGGACTCGGAACGAGCGAGAAATTAAGTACCGTAGAACTAGGTTTGTTTGAAAAAAAAACACGTAAGTCCCTTTTTTCAAGGCTTACGAGTGGAAATTAGTAGGGTATGGTGGGGATATTTCAAGGAATCCCATTGGCTTTAGCTGGGTGACGTGGACTAGTATAAGCAGCAAGTACTCTGTAGGCCCAGGATCATTGTCGATTGCTGTGGCTGGGTCGAGTTTCTCACTCGTGTCTGTTGTCACGGCAGATAATCAGAGGTTTAGTCTCCCCACGATGCATATGTGGTAGTGCACTCCACGATAGGATGACCAAAACTTTACCAGTTACGAAGTTACGTACATAGAGGTAGAACTCCTAGCTCCAAAATGGCTGTAAAGTGACCAATAATCAAACACTTGTGATAATGAAATGATGTATTGTGGAAGCCGCATGTACACTTTGTACGAAATTTACGTGGACATGGCATAGGAGGCCTGTAATTAGTGGCGTTGACACTTGTCTTGAGATCTTGATAGAAGTTAATACAAAATTACTCTTCTGGGTTGCAATGGATTGGAGGTACCTGGGCTCCTCAGGCCTTGCACGAAACAAAGAGGTTCAAAATTAAATTTGTTGTAAACATGGTTTTTTAAACTAAAGTTGCAGTGCCCCGAATCTTTCAAATTCTAGTTTTTTATGATCGGATACGCATTTGTCGACTTAGCAGTAAGAACTTTGGATCCACTTACACTTACGAACATGCAGCATCATTAAATTGGCATGGAAGAAAAACGTGGACTAACATAAACGAATCCCTTTGCAAAGCTCAGCGTTGTTTTTCTACTTGGAATGCTAGTCAATGGGAATTTTAGGGTGTATGAATGAAGTCGTTTACTTACTACACGAGTCGTAGTATGTGTCCTGTTAAGAATTTTAATAGTACTGAATTAACACACCACATGAACACCATTGTACAAAAGTTTTGCGAAAGAGTTTTTTAAAACTTAATGAATATTAATTATAAGAGGGCAGATAACTACTATGCTGAAAGTGCTAGAAGTATGTTTTATGTGCAATTGTTCATGGGGGTATTATCTTAGGTGCACTAGTTTCTTTTAGTGGTGCAGAAGTCCTCCCTAATCCCTTCAATGATTGAAGGGCATAATTAATTCAATTTCACCACAATCACTGAAAGGAAGAGGACATAGCAAAAAAGTGAATAATAATACCGGAAGTTGATGGGATGTAGTTGAGAGGTCAGTCAGGTTTCTGATTTGACTCAAAACAAAGCTTTCTTTCCCCAATAAGAAGTTTTTAAAATACTTATGTTTAACAATTGGGTAGTGTTTTTTTTTTAAAGAGTTTTTTGAGCTTTTGAGGGGGACAGTGATGATAAATAAAATTATACCTCTTACTGTAGAGGCTTAAACTCTAGCTTTTAATTTCTCAATTTTAACAACGTACAGTTTCCAAACTTTCATTTGCGTCATTATGTTATTATGAAATGTCAGGTCAAAGATCTAATCAGGAAGTGAAAAAATTTTTTTGAAGAATGATAATGATTTAGGGTAATGATTGATGATAGAGGTAAATTACTTGTTGGTTGTGATCTTTAATTACCAACGAGAAATCATATGTTTTTAGCACTTTTGCGTAACTGTGCCTTGTTTTTTTTTTTTTTAATAGTTCTTGAGATACATCTGGTAACAGCTGAAATTGTCTTGCTTTACAGATCCATCAATGGTTTTCTGGTCTTCTTTTTGGGTATACTGCTGACTGAGACGTTGCTCTGTCTGGGCCTCAAATACTACACAGAGTTCCTCACAAGCTTTGGTGAGTGTAGCTGCATACTCTTAAAATGCACAAAAGGACAATTATACACATGAATGGTAACATAGAAAATTAAGTTTGCTCCTTGCCTACCTACGCTGCTAAATAGTGAATGGAGATGTAGTGAAAAAATTGTGGGGTGATATATTATTTAGAGTGATTTGTACCGGTGTAGGGAGCAAAAATGGTGCTTTTTTTTTTTTTTTTAAATTCTTTACGACGTAATGTAACAAATAATGAAAGTGAACAATAGCTACGGAACGATAATGTTGGCTTCTCACGTGATATGTTGAAGCCAAAATTATACAACCTTCACTGTGCAAGCATGTAAATAAACTTGAGAAAGATTGCAAATGAATATCTTTAGTTTTGAGATAAAAGTACATTTATGTTGAGTTTATAGCATAAGCAGAGGTGATAGTAGTTAGATTAGTAAAATGATAAGAGGATGCATAGTTCAACACAACTTTACATCTTGCAGGATAGCAACTTCATGTAGCCGCCATAACGGTTGTACACATCTGCTGCTAAACCGTATGCCACGCATCTCACATGCTGCCAACACAACATATTTACAAACATATAACAGTTCTGTACTCTTTGTCTGCAGAAATGATTTACTTTGAATATATGACATCATTAGTTATGAATGTAAAGTGTTCACCATGGTCAATGTTTTCTATTATTCTTTACATAATGTGGCAGTCTATAATCTACTTGGTTGACCCCACACCTCTTGTGCACTGCNAATGTTTTCTATTATTCTTTACATAATGTGGCAGTCTATAATCTACTTGGTTGACCCCACACCTCTTGTGCACTGCTTAATGGATTCAAGGGATTGTCAGCGATAGCCCTCCTTGCGACGTTGCTCGAGCTTGCAGGTATCTGGCGAGCAGTATTGTGCTCCCATGCTTGTAAGCCTTGATCACTCAAGCTAGCTTCTGGTAGATGGTATCTTTTACTACTGCAATGTAATGTATTTGTAGATAATTTGTTTTTGATGTTGTGTTTACAGCAAATGTTACCTATCTTGGGCCATTTCCAACCATCTCAGCATGGAACGTAATTCAAGATCTTCTGTCGTTTTTCGTTTTGTACAACTACATCATACCTATCTCTCTGTATGTCACTATAGGTGAGTTTGATAGCTGTAAAACTAAGAAATTGTAAAGTTAAAATACAAGCAGTAAAAAAAAAAAAACTGCAGTAGAAACATTTTTTTAAAGCTTTAATAACGTGTTACATTCTTGATATTGGTCTAGTTGGTGAAATTTAGCTTCATAATTGAACTGTGTAGACAGGCGTTATGAGTGACACACATCACTTTGCAGTTTATTTAATACTAATCAAGAACATATCCAGGTAACTGTGCTCAAACTTAAGTTCAGTTTAAATATGACTGCAAAATTAATGGTAACTTCCATACTGTCAGAACGCTGTTAATGGATTTTCTTTGCCCCACAGTTTTAGATGCTGTATTAAGAGTAGTGTTTTGTAGCCAGTTGTGTATGTATCAAGTGATGAAGAGTGAAAAATTAACAATAAGGGTAGGACCGAGGTGGTGCAGCGGCTACAACACTGTCTCCCACAAAAGTGAGCCGGGTTCAATTCCTCTTTCGGTGGCTCCTATATTTTTGCACATGGGAATCAAGTCGGATGATGCTGCTGGTTAGCAGNAATGTTTTCTATTATTCTTTACATAATGTGGCAGTCTATAATCTACTTGGTTGACCCCACACCTCTTGTGCACTGCCTAATGGATTCAAGGGATTGTCAGTGATAGCCCTCCTTGCGACGTTGCTCGAGCTTGCAGGTATCTGGCGAGCAGTATTGTGCTCCCATGCTTGTAAGCCTTGATCACTCAAGCTAGCTTCTGGTAGATGGTATCTTTTACTACTGCAATGTAATGTATTTGTAGATAATTTGTTTTTGATGTTGTGTTTACAGCAAATGTTACCTATCTTGGGCCATTTCCAACCATCTCAGCATGGAACGTAATTCAAGATCTTCTGTCGTTTTTCGTTTTGTACAACTACATCATACCTATCTCTCTGTATGTCACTATAGGTGAGTTTGATAGCTGTAAAACTAAGAAATTGTAAAGTTAAAATACAAGCAGTAAAAAAAAAAAAACTGCAGTAGAAACATTTTTTTAAAGCTTTAATAACGTGTTACATTCTTGATATTGGTCTAGTTGGTGAAATTTAGCTTCATAATTGAACTGTGTAGACAGGCGTTATGAGTGACACACATCACTTTGCAGTTTATTTAATACTAATCAAGAACATATCCAGGTAACTGTGCTCAAACTTAAGTTCAGTTTAAATATGACTGCAAAATTAATGGTAACTTCCATACTGTCAGAACGCTGTTAATGGATTTTCTTTGCCAGCCACAGTTTTAGATGCTGTATTAAGAGTAGTGTTTTGTAGCCAGTTGTGTATGTATCAAGTGATGAAGAGTGAAAAATTAACAATAAGGGTAGGACCGAGGTGGTGCAGCGGCTACAACACTTGTCTCCCACAAAAGTGAGCCGGGTTCAATTCCTCTTTCGGGGTCTCCTATATTTTTGCACATGGGAATCAAGTCGGATGATGCTGCTGGTTAACGGGTTTTGCCAGCGGTCCCTTGTTTTTCCCACCCTTGCATTCAATTGCTGCTCAATACTCACCTCGCTTTTCCCTCATCGGCTGCCAAGACCCCGATGTTAAGCGTTGCCTAACCCTCTACAACCCATTAATATTGGGCGGGTTGGCAATATGGATGTGGTCACCATTGCAGTGTAAATTGTAACATTCAGTGGAAAGATACCCTGTTAGCATAAATGAGTAATTATGCAAGGTTTTGTTAAGTTTTTAATTTACGATGAGTGAACAGTGATTTACCGCATATGTTTTGAGATTTTTGCATGTACTTTGACAGTTTTTCACCCTTCCGTCCTTGCCTTGTCTGTTTTTGCCTATTTCAGTGTGATTGTGTCCTCTGTTGTAGAAATGCAAAAGTTCCTGGGCACTCTGTTCTTTGAGTGGGACTCTGAGCTCTTCTGCGAGCAGACCGGGCAATCAGCGATATGTAATACATCTGACCTCAATGAGGAGCTGGGGCAAGTAAGTCCTTCAACATTTTTGTTTGGAAAAAATTGATAGAGACCTTGTTAGAAAATATAAAAATATAAACTCTCTAATGCATTACATTAAAAATAATTTAAAAATTTGAATTTACGACTGACATGCCACAGGCATTTGCTACCCTCTTGTAGACTCCACCTTAGCTACGCCTATCCCAAGCAAGAACAGTTACTCCATTACATGCCAATTGTATTCATGTCGCAAGGGTAGCCTGCTTGCTGCAGCCGTCCGTATCCAGACAACCTGCCATATTCCAGGAGGTCCACCCTGCAAACTACAACAATCTTCCTCCCATTGTTACATCTCGACTGTGCCTACTCTAATTGCGCACCCGCTCAAACCCCCTCTTGTACTATCGTCATAATGCCGCCTCACTGCATCGCTAGGCTGGGTCGCGGAAGGCAGCCAAACTTTCTGTTGCCCAGGCCCGGTGCACTGCAGAGTTAGAGCAGTTAAAGAGTCGGGACTGCCACTATCTACACCAAGCTGAGGGAAGAGGAAGCAAAACTGAGATGCCACCGTCACAGCAACTCCCGTTTGAGGACAGTTATTTGGGTCTGGAATCTTCCAGGAATATCTATCGGGGTGTTGCTCGGTACCTTGAGCCATCTCTGCTCTGACTCCAATACCACCCAAGGCCCAACCACCTGCTCCCCGTCCTCCAGTTCCTCGCACAATGTCCAAAAACTTTTGTCGAGGTGTACCATTATGAATGTTGTCAGCNCATTATGAATGTTTTTTCCTAGTCAGAGCTGCCACCAACCTAATCTTTGTACCAACTCCACTGAAAGCATCCCGACAGATAAGACTTGACGGACTGCTCAAGTAGACGGAACCAACTGACGTCGTAGAACAACGCCATCACCAGCGCTCAGGCTTCCTAGCTCTAAGAAGAGAGAGAATATAAGCGCCCACCCCCCTTTAGATCTCCGCTAGGTGAGACCTCGCGGCAATGGCCAAGTGCACAGTAAGGCATCTGCTTTGTAACTGGATTGTATGAGTCAACAGTCCATGGATACAATTTTATTAAGTATCTGTCCAGTTCCCTAAATGGACTGTCGGAGGAGACACTTCCAAGGTTTTTTTTTGGTAGAAATTAAGATCTAGCCTTGTTAGGAGAAAATGGATGAAAACATTTAGTCTCCAATAACTTACAAAATTCATTAGGCCTCTTGTACTCTGAGAGATAGTTATAAAAAAACATGGAATAAATATTGCAAGTTTCCACTTTGTTCTCAGTTTAAGGCACTTTGTCTCATGCGCTGTGTTGGATTGTATGATCAGGGCCATCGACAGAAATTTCGGGCCCGTTACAAATTAATATTTTGAGGCCTCCTTTACAGGTGTACTCCAAGCGTCTGGGGCCCCCCTGAGCCCCGGGGCCTAGGACAAATGTACAATTTGTCTTCTTGTCTTCCCCCTCTACCGAATCGATGGCCGTGTATATGATGTTTTGTTAATATAACCTTTCAAAAACAAAAATTTAGAAAATGCAACTACAGTCCGTAGGTACGTATTTACGTACTCTACAGTACAGATATAACATTCTATACATACTCTCAAAGAAACCAGAAACTATGATTTTAAATGCAGTTAGTTAAAATAAAAGTCTGTAGGCAGCAAATAGGACAGAAAATAACTGTTATGAAAGGTAAGGAAGTGCCAAATAATGGGTTTAGTAAAAAGGGGTTTACTACAGGTTACAGTAATTCTAGCATAAATAGGTGTACATCAACAGATCATGTGTTATATTCTGTACCATATAAGAAGGCCACTTTCTTGACAGTTGACAATCGCCGCGCCTTTTCGTTTATGTATCCATTCGCCATCAAATGGCGTTTCAAGAATAGGCTTTGATGTGGCCAGGAGGTGCTGCTGCGTGCGGCAATTGGTGAACTGCTTTGGTGGCACTGCATTCGTAAACGGATATTGTGGACGTGTGTAGGGTCGTTCATAAACGGTTTACGAAATACAAGTTACTTTAAAAATTATACAGAGCTCGCGGGAAAATAAAATTATTTATATATGCGCTTGAATACGTTATTTTAAAAAACAAAACTATAACATGTTTCTGAGTGTAGTTCGGGATATGGATGACAGATGGCGTGGAAGGGCATATTGCAACATATGGTGCACTTTTAACCCACAAGATAGCAGCACCTGGTTTGAGAGTCTGGAAACTTTGGATTTTTTCGTCACATTTGGATACGTATCGTTTTATTGTGCATCTCATTTTGAACACCTATACATTACTATTTTATCACGAAGTTTCGTTTCTAAAACTAAAAACTGCTGTTTTATGACCACGTAAAATAAAATGTATTAATTAATGTACGAACTCTTTCTTATGCGCGTATTTTCTGCTTGTGTGATGTGCTTCGGCACTGCTCTCAGAATAGCCAACGTAATATTAACTTTTGTTCGTTCGTGCATCAGCTGATACAGGATTTTGTAAATGGGACGTTAGTTGTTTTCAATATATTAAGTTGCCACTCACTGACTGTCAGAATGTGGCCTTCTTATATGAAATGAACTATAGGTTGATATTGAATGACATAGTGTAAATAAGGACTATAGTGGCATTTTAAAGACTTGGTTTTCATAAAAGCCTAAAATGGTACAAATTGTAGAATGTGGTGTGGAGAGAAAGCATTTGATACTTGTTGTCCAAATAGCTGGTTAACACTTGATTCTGGTGTACGCAGGTGCAGTACCTGTTTACGGACAAGACGGGCACCCTGACGGAGAACAACATGTGTTTCCGGAGATGCTCTGTGGCAGGCATGCCCTACTTGGAGGTGAACGGGAAGATGTTCAAACTGCCTGCCAGTGGGGAGGACATCAGGGGCACGCTAGTAGAGACCATGATGGTAAGATTAATACAACGAGTGCATCTCGGATAACACAACCCACTTTTTATGTAGAGCCCTCTACGTCTTACCTAAATTAACCAGTAAGAACCGTACTGCAGGTACTAATATTACTGTGTTAATTTTGGGGAGGCTCTCCATACCAATAAACAGCTGCCATATTTGCGTGTTCATTTGCACCACACATTTTATATACTCATTCCACTTTTCTATAAATTTTGGGGAAACTAAAAATGTTTGGTTTTGCTTGGTTGAGGGGAGTTGTAAATTTGGTGGTGCATTTATGTCAGGTGAATTTAAGGGTTGATAACGACTGGTATCAGCTTGCCAGAAATCGTGAAGTCTGGACACATGGTCAGGATAAATGGAACAAGAATATAGCTTNAACGACTGGTATCAGCTTGCCAGAAATCGTGAAGTCTGGACACATGGTCAGGATAAATGGAACAAGAATATAGCTTTTTGGGCACTAATCACTTTGAAATGGCAGAAATAACTCTTCAGGGCTATAGTTGTAAACCTGGTATATAGAACTCTTTTACCCAGTCTTGGAAACTACAATGGAAGAAACTTTGATTCAAAGGTTGCAGACAGGCCCTGCACACTAAGCCTGATTATGCAATGATTAACAATTAACACACTGTGCATAAAATCCTGGCTGCTGAAGTGTTGATGGTTCAGAGAAATCTCTCTCACTTAGTTTGAATGTCCAGTACCTTTAAAAACTTTTAAGCATTTGGCAGTAAACTTCATGTTTGACGAATGAGACATATTCCCAGTTAGTTATGAAACGTATTTTTCATTTTGCTTATAAAAAGTTGAGAAAGTACGTTTAAATGCAAAAAAAAAAAAAAACTCTTTTGCCTGTTCTAGGTGTAAATAATGTATGAAGAATGCTGTACCCCGCCATTAGGTGACATAAAATAGCAAAATAAAGCTAAAATTTAAATTGAATCACCTTATGGAGTGTGTAATCTTGGGGCCGTCTGAATGGCAGTTGGAAATTACCACTCGGTTTGCTCAATTGGTAGACACATGAAACGTNAACTCTTTTGCCTGTTCTAGGTGTAAATAATGTATGAAGAATGCTGTACCCCGCCATTAGGTGACATAAAATAGCAAAATAAAGCTAAAATTTAAATTGAATCACCTTATGGAGAGTGTAATCTTGGGGCCGTCTGAATGGCAGTTGGAAATTACCACTCGGTTTGCTCAATTGGTAGACACATGAAACGTGAAAGGCACCAAATAAATATAAAATAGTCGAGTCTCGGTTTATTTACTGTAATTGTATTTAATATTCAAAAGAAATGGTTCACACAGAAGCTTCAAGTAGGCAGAGTCACGAACAGTCAGTTTCACCAGATAAACAAACAAAGAGCAGTGCCGCAGTAGTTAATTTATTATTCACATCATTGAAAGCTTGCACCGCAGGAGGGACGTCAGTTCCCTCCTGGCACCATAGCGACCTCCCACACCGGCAGAGAAATAATTGAGCAGGATAAAGTTTGCCAGTGTGGGGGATATTTGCCACCTCGACATGTCTTCCGCGAGTACTGGTTGTCTACTGTTCTCTTTGCTTCGCTCTCTAGCGCGCGGTAGGCACACAGGGTATAAGTCGCCCCGAGCCTACCCCCACTCCTCGCCCCATGGTGCCAAAAATGTGACCAAATAAGGGTATGGCGTGGGCCGGAAACCCTACGAAAGTCTATGCGACCCCCGGCGCAACCAGTCCCCATGCCATGCCGAACTACTACTTAGTGAAAATATAATCAAACTTCTAGAACAAAAACCGTCTACTGCAGTTGGAAAACTTGTATCTACTAATGCGGACGTGAACAAAAACTAAGATTTCCGAAAAGGCAAACGTATGCCCGATAAATATACTAACAATACTTTGAATCCTAATTAAATATTATAAAGCATCGCAAAACGAAATAAAAATGAAGCAAGTATCCCAATAATTATAATAACTGCGTCATTACAAGTGGAAGAGACTTCTGTGCGCTGAGAGAATTGTTTAAGTTGTAATTGTGCCGACTGCCCTGAAGCCCAGTAAAATGCAGACAGCCGGTGGTGTGTATTGTTTATTTATTTTATTGGACTACAGAATTTGTACATTGTACATGTAGTATTGGAATTCATCAAGTAGTCTTGTTGAGCCTAGGTTATGTTGTACAATTTACAATTTACTATACATGCATCATTACAGGCAAAAATAAGAATAAAAACACTTGTATTCCCATACAAATATAGGAAGTCACTGTGAGCCCTTGTCACAAATATTATTCTAGAATGCTCTAGAACATTTGAAATGTGAGACTTACTTTTGTACAGAACACAACAGAAACATACAAGAAACCCTGAATTCAAATTTATAATGGCATGCCTATTTTATGACGCTCTTTAAATCCATTGGTTGTCCCCCATAGTCTCTCGGCACAGGATTTTCGACAGCAATATGATAATTTAGAACTGAGACTAATTAGGGATCGCCCCCAACCTAAGACCCGCATCCGGCATTTTAAATATCATAACAACAAAAAAAAAAATACTTTTATACATTCAGTTTTAAAAACTTGTGTTTCAGTGCACAGCTTTGTTGCACAAGCTATACATTTGTTATGAAACTACACATATCGTGAGCTATACCATTAATCAAAATAAACATCCCTAGTTTTTGCAAAAATTGTCGTCTCTGAAATAGCGTGGGCATTATATTGTGATTTAGGCTGTTTTGTCACCCAGCAATGTGCCCTGCTGCCTGCCAGTGTGCTGGGTCAACATTCCTTGCGATGTAGAATCCAGAAGATAAATGTGCATTATAACCCACTTTCCTCACTTTGGTTTCAATCCTTCATATCCTATTTCCTATTGTCACCAAAGTTGGTGGGCTGTCAGGCATACGAGACCCACCTTGAGAAAGGGGGGAGGGTAAAGTGGATACACACTGTCCCGGGTGCCATACCAGGGGCTCTACCGGGTGGCAATAAAATAAAATATACTGTGACGTTTGTGGTTAATTTACCTACAAATCTTCTACTTATTTTTAATATACAATGTTATAAAATTCAAAAACGCTTTTCCACATCTTTGTGACTTTCTTAAGTTTTACTGCCTCCATTATTTGCCAAGACACCTGTAATAGCTCTACATTTTCAGTTAAAAATCATGATATTGGGTTTCACACAGTTATTACATAGTTGATAGAAAGTTGTCGAATACGGAAAGTTGTGGAATACGCCAACTGCAGATGACAGTGCCGTGTGGCCCCAGGATCAGTTAAGTATGAACAAGATGCTAGATGGCTACCCCATTGAACTTCCCTGAATTACAAAGTAATTTGTTAAAATTTAACCTTCTCTAGTAAGTTCAGGAACAAGTTTTTCTTGATTTTTAAACTTTTTTATGTAGCAAAGAAACAAACTTGTCTTGGTTCTTTGTTTAGGCAGACATGGAGAACTTTCTGCTAGCTCTTGCCCTGTGCCACACTGTTCAACTGAGTGAGTCGTCGCGACGTCTGAGTGCCAACAACAACTTTATCGAGTCCCAGAAGCTGGATTATCAGGCGTCCAGCCCAGACGAAAAGGCCCTTGTGGAAGCAGCAGCCAGGTAAGCATATGCATAACAGTGCTGTTGAAGACCTGCAAGGTCCATATCAGAAGAAGTGACAGTTTATGGGCAACTATCATTGGACAACAGTTGCCTTGTCTAGTTTTAGCAATTAGATATTTGTGTAAACTAGAGTATTCACACAGAGCAGCTATGGTCGTTGGCATGGCAACAGTCACAGTGAAGTTGACCACTCCTGATGACTGAAGGGTAGAGACCTGGAAATTTCGCAAATTCATTTGAGGACAAGTTAAACTTAAGCCACATGTACATTTGAGTTGCTGCCTCTATTGGAACCACAGTTTGTTAGAAACAACCCGGGTGACTTCTGGCCTGTAATGAACCGGCAAGGAAACAGACTGAATTGTGTGCGACCTGGTCTGGGGTTGAACTGGAGCAACAGAACAACTAACTGAGGTTTGAGTTCACAGAGAATCTAGCTTGTTGATGAATGGTTCTGTAGAATTTCTGGGTCTTTACTGATGGGTGATGGCAAAATCAGGTGGGGCGATTGTTGATTGTTTAAATCATATATTAAACTAGATAGCCAATTGCATTATTTTTTGCAAAACATCTATGGTTGGGCAAAATAAGTGTTGAAAGACTATTATTAACCGTAAATGTCTAAACTAAACTTTACATGCCTTGTATGCACTCTTTAAAACAATTTTGGAATGTTTTATATAAAGCACAGAAAAGTTTTTTTTTAGTGGTTTTGGCTTAAATGTCCTATATGAGACACCAATCATAATTAAACGACTGATATAGTTTAGCATCATGTGTGTTGTATTTGTTGACGTGCACCAACTTTTAGTTCAAAGTTTCTGTATTTCCCGGGTCCAGTGCTTGGAACCTGTACATTACCAACTGTGGTGCTGCGATCAGCAGTTATCGTTTAAAGATGGCGTGCAAACTATCGAAGGGCGCACAGCCGCCACAAACTTTGTCGAATATTGTTGGGTAATGTTCTGTCCGATTAAACAGATGTAAAGAAACTTGCACTTTGTGGCAAGAATTAATGAAAGGCAGAAAGGCCAAGACACTGCAATTATACATTGCCACAATCATGTGATATACTTTGAAGTTGTTCAAATCAATCCTTACACAGATTTAGTGCATCAAATGACTGAATTCTGCTGAACTTCCGTCACATAAACTGACTGGTGTCTTGGAATCGGATGCGTGCTGCATGTTCCCTTGTGGCCGTTCATGCCACTGCTTTACTAGCACTGCACTCGATGCTGGCAGCACCATGCCCCGAACGGGTCAACCATCTTTCCTGTACAAACCAGCAACAGGAACAGGACCGCATGACCAACCACCACAGACATTAAATATCTGGCTCACTTTCATGCCACCGTGCGACATCTCTGGGGGGATGTGATTTGTTTGGGTCTGTAAATATACTGCAAAATGTCCACAGTGTCATGACAAAAGGCAATGGAATGCACTTTCAGGGATACTGTGGCATGTTGCACTCCTTTTGTGCACCACATCTGCATCCCTACAACACAACACAATGCAATGGCCCCAAGATTGTGTGTGTGTTAGTGCAGTGTTCCAAATTTTGTATTGTTTTAGGCGTAGACAGTTTAGTGCTGTTTATTTTATTAAATATTTATTTCGACATTGGATACATAATTAGTGTATTTTGAAAACTTCTTTTATTTATGCATTTACAATTTATACCATCAAAATAAATATGGAGATGATTGGGTAAGTTAAATGTCGTAATATTTTAGCTTAAGAGTTGGCAAAGTGCAAAACAAAATCAAATTTATAAATATACGTTGTTAATTTTGTCCATAAAATTAGATTATACAATCATTTGTGAAGAAAAAGTGACAATTGGGAAACATACTTAAGTATTATATCTGTTAAACGTAATACAAGGCCATGTAAACAAGAGTAAATTGTGACGTGTGTGACAAATTCAAAGGAAATGCTTTTATCGTCTTTGAGAAAATGTGTTCGCCGTACAAGTGTATATGGCGTGTATTTTAAACCTCGGGATCATGCAATCTTGCTATGAGACTCTGGCAACCCTGGTCATGGCGGAAGTGTAATTGTGTTACATTTGAGCTTAACCACGTATTTACGTACAAGCTAGTTTACAAAGTGTGATGCAACATTGTGCGGAACTATATTTTCGCTTTAGCGAATGACACTAATGTGGCATGAAAATTTTTTAAGAGGCTGAAAATTTCAAACCACTACAAATACGCTTATCAGCTTGACTTGTGTTTTGGCTGCATACCGGTGTGTACAAGTTTCCACAGAACTTCAATGTTAAAATATAAAAAAAAAAAAAAAAAATTAGTTTGCAATGTCTATGAATTTATTTCTGTTAACAATGGATGAACGTGTTTTTACACGGTATATGAGTGAAATTTATTTATGTGCAAAATGTACCTATCTTTAAAAATGTATACTAAGTAGGTGCACCGGTATTTAATATAAATATTTTAACTAAATTCATGGAAAATTAATTATTTTAGATACATAATTTAAAATATTCGTTAGGAGAAATAAATTTCTGTTTCTTTTGTTATGCTTGTGAACCAACACCTGGTAGGCCTAAATGTTTGATTCTGCAACGATTCTGTGATTATACGGTACTCCTACATTTCTGTGGAAAATTCAGCGATCGCAGATTCGCAGAGTACTCGGATCCCTAATTATGTTATTTGTAGTTTTGTTGAAGTTGAATCAGTGCAGATTAAAGTATTAAAGATACTATTATGATGCTTCTGAAAGATTCAGCCCTTCAAACCGTCATCGCATACAGTGTCACAGTATTAAGAAAAGGACTTGAAAATAAATATTACATGAAATTTATATTAGGTCTATGTAGTGAAAAGTATTTTTATTTCAGGTGTGGAGTGGTGTATCTTGGCGAGAGAGGAGACAACTTGTATGTCAGAATCAGCAACAAGGTGTGCTGCTACAAAAGGCTAGCTGTACTAGAGTTCACATCAGGTAAAATTAGCTCATAACTGACATATTTCAGGGTTGACACTGACCAACATAAGACAAAGTTTGAAGGAACTTGTTGTGGACATTTGCCATTGCAGAGCTTTGTTGTGATTGCACCAGCAGAACTGTGATAGAATGTGTATTCATTGTGTTTATATGCAGTCTGTTGCTCACATTAATTTTAAATGTAGTTACATTTGTTTCATAAAATGGATACTTCCAGAATGAAGCAATACACAATAAAAATTAGTGGAATATGATGTGGAGGTTCTGGTGAGTGGAACATGATGTGGGAGTTGTGGTGGGGTGTATTGGTCAGACCAGTAACCAGATTTTTCATATGTGGAGAAATGTTATTGATGTTGTCATTGGCTGGCAGGTTTCCTCAGTCTACCCCTGTTTCCCCCACTATCTTCCATCAGTACCCAAGACCTCAATTGTTATTCTACATAAAACACATGCATGCACGTGCACACACACATATGTACGTACGTGAGTACACACATGCGCACACAATGTGTACACACACATGCGTGCACACACTTTCGCACATGCATACACACACACACAGTTTAAATCCTCTTGCTCTGTCTCTCTCGCTCTCTCTCTCTCCATCGTTTACGTGCACGCTCTGCCTCTCCATTTTTTTGTGTTTGTGCTCTCTCTCCCTCTGTCTTTCACTTGCACTATCTCTCTTTCTCTTTCTCAGTATTTCACGCCCACACTCTCTCCGTCTTTCGTGTGCATGCTCTCTCTCCTCATGTCTTTCGTGTGCTCTCTCTATATTTCGCATGGAGCGCTTTCGGTTTTCCACATACTCTCCGTCTTTTGTCTTTAGCGTGCACACACATTCTTTCTCTTTTGCACACACTCTCCATCTTTTGCGTGCGTGCTCTCTCCCTCCCCATCTCTCTTGCGTTCTCTCTCCATCTCTGTCTCACGCACTCTCTCTCTGTCTTTTGTGCGGGCTCTTTCTCTCCGTATTTTGCATGCTCTCTATCTTTCTCTATCTCTGTCACGCGTCACACGTTCTCTACCTCTCTCTCACATGCTCTATATCTGTCTTGTGTGTGTGCTCTATCTCTTGCATGCTCTTTCTCTCTCTCTGTTATTTGTGCTCCCTCTCTGTCCCTCCCTCTTCATGCTTCACAGCTTTCGCTATACGTAATTAATGAATACAGGTGACTTTAATTAAAATGCATCTTGTAGAGCAAAATCTTATTTTTCTAAAATTTTTACATGGATGCACACAAGGGTGGATAAAGGTCTGATATTTATCAGTTAACCATTTTTGTTGACTGGTTTTGTAGCTATTTACCTATACACTATAACAGTATATTATTAAAAAAAAAATAATTAATTATTGTTTTTGTCTCAGACCGGAAGAGAATGTCCATAGTCGTACAGGATGACCAGGGTGACATTTGGTTGTACTGCAAAGGAGCAGAAGCTGCCATCATACCTCTTACGGAAGATGGTCCTGTAGATAAAACGCTGCATCACGTTGGAGAATTTGCTCTGGTAATCCTTGGGCTTCCTTCAGTGACAAAGCATTGTTATAGAATTTGTTTGAAATGCTATATGCAGTGCATTTTTTCATTCATGATACGTTCAGAATGCTTTCTGGTATTCTGAACAAAGCATGTATGCATAAATGAATAAATTGTTAACTAACCCACAGTTCATAAAAAATAAAATTATCATTAAAATAACACAAAAAATTTAAGGTCTAATAACGCATAATTTTAGTAATAAACTTTCAATTTATGAGTCTTCCATAATAAAACCACTAACACCAAAATGTGGTATTTTTAAAAACAAAATTTTCTTCAAAATAACACAAAATCTTGCCTTTATTTATCCAATANAAAATTTGTTTGAAATGCTGTGTGCTGTGCATTTTTTCATTCATGATACGTTCAGAATGCTCTCTGGTATTCTGAACAAAGCATGTATGCATAAATGAATAAATTGTTAACTAACCCACAGTTCATAAAAAATATAATTATCATTAAAATAACACAAAAAATTTAAGNATTATCATTAAAATAACACAAAAAATTTAAGGTCTAATAACGCATAATTTTAGTAATAAACTTTCAATTTATGAGTCTTCCATAATAAAACCACTAACACCAAAATGTGGTATTTTTAAAAACAAAATTTTCTTCAAAATAACACAAAATCTTGCCTTTATTTATCCAATATTGTATCAATTGTTAAATCTTTTGGTCCTGCCACATAAGATTTCATGCAACAATCGTTGGTAGATGAAGTATTAAATAAACTTTACACAAGCCATTATTATGTAGAAAAAGCTTGAACTATTTAACAAAGAAAAAATTCAGTGATAAAATATTGTATAGACAGGCTGTATTTTCGTCTGCCAACATGTAAATCCTGTCAAGTTTTAGTTATGTAGAAATAACAAACTGACAGACTCAAAATGTTATTTTAAACTACATCTACTCACCTCAGCATACAATGTTGCCACCTATTATGCACGTACATGCATGCATGCATGTGCACATATAATATTTATGGATGACACAATCAAAATAAATTTTTCAACACACACTCTGAAGTCCCATTGTATCACTTTTATTTTTTTGCCACTACGAAGTTACCTAAAATGGTTTTTGTCACAGTGTCTCGCAAAACATACCTTTACAACAGGCTTGTGTACATAGAGGTAACTAGACATCTTTAATCACACAAACTGCATGTCTGAAAAATTCATCAACAAAAAAACTTATTTTCAGGTATGGTAAAAACTTGGCCAGAAAAAGTTTTTTTCTTTATCGACAGCCATGCTATAGACTAGCTTATATTAAAAATGGTTCCATATTTCTGTGATATCTACTTTCTGTTCAATGTTACAACAACACCTACACCTTATTTCCTCCTGAAATACATACATTTCCTCGTGAAAAATATTACTCTGTGATGTTAATATTCTTTATTTAGGCAAACTGAGGTAAAATATTTTGCAATGTATTATTTACAGTAATATGACTTTTAGAAATTCCAATTTTTATTGTTTTTATTAGTTAAAATTTATTCACAGATAATGTACAGCTCTAATTATACCCAACATGAAGTTTAATGAGTATGTAATCATATTTTATTGATGTACATGTCAGTTCCTCATCTACTGAAATCCTGTATGTATGGAAATTTTTGATAGTCCTCTGAAAAACTGTAGATAGAGAATCCACTGTATATGCAACAGGGTTTGCACCTGTGTTTTCAGACCTGATGGCAGTGGTACCATACAGTGCCCATGTTAGGGAATTTTGGTGGTGTGATGCAATATGCTGCCTGTGGTAGCCATTGGAAATTAGGAGTGGAGGTGATGTGTGGTGGTGTTAGCTGAGAGTGTCCGCAGACACCCGACAGATGTAAATTATCTGTCGTGAAGGGCAGATTTGAGATGGAGATCGCCATGTTTATTAATGACTAACTCGGTGGATACAGCGATGCTGTTGTCATAGGTGCGTGAAAACTGCATAACAGTCAATAAATCTCGGCGGAAAGTTTTTGAATTGTTTGATTTGTTTTTGTAATGGCACCTTTGTTTAAGAACATATTTCTCGTGGCTTATTGACTCGGTCAACCGAGCTGATGCTTCAATTGTCGCAAGTAGACGATGACTGCAATGTCACAGCACAGAGCTATGCTTTTATGCCATTTAAGATTTAGTTACCGAAATAACTTGGCTATACACTTTAAGGGATTGATCATATCACACATCTCATAGATTGTAATAGATGTGTTTGCAGATGAACAAATTAGAAAAAAAATGTAGTAATATACCAAACATGTACTTAATTTTTATCTCCAATGTGTTGCATGGCTATTGTAAATCTGTTTTTCATAAAGTTGTTCTGATTTACCAGTGTCACAGTGTTTAGTATGTTCATGTTGGGTCTGCTGCCTTGAATATAACCTTGCCAAGGATGAGTTTCAAAAAGTTGCAGAATATTTCCACTTGTGTGTTTTTTCTCTTAAAAATGTCAATGAAAATCGACATGTGTGGTTTGAGATCGGAAGTATTCAATTTCTCTCATATGTGGAGTGATGTGGGGTAATTCTCAATTATAGGTCCCAGTGTCATATACAAGAGAAATTGATCAAATATTACAGATTGTGCACATCAATTTTGGCATCAGCACTGATTCCCGATTTTTTAGTACAACATATATAGATTTAAGTTGTGACCTTTAATATTATGCTATATCAAGCTATTTTATGTAAGGCCAGAGAGAGGTTAGTTTTATTTTAATTTGTTTTTGAAATTTGGTTATGCTAAGATGGTTTTAATTTAGGACAACAATAATTTTTTTTACATATACAGATTTTTGTTATCCAACTAAATTACAAACACAGAAATGTATTTTCATGAATCTTAGGAAAAATCTTTTACTTGATTTTATTGTGATATTTAATGGCTTGTGGCCAAAATTAGGACAGCGCTACAAATTAATTGAACAAACTGTAGCTATAGGTTGTAGTGGTTCATTTTAAATTAAAACAGTTGTTATGTTGCTTATCATCTTCATGAAATTGTAATTATATATAACTTCGTTTTATTTATAGTTTTAGAGATATTGTTTGTGGAATGGAAGATACTGTGTGCCCATTCTGAGAGAAAATATTTTCTCTTGAAATACTTATTCTTGGTAAATACTTCAGTCTGGTTCAGAGTATCTCCATTTCAGTGAAATGAGAATGCAATGTATATGAAAGTGGTGTTTCTTGATGCTCTATAAACCTAAGAGGGCTTGAAAATTTTTGAAACTTACATTGTGAATTGAACTTAAAAGAAGTAAACTAATATTTTATAAATTTTGTAACCAAAGGAATTACACTGTTGTCATTAATTTTCATTTTATATGTTTCTTTAACAAACGGTTACCATAATGATTCTAGAATATTAACAGGTCAGAATCACTCATGTGTACCGACATGTTTCCAGAGAGGACTGCGTACAATGATGGTGGCTTGCCACAGAATGAGCCACCATGATTTTGCAACGCACATGAACAACTTAAACGTGGCAAGGCAGACCTTGTCGTCGAGGAGGGAATCGCTGGTGGCAAACAGCTACGCGAAGATGGAGTCTGGTCTGACGCTGCTGGGGGCTACAGGCGTGGAGGACAAGCTGCAGGAAGGAGTTCAAGAGACTCTGGAAAGTCTTCGCGCTGCTGGCATCAAGGTTGGTTACTTTGAGCAATGGCATAGCTAGACATTTTTTGAGCAGGAGGTTACAGAGACTGAAGGGAGGGAAGCAAGGTTACACTGATGTTAGCATAGCTGACACACGTGTTAATTAGAACAAATACTTAGAAACAGTTATTTAACAATATAATAAAATGCACCATAGTTTACACTACATATTTTAATCACAATTAAAGGGAGGTTTTTTCCAGTGAAATATGTATTNAATAAAATGCACCATAGTTTACACTACATATTTTAATCACAATTAAAGGGAGGTTTTTTCCAGTGAAATATGTATTTTTTTGGGTTGGTTGTGATATGAAAATAAGGATGAGTATACACGTGAGTAAAACTCTTTGTTATCGTGGAGTAACTGTAGGATGCAATAGTCTGCTATTGAGCGGATGGTAGTGTGGTAACACGTTATGTTGCATTTGGAAGAACCCAAGTTTGATTCCCAACTTAGCTGTTATGATTTCTCTTTTCGAAGGTTTTACGTAGTCGTAGACATGAATGATGGTTTGTGAATACAGACCCTGGTCGATGCCTTCCTTGTAGTTTGTTCAAGCAACTAGTCCAATACCTTATGAATGTACTGTACTGTTAATGAGTCAGTAAGCCATCAATAAAAAAATAGGTAGCTGTGTCATGTCTACATGTGCAGGTGTGGATCCTTACTGGAGACAAAGTGGAAACTGCTGTCAACATATCTTACTCGTGCGGACATTTCAAGGCGGGCACGCAACAGCTGTTTCTGACCGATCACACGTCCGACAGGACGTGCCTCGCTACACTGGAGTCTCACAGGTAACACAGCTCTGAGGAGCAGTAGCTGCGAGATAAACTCATTGGTGTGTTTGTTATTCAAGATGTTGTAGCTCAGTAGCAACTTGCAGTATAGTGGCAAATGTAACACCATGCAGTAAGATCATAGTAATGGTGGGAATCCTGCCCGTGTGTTTTATATTTTTAATTTCATTACCAGGACCCCACTAGCCCCATATTTTTTAAAACTTTGTACAAATAACATGGTGTAATAATCAAAAAGGCAGAAGCTTACAAGGTTGGAGAACTTAGCAAGAAATTGTTTGACAAAAGGAGAAACTGCAGTGTATGCCAATTTTCGCNAATAAAATGCACCATAGTTTACACTACATATTTTAATCACAATTAAAGGGAGGTTTTTTCCAGTGAAATATGTATTCTTTTGGGTTGGTTGTGATATGAAAATAAGGATGAGTACACACTTGAGTAAAACTCTTTGTTATCGTGGAGTAACTGTAGGATGTAATAGTCTGCTATTGAGCGGATGGTAGTGTGGTAACACGTTATGTTGCATTTGGGAGAACCCAAGTTTTATTCCCGTCTTAGCTGTTATGATTTCTCTTTTCTAAGGTTTTACGTAGTCGTAGACATGAATTATGGTTTGTGAATACAGACCATGGTCGATGCCTTCCTTGTAGTTTGTTCGAGCAACTGGTCCCATACCTTATGAATGTACTGTTAATGAGTCACTAAGCCATCAATAAAAAAAATAGGTAGCTGTGTCATGTCTACATGTGCAGGTGTGGATCCTGACGGGAGACAAAGTGGAAACTGCTGTCAACATATCTTACTCGTGCGGACATTTCAAGGCGGGCACGCAACAGCTGTTCCTGACCGATCACACGTCCGACAGGACGTGCCTCGCTACACTGGAGTCTCACAGGTAACACAGCTCTGCGGAGCAGTAGCTGCGAGATAAACTCATTGGTGTGTTTGTTATTCAAGATGTTGTAGCTCAGTAGGAACTTGCAGTATAGTGGCAAATGTAACACCATGCAGTAAGATCATAGTAATGGTGGGAATCCTGCCCGTGTGTTTTATATTTTTAATTTCATTACCAGGACCCCACTAGCCCCATATTTTTTAAAACTTTGTACAAATAACATGGTGTGATAATCAAAAAACAGAAAAATCTGTGCAGAGCAAGCTTACAAGGTTGGAGAACTTAGCAAGAAATTGTTTGACAAAAGGAGAAACTGCAGTGTATGCCAATTTTCGCACACGTGAAAATTTGGGCGTGGTCCCACCAGGAATCTAACCTGGTACGTCAAGATGGGAGGCGAGTGGTCTGAATTCTACGTCATTGTGGCCCCCAACAGTTGTAGGTACACTTGTACAAGTGTGATTTAGAAATAAAGTAGAGAATGATGGCTCATGTGTACCGGGCATCACGGAGAGTTGTTGTATGTGACAGGAACACGGTGCAGCAGGAGCCAATGAGGCAGCATGGCCTGGTGGTGGACGGGCAGTCTCTGAAGCTGGCGCTCAAGTTTGATTCCTCTCTGTTTCGCGAGGTGTGCATGGCCTGCACCGCTGTCGTCTGCTGCCGCATGTCGCCCATGCAGAAGTGCGAGGTGCGCAACCACCCACCCGTATTAATGGTTCCGCTTGGCTGGCTCATGAAGTGCATTACAGATGTTTGCTAGAAAACATATGACTCAAAAGTGGCTGTTTATTTTGTAGTAGTGTCTGAACACAGAAAGCATTTAAGAAATGTTTCATGCCCAAAGACAAGTTTTAAGTGCTCATGTCAACTAGGAAGGTTTATTTTTTGGGCTTGGAAAATGGCTCAAATTGGTGTTTTTTTGATTAAGTTTGGATACTAAATCTTTGATTCAAGAACCGCAGAGTTGTCTTCAGATATACATCATACTTTTAATCTTCATTACCATGCCATAAAAATATATGGTCACCATTTAGTCATTTTCAGGTGAGTTGCTGGCAGAATAACTGCAGGCCAGTTAAGTTCCTAGTGTGTAAAGGCCAGTGTTGAATGAACAATAGTTAGCCTTTTCAAGGTCTCAATTGCATAAAATAACAAGCAGGCACAATCCTTAACATCTCTACATTATGTCTGGTCCCACCAACAATTTTCCTGGTTGGAGGTTGAAGGAACTGAGTTCCAAACCAGCCCTGGGATCCATCATGGTTTCACTACCTTATNGTCCCACCAACAATTTTCCTGGTTGGAGGTTGAAGGAACTGAGTTCCAAACCAGCCCTGGGATCCATCATGGTTTCATTGTAAATATGTTGGACCAACTACTACCTTACGTTCCACTACAGGACAGCCGGCAGACATACTGGGCATCACTTTTATAAGCAAATTAGTAGAACTTTTTTCGAAGTGCATCTATTATGAACCAAGTGAGATGGTGCAATGATAAAATAGCTCAACTCACGTTTAGGAGAACCCGGGTTTGTTTTCCAGTCCGGCCATTCTGATTTTGGTTTTCCAGGATTTTCTGAAATCACTGCAGACGAATGCTGGGATGGTTCCTTAATACAGGCCCTGGTCAATTCCTTCCTCTTTCTTGAATGTCTTAGTGTTCCTCTACTGATGCCTTGTCATTGTTCAGGGGAGAACCCAAAAAACCTTACAAAAAAATTATAGTAAGACAATGAAGAAATTTAAAGAAAAAATCACTATTCAGAATAATGTACTAAAATATCAGCTGAATATGCCATAGAAAACCGTGATATGAATTCCAAAATGTTATCAAACAAATAATTGGAGCTAGTGCTAGTGAAAATTGTTTCTAAGCTCCACGATGTTAAATAGACAGCATCCAGTGTTGCGATATAATGTATTTGGCTGCACCAGCAGAACTGTACTATTTTTGAGGTGTGATTCATTGATCTTAATTGAAATTACAGTCGCCTCTCAATTCTTCAACCTTGGGAATAGTAACCTTCTTAAAGTAACAGAAGTTTTTTGGGGAACTGTGTACATTTTTATTAAAAAAGTAAAAATTCTGAATGAGAAAAAAAGTTTGTTGCGTTTGATTTGGTAGCTGTGCATCGCGATTCTCATTGCTCGGAGGGCAGTTCTAAAAATACACACCACCACGGTCAATATTCGACTCTTGTCAGCCCCCTCAGCCAAGGTCGCCGACATTTCCTTATGCGCATTTACCTTTGTCACGCGCCAAGATTGCACAGCCATTGTAATTTTTCTGTCTCTTGGTTACGCTACCCTCTCTTTGTGATTGTGCTGTTTTTGGATCTTTCAGTTTTGATCATTGCTTTAACATGTGCTCGGCAGGTGTTTCCATGACCTGTCAATCTGAAAGTACAAACAATAAACAAGCAATCTGCGGTTGCTCATTAGGTGCCAGGCAAGCTGTGTCTATCTGTAAGCGGGTACACAGACACCAAACCTCCACAGACTCCCTTCAGTTACGCCTGGTAAGCCACAAGACTGATGGTGCGAGGATGCCAAGCTGCTTGCCAGGCAACCGTCTGCTCCTCGACAGCCATGTAAGGGGAGCAAACTAGGGCACTCTGGCCACGTCTGATATCGCCGAAAGACAGCTGAGGCTTATCTTGTCCCTCCAAGAGGGATATTTATGTACATTTCATGTACGTTAACACCATAGCTATGGAAGTTTTATTTTGTAGGTGTCTGCCCTTTGATGTGATTAATATTTCATTTCAAAACGTGTGATTTTTGAGACAATGGTGAACAAGCGCACGTTATTTGGCGACAAAGGGGTGTTGTATATGCCTTTCCGGGATATCATTCTATTAGGGAGATTTGTATCTAATAAAAAAATATAAATATTTTAATAACAAATATAAAGGGCAGAAATGCAAGTACTTGCAGTCTAGTACTTGTCAACAGGCGCACACAAAGGACGACACATTTTTCACACGGTTGTGCAATCGCGACATTTCACTGGCTAGGCCAGCTTCATCAGGCAGCGAGTTGTACACGGTCGCAGTCGCGCAACCGTGTGAAAAATGTGTCTTCCTTCTTTGTGTGTACGCCTGTTGACAAGTAATTAGACTGTGAGTACTTGCATTTCTGTCCTTTATATTTTTGGTAACCTAGTGGCCTGCTTGTGACCTTTACTCGTATGACTAATTTTATTGGTGCCCTTTATGATGCCCACACAAATTACTTAATAAATCATTTATTTGATTTATTTTTTGTGTAGATAGTAACAGAAACAGCCACAAGTGATTAAAAAATGTGTATGGTAGCAAATATAGGTAGCTGTTAACACTATTTCCCTAACTATCACAATGTGATAATTGTATTTTAATATATATTTAGATTTTTAAGAGTACTAAATGATAAATAGTCATGTAGCAATAAAATGCTGTATGTAGGTTACAAAATAATTACCAATTGTATATTATTATTATAAACATATTTTTGTTGCAGTGTTTTGTTTATTGCTTTATAAGCCTGAGACATATTTCATTTTAGGTTGTACAACTGGTCAAAATGTCTGTTAACAAGCCAATCACTGCAGCCATTGGGGACGGTGCCAATGATGTTTCCATGATTCAGGAAGCTCATGTTGGCCTAGGTAAGTCCACTTTGTATGCAGGGGGATAACAGAGAAATTACTAAAATGTTTTGTCACAAGTGCTTATATTTTCTTTTTCGTAATAATACCAAGCATTTTGTAAAAAATTTTCTATGGGCCTAAACTATGTATAGGCTGTTAACGATAAAGTGAGCACTTTTGATGCCCTAGTTACTTTTTCCTTTCAGCCATGTTTTATCCTTTAACCACCTTTTTAAATAAATATTGCCATGTAAGTAATAAATATAGTGTGTATATTCCACCACACTCTGAAGTTAACGTCTAACGCTATAATATAATATATTTATTAGCTATTATTCCAAATGAGAGGATTTTTAAAAGTTCTCACTTTACTGTGCATAGCCTATACATGTCTTGTAATGTGGTTCATTATATAGAAATTTATTGCTGGTATAACAATTAAACATTTTCATTTCACAACAGGAATGAACATGATTGTATAGATATATTTATACATAATATTTGGAAATAAATTAAACACTCAAACTGCAGGAGGTGATTCCTTATGAATAATAAAGTCGAAAATATACGGGACACCATATACCTAAACAGAATATTTAAGGAGATATGAGCCTGTGAAAATTGGGTTTTGAAAACGCATTTACACTGAATGCCTTGTACTTTCTGCTAGCGGTAGGGATGGCTGCGATTTATGCACAATACGTCCCACGTGGTTAAATGGGACATGCCCATTTAGCATGCTATAGAACGTGTACTAGTGGAGGGCACGTCGTTGATGTGCTGACGTATCACTTCCTCAAGCCGAACAGTGCGCACAGACAGAGAATGGCCAGCGTTATGCATGTGTGTCTGCAACATGGGAAGCATACGTCACTTTTTGCTGCAGACTTTGTAGGCGTACAACGCATTCTGCAAAAATACGTTTTCAAATCCAAATTTTCATAGGCTCATATTTCCTTTAATATTCCTTTTAGGTATATGGTGTCATATATTTTCGACTTTATTTTTCGTAAGGAATCTTCTCCCACAGTTTGGGCGTATAATTTCCGAACTCTCTGTATACGATTGTCAGCATAATGTATTGAAAGTACCATACAAAATATCAACTACTTGGGCAGTTATGTATAGTAACTACTCGCCATGGAATTGGAATAATTTACATACTCTACTAGGGTTTATTTACAAAAAGTTAAAGCTTGGATTACTTAGCATTGTTTTTAGAGTTATTCATATATGCTACAGGCTGTTACTCATTTGTTTCAAATGGGATGGAATGGTTTCAAATTTCACAAAATTTGTTATGATGTTTAAATATGCTTTTAGATGTACCTGCAAGATTGTCAAGTACTGTAATACAACACCTAACAGTATCATATAGCGTTGCAGTAGGTCATAAAAAAAATGTAACATAATCACAAAACTCCTCTGCCCTTCACATGAAATTCAATTTTAATTAGTATGCAATACCCTTTGCCTGAAATTCTACTTTAATTGGTATGAAATGTCCTTCGCCTGAAATTCTGTTTTAATTAGTATCAAATTCCCTTCACCTGAAATTCAATATTAATTATAGTATGCAATGTAAACCTTTGAAAATAACCATCCCAGAGAGCAATGGAAAATAATAATGAAAATAGTAAATTTTTTGTTGTAGTTTTTAAAGTAAATCAGTAGAACCTCTGTACGTCTAACAAAATTGAAGAGACTGAATTTTTGTGTGCTTGTTATAGAGGGAATTTGTTATAGAAAGTTGTTCTTATTTTTCCTTGTGCAGAGAATTTTGAGTCTCATTGCTCGTGAAAATGAATTATATTTGTTTTTGGTCTACCATTAGTGATTGTCAGAAAGTTATATTGAAAATTAATTTTCTTTGGAGCACACATAAGTACAGTGAACCCCTGCGGCCACTATAAGAGAAAGTCACGATTTTCGAAGGAAAAATAAATTGCTAATTTTGTTTGGAGCAACTGCAAATAAACAATCAGCAAAACTTGCTAATTGAATTGATCCATCTCAGTAAATTATTAAAAACTTATATGATCAACAAAGATACTTGGTACATAATGGCACTTAACATTGTGGCTCTTGTATATTATTTTCATTTTTGTTTTATAAAATAAGGTATAACCTTATTAGAACAACCCCTTACTGTTTCCGTAAATATGGCCGTTAAGACAGGTCAGTCACTAGAGATATTTTGGACCAATTTTGATTCACCTCCAACCCCTATGCATCAAAATTTGCAATTTTTTGATAGTCCGTGTTCAACTGCCTCTAGCGTGAAGTTGACACATTTATGAAATTAAATGTAAATTAATTTTAATAGTCAGACGTCCTTTAAAAACAAAAGATATCCTAGAGGTGTACATTTAGCTTCCCCTTGTCTCCCAAAATGTTAAAAACATTCAGTGGTGCAAGGTTTTATGAAGCATTAAGTCCATGTTCAATTGTCTCTGGTGTAAAATCTACATGATTTTGCACATCTTAAGAATTAAGAATAAAATGGATACCCCACACCTGTACTCGACCTACTCTTGTCATAAATGTTTCACTACTGCGTGGCAACCAAGTTCAAAGTCAGTTTTTCCATGGCTTCCCGTAGGAAAATTGAAGGATTTGTTATGAAAAATTAATTTATTTCAATAGACATGCATCTTCTGAATAAAATTATATCTTGGAAGGTCATATACAAAACCTCTTTGTCGCCAAATAATGCCCCAGCACCGAGCTCCCGTGACTCACTGCAAACGCTAAGTTTGAGTTGCAACCTGTGACTGGGTTGTCAACAATTTTTCACATCAGAATCCAAAAAGAACTAAGCGTTATTAAGTCGTCAACAAACAGTAATTAAAAACCAAGAGAAATCAAAGTTGTAGTAACACAAGCAAAGTGCGAAGGCAAGCCAGCAAGAGCACAATGGCAGGAGAAACATGCGACTGTAGTTGGGCACGGAAACATTGTGCCGCCTGAGGGGTGAGGGCAGGCGGAGAGAATGGGTACTGGCTAGCCCTGGCAATCTGGGGAAGAAGTGGTATCAACTTTTAGATATGCCTCACACCCAGTACTGTGCTCACCAGAGAAATGCAATGTGTAGCAACAAAAAAATAAAGCAACAAATTTATTTTTCGTCCAATTTCCCTCAAATTTTTAACTTTTTTCACTCATATTTTTCAAGTTTCCTAAAAAAACATCATTATAGAAAGATGGGTGCAATAAATACGGTCATTATAGAGAGGTTCTACTGTATATAGAACTAAAGGATTGTTTAAAGTTTAAAATACGGTAATGTAAAAAGTGAGAGATATAAAGGGAAATTAAACATTATGAGAATTTTCTGAAGAAGAATAGTTTGTTATAAAGAATAGAAAGTGGATTGTATTGTATGCAGTTTTGACCAGACAAAACAAAAATTTGTCATAGAGATAATTTTGTTATAGTCTATTCGTGGTTTCTTTAAACTTTTTGAATCTGAACCTGGGAAAAATGACCCCATGTTTGACGTGCTTGGTTGTTTACTAAATATGTTGTGTATTACAAGCATTTTATACTTGTGTTAACATGAAAGTGCCTTATTTTTGATTAATTAGTACTTTTACTTAAATTTTATTTATAAATTATAATATTTCATTTATAATTAATATGAACGAAACAGGGAGAAAATAAGTGTATTGGTAATGCCTAGTTAGAAATAGTTCTTATGGAAAATTTTATTACACTGAATGCACACGAATGTGGTATGCTGTCTCTTTGGTGTAATTTCCTAGACTTGGTTAAGCTTAGTTTGCATGAGGCGGAGGAATATCGTGGAAGTAGAACTTAAGCAGGGCTTCAGAAAAGTGTTAAGTAACCATGAATGACCTATATAAAGAGGTTCACTGTATACAGGTTTACTGTAGTGCAGCAGTTGGTCAATTTGAACTAAGTATGCACATGTAAGCAGCTGGAGACTGCACGTTTCCCATGGCTTTTCATTGCAGGAATCATGGGTAAAGAAGGAAGGCAGGCGGTGAGCTGCTCCGACTTTGCATTTGCCCAGTTCCGGTTTCTGCAACGAGTCCTGCTCGTGCATGGGCATTGGTACTATCTCCGGATATCAACCTTGGTACTGTACTTCTTCTACAAGAACATTGTGTTCATTACTCCGCAGCTTTTTTATTGTTTCGTCAGTCAATTTTCCACACAGGTATGTATACTTGAGTTACTTGATTCCTCGTACATACTTGTGAATGAAGTGTTTCATTGGCATGCATAAGAGGTGTTATATCATGCTCAACAGTTTCTGGCCTTAAAAATTGTTATCCTCTACCAAAAGCTCCCTTAGGTTCTTCCATGATACTTGTTAAACGTTAGCCCTTGTTTCTGAAATGTGAGTTACGCCAAGTGTCAAGAGTTGAGTTGAGAGATTTCAGTGGCTTTTAACGAGGTCTTGAAAGCCAATGAGGGTGGGATGAGATCAGAATAGAGCAGCACCGAAATGAAAGGGAAAGGGAAACTGGGAGATCCCAGAGAAAACCCTCCGACCGGCATCGTCTGGCACAATTCCCACTTACGAAAATCCAGGAGTCACTCGGCTGGGGATTGGACCCGGCTCACCTTGGTGGGAGGCAAGCAGGCCAACTTCTCAGCCACCATGGCCTCTCTAGGAGTCAAGAGACAGGTTACCAGTGTCTGGACAGTTTTGTACATTGTGGACTGGCCCAGTGCTCTATAGTGGATGCTTATGTTCAGATGGTAGTGTTTTGCAACCTAGAATTACCATTAAAAAAATTAACAGTTTAATTTTGTTGATGAAATATAAATTAATGTGCAGTTATTTGAAAAACTAAAAATAGCATAATTAATTCTTTAAACGGTTAAAAAATCTTTGTTACCGTTAGTTTTTTTGAATTCACTTAGTTTATATAATTTCCGTTTGAAACAGTTAACATTAACCAATTTGTTGAGTATCGGAATTTTTATATTGCACAACTTATCTTTCATGAGCTGTATAAGCAAATTTTCTAAAATTGTTTTGTTTAGCAACATTTAGAACTAAACTATTTTTGTGTGAATAAATTTATATTTAAATTATTTGAAGTTGATAAAAAGAATACGATGCTACATTGGCTGCCTAAAACTTGTACACTTCAGTTGATGGCGTTTGACACAATTTATGCTCACACCAGTCTTAATGGGGAGAGTTGGACACNAAAACTTGTACACTTCAGTTGATGGCGTTTGACACAATTTATGCTCACACCAGTCTTAATGGGGAGAGTTGGACACCAGCTTGGATTGATATATTTTTTGCCATTACTTATGTTTGCAATTCATATTTGACATTGTTAGGCTTAGAACAGTGTTTTAATAGTATTTTAAAGACAATTATGATTTGACTTCTTGTACTACCGTCACTTATCGTTCTCAGAACGTAACCACTATTTAATTCCCATTTATCCAACATGTCAATGAAATNCTTGTACTACCGTCACTTATCGTTCTCAGAACGTAACCACTATTTAATTCCCATTTATCCAACATGTCAATGAAATGAAGGTAAGTAAATTGATGTTTCACTTACATACTTGGTCGCTGATTGATGTACCATGCCTTGTCAAAGAATACATTNGAAGGTAAGTAAATTGATGTTTCACTTACATACTTGGTCGCTGATTGATGTACCATGCCTTGTCAAAGAATACATTTCAATAACGAATGCTGAATGCATTTAGTAACTCGAAAACTGGTAACGCCACAATGGATTCTCCCCCTCCGTCTCCCCTCTAAGGCACAGTGGGCTTGGGAACGGGTGAGAGTGATGGGGTGCTTGTCCGGCAGGCAATGTACGACAGCGTCTACCTCACCTTCTACAATGTGCTGTTCACGTCGCTGCCTGTGCTCATCTACGGGCTGTTCGAGCAGGACTACAGCGACGACGAGCTGCTCAGGTCCCCGCACCTCTACGCCCAGGTGGCCAACAACGTGCTCATGTCCTGGTCCTGCTTCTTCAAGTGGATCCTCCTGGGTGTGTATGCTTCCCAGATAAAACAAAAATAAAGCAAAATTTGCTGACATTTACTTACTTGTTAACGAATATTTTATTACGAAATCATGAAAACACTTTTTTCCTCCTAGAATATTAAAATAATTTTAATTTTTTTTTTCACTTAAAAACTGTGTTTTTATTCCATTCCATTTTATTTT
>NQII01004973.1:168017-179819 GCA_002778355.1 Clitarchus hookeri | reverse complement strand
AACCAAAGTAAAATTTCAGAAGAGGGAGGAAAACTAATCTTACCCCTGCCCACCCACTAAGCCTTCCTTTCCTCCGGACTTACCTAGACAACACCAGCACGGTCGGAGGCAGCGCTGCATTACTGCCCCAAACTGCATGCAACACCGCTGCCTGAACAAGTGATAAACCCCCTCTCTACTATCAATGCCTACAATACCTCTCTACCATCAATGCCTACGATACAGCTAAAAAAACCTCACTATTCACTCATTCTTTGTGTAATTTTGCCCCATGTTCAGCCACCGCTCGAAGCACAGTTGACTCATGGTCACTGCCAACTGCTTCTGATCCGACATTTGACTACCTTCAATTTAAACCCATACTACTAACCACACACACCTCATTCTGAGCTTTGAGAAGAAAAGTTCTTAAGACCAAATGAGAGAGTTGGCCTATAGCTCAGCTGCTGTTGCCCCGAGATGTGAATGGTAGAACGAGTGCTGGCCATCCCATCACCAGTATTAAGCACCTGGGGATCCACACCACTAAACCAGAGCAATCAGCCTCATGAGAACTGAGAACCCAAGCATGTGATGTTATGCACGCTGTGGGCCACTCCTTTTGAACAACTCTACTGGGCCATTCAAGTATTTGATAAAAATTGATACAGCCAAAACTACATTGGTCAGTTAGGCAAATCTTCACAAGTTAAGATTTTAGTAAAACTATGATAAAAAATTTCCAAGGGGAAGATAAATTCTGACAAGGACATGAACAGAACACGATAAAACAGTCCAAGATTGATGTATACTGATTTATTAGTATCCTGGTGCCATGATGTCTGGTCAGGTACAAGCCTCATTAGTGAATTAAAAAAAAAAAATTGTTCACTTTTTCCTTGTGCCCCGGCTCATTAGTGAAGTCCCTGGCAAAGCCTTTAAAAATTACAGTAAGGAGTTAATTCAATTAATAAAAACCACAGTGTAGACTTTACATAAAGTTCAGCAAACATACTACATTCAAAATGATTAACAAGATTTTTTTAAAAAAATTATACTGAAATTGAAAGAGGTACATTTAACATAAACACATTATACAGAATTTGTTTGAACAATTTATTTTTATCAACTAAATTTTAAACAGGTGGTGGTGAACTTTCAGACAAGTCTTGCTGTGTTCATGTGCCATACTGCTGTATAAATGAAGGGAACATGTTTCCTGGAACAACTGTACATACTCTCTCTTTGAAGAGAGATGTGTGCCTAAATAAAGGCTTTTTTAAATTCACTAATGAGGCTTGTACCTGACCAGACATCATGGCACCAGGATACTAATATATCAGTATACATCAATCTAAGAAATAAGTTACATTTATAGATCTTTAAAATAAGGTATTGTTTTATAGACATAAACACTGATGTTGAAAGCATGTAAACTCAATTTAAAAACTTTAGGTAGCAGTGTAGAAATGAGTCTCAACTTACCGTATTTACCCGAAAATAGGCCGAGGTATTTTTCCCAAAAATCAAACCTCAAAATGTTATCTCGGCCTCAAATTGAGTATCAAGAAAAAATTATACCAAGAAGATGAAGTTTCGTCATATTTTGCATATATTCATAGTTTAATGGAATAAACAAAAAGTACTGNAAATTATACCAAGAAGATGAAGTTTCGTCATATTTTGCATATATTCATAGTTTAATGGAATAAACAAAAAGTACTGCAATATAAATGAGTACTGGTTATAATATAATTGGTCCATCTTGTGATTAAATTAAGTTTAACGTAATAAATTTGTACTTGTAAACAATAGCTAACCTTAAAACCGCAAACATGAACAATGTTTTTGTCAATGCAGTGTCACCAACAAGTTAAGGGAGAAGAAAAAATTACCTAGGTATATTTCCCATTCCAACGAGAAACATTAGTTTTGAAACACGTTATTGGTGAAAAATTTCCAGTCATAATATTTAGTCACTCTAAAGCGTGTTAAATTTTGTGGCAGAAAAAAGTTTCAGATTCGTAACTAGGAAACATAGGTTACCTGTATTTATGTGCGCAAAGTGTAAACAGCGCTGTAGCAACTAATCTGTACTTTATTTCCACATAGTGTGCTTTATACCGTACTCACTTTATTGCATGTATCTATGGTTACCCCGTAATTTTTTACGTTTCAGCTTTGTATAGGTTAAAGTTTTCTTTATCTGTTAAGCCCTTGACACAATAGGTGTTGGTGTTCGTAGCAGTTGAAGTACAGGGTAGTTAGTATATGTGAGATCGTAAAATAGGCGGTTGGTGGTTGTTCCTAAAATCATTTCAAGTCGCAGTTGGTGGTTGGTGTTGGCGGTTGGTCATGTAGAAAGTTTAAAATATTGAACTTTTTACCACCAACAGACCAATCAGAGTGTGCTTTGTAGTTTACCACCAACCGACCAATCAGAAAGTATTTGTAGTTTGGACACGTGATGGCAAAAATATGCGAAAAGGTTGAAATGGAGGAGGGAAAAGGTGCAAATAAAGATATTGGTATCCCTTAGCGATGAGCAGTTTTCAATATTAAAAACCCAATGTATAAAAACCTTTGAAATGCATGTTTTGGTTAGATAATTTTATTTTATTTATTTTCATTTTGGTACAACGCAGTATCTTTCTTTCACACAACATTTTCAATTATCGCTTAGCTCAGTACTGTTGATTTCAGACAATCAAAATCTTACCAAATGAAAACAAAAATACTTTTTTTTTTTTACAGATTTACTGCTACCTGGTGGCTCGATCGTAAAACCATTTACACCAACGCGTCAACCAACTATTGTGCCATAGAATACGTCACACACCAACAACAACAGCCAATTGTGCCAGGGGCTTAATGACCAATCACGTAGAAAAATGTGAAACATCTTGTGCTTGGACGCCAAAAGATGAAACAAATTATTACATTTGCCAAAGACTCAAACAACAGTGCAGCTGCACATGCGTTTGGCATTTCTGTAAAGAATGTTTGGCGATGTCAGAAAGTGAGACCGTCTTCCAATTAGTTTCGAGTTTCGTTTTTCCATAATTTGTATTTAGAATTTGGTAAGGTTTAGTCGGAACACTTATAATTACTCTAAAATTATAAGTCCACAAAGTCTTAAATTAAATAGTATTTATTCTTTAAAGTTGTTAGAGCAATGTTTATAATTTAAAATAAACAAATATGATGTGTAACTGTTATTTAACAAACACTGTGTCATGAGAAAACACCTATTTCATGAATATTTTAGCAACTTGCTTCGTGAAATAATTATTGAGAGCATAATACACATTTGTTTATTCCATTAACATCACCTATATGTATGAACATTTTCAACAAGTGTGTAGGCTTACTTATTCACTCTAATGAAGTGCATAAAATTGTGACCATTATATAGCATTAGGTTTACTCACTTATTTGTTCCTCTACAGGATTCATGCATGTGTCCACTGTTAAAAATGTTTAAAAATTAGTATTACATATTAATTTAAATATACTCCATTTGCTAAAAACTGTTTTTTCCAAGTGATAAGTCTGCAAATATTGGGGTCGACCTATAATCAAGATTGGCCTCTTTTCAGGTAAATGCGGTATTATTTTAATTTAACAACAGTTGTTAAAATATGCGATGCTTTTATAACTTACAGCACAAACTGCATTTTAAATTACACTGCTATAAATTCGAACTGTTGAAGGGCTGCTAACCCTTGGGTTCACTGCCAAGAAGAACACTGAATTCATAAATTAAAAGTATCAATAAAAAGACAATACAAAACTTCAGAAGACATCCTGTCCACTATCAATAAATTATTTGTGCATTCTTGCACTGTGGTTATAATTAGCTCTGCAGTAGATGGTTTGAACATATATTTCGAAGAGTTACAAGCCACTGAACCAATGATGTGGTACCACAGGAAGTTCTCAGACATGTGCAGAAAACTGTGGTCAAGGAGGCAGCGTCATCCACCACAGGAGTGTGTCGAGCGAGATGCAGCAACCTCGCATAACACAGCTAATGCTTATTACTTAATACATTAAAATTATATTATTTTGACTAGCAAAACAGATAACACACATAGTTTACAATTAATAAAAATGTGAAAGCACAAAATTTTAAAACCAAATTTTAAACAATACAGTACTGTGTATGCATAGCTAAATATGTAAAAAAAAGTTTAAAAAAAACCTAGTCAATAATAGCTCTGTTTCAACATATGCCTTTTTTATGCATGCAAAAATTTTACATCTGGATATTATAATTACAAAAGTTGATGTAATTAGTATGAAATTAAAATAAGTTTACAATATGCATCACAAATGTTTTACACAATATTTATCCTTGTAACACCATTTTCTGTGTTATGACTAACCACTAAAATGTAATGCAAATTTTTTTGGCAGCATGAATAATTTCAGTAGTCAAAGTTGAGAGTAATTAAATTTTAATCCCAACAAAAAAAGCTATTGCCAACAATTATGAAAGTGGGGAAATGATGACTGCAAGTTTGATGCAGTTTCGATGTATCAAAGCTAAATAAAATAGCCTGAATGTAGGAGAAATTTCTGATTTGTAAGAGTGAATGCAAATTATGTCTGAGAATGAATGCTTAAGCTGTATGTAGTTCCCATTAAAACTATGTTATTTACAGTTAATTACAATGTTAGAGTAACATCACCTAACTGGAAAATTATTTTGTGCCATATTACGATATGTACAGTACGACCAAAATTCACCATTGATCANTTTTGTGCCATATTACGATATGTACAGTACGACCAAAATTCACCATTGATCATGAGAAGTATTCAGTAAATATCTACACGTTTCTTAATAAACAAATATAACTATTGGCTTTCTAGAGCTGTCGTATAATTTTTAATCTAATACTACACAGTCCAAATCTTCTTCTCCTCCTGTTCTGCCCTGAGACTTCAATTCAGGAGAACGCTTTCTCTTCAAATTTGAGTTTTTTGGAGATTCCAAGTATTTCACAAGACTGTGAGACTTAGGAGAACCCGTCCGTGCCAATTTCTTACGACTTGTCTGCAACCCGGATGGCGAATCTGCTCCGTGAAAAATGATTTTTCTCTTTGTTTTAATGGCTTGTTCAGGTTCGCTGTGGCCAGCTTTTGGCGAGAGCTGCTTTTGACGCTCCTCGTCTGACAAAACTTTGGTGAACTTCGTTATGAGCTGGCCAGAACTGGGACATGTTTTATTGCTTGAATCTATGGCAGCTGCACAAGATGCAGCAGACAAATTTAGGTTCTCACTGTCCACTGATCTGCGAGGCTTCAAGTTGTACTCCCAGGTGTTTGGGACCTTCAAATCAGAAAGTCCAAGATCTGAGCGTATGTCACTGGACACATACCAGCACATCTGACCTTGCATCACACCTTCTTCTGGGCACTGCTGCCACGTTGCAATTTCTTTTATCTTGTTAAGGATGCTTTTCTTTGAGAGCACTGGAGTACAGTCAGTTGTTACTTCGTCACATTTGTCCCTTTTATCTTCTACATTGTGCTGTTTTTGCCAATGAGCAATGAATTCTTTCAACATGAATGATTGTCCATTCTTATTGCCATGAATTAGTTTAACAAGGTCAGAAATAGCTGCAAAACAAAGATAATCCAATTATATTTTTAAGAAAAACCAGTGGTACATACATGTTGCATTAATAAATAAAAATCTGCATGTAGGTACTACTTCTAGAAGTAGATATATATCTATACAGAAGCTTAATAGGAAGTGAACTTAGGTAGGATGAAGCAGTGGTGGAATGATGGGAAATAAAGTGAGACTGCTTTAAAAAAACCAGNTAGGAAGTGAACTTAGGTAGGATGAAGCAGTGGTGGAATGATGGGAAATAAAGTGAGACTGCTTTAAAAAAACCAGGCACCAAGGTAGCAAGTGTACACTACCAACACAAACCGAAATCTCACCTACTAATTTCACAACAAAACAGAAATTGAGAACTCCAAATATTATGTCAGTTAGGAGGCTTACCAATGGGGTATAAAGTTTTCTTTTATACTAAATAACAAATCAGTGTAAAAATTTTTAATAAAAAAAATGGAATACACATTTTTTACTCTTATGTTTTAATGGGTCTTACAAAAAAATTTCCCTCACTTCACAATCTCAAAATGCTACAATATAAATACACTCAAAATAAAAGTGCACAAACTGTATATGCACCTGCGGGGGATTAACAAAGTTATGTAAATTGCATGCAGCATTTTTTTTACTAATCCATTGCAACCACTTGAAGACATAAAAAAATATGTATAACTAGAGTGCCGCATAACTTTCAGCAAGCATAAAATTAATTTTCAGTTGCTTTTCGCTTTGTTTAAAATATAAAGTACGTTTATCTTAATATTCAGATTTTTTTTAATGAAATGATAACACAAAACCTTGATGTCTGCTTTAAATTCGACCCATGTTAACACCCACACATTCAAGACATTCACATATGAACATGCTAAGGGAGGGAATTTAAAAGCACTGTAGACTGTCTTTTTCAATTCGTCAATTGTAAACACACAGAAGTGGATCCATGCACTTATACATGAATGGGTCAGGTCATCAACAAATAAATAATTACAAAACAGAAATTAGAAACAGAAAATAAAATCTAAAAATCTACAAATGTAGCATAAGCAGGTCATCAACAATCAGTACAGTCACATCACAATTATACCAGTACTACCATAGAATGTATCTGAAAGTCAAACACTGCACACAAAGACAAACTATAACAAACATACAATGGTCATGAGACTTAGAAGGCTGCTGTTGGGGGGTAATGTGTAACTCACAATATTATTAGTTCCTTCCTTCTGTTACTAAGTGCATGGGACTGGAGCATAGGAATTTGAAAGAGGGAATGTAGGGGAGAAGAGAGGAATGGGAGATAGCAAAGCATCCCTTTGTGATGTAATGTATCGTGTGAGGCCTACCACACAAAGGGCACGGGAGAATGGCACACCCACCATACACAAGCCACAATATTTTTTTTAAAAGGTTTTTTTTATTGCAGCAAGCCAATCAATAATAGTAACACTGCAAACTAGTAGTTTACTGCTGTGGGGTAGCAAACATACATATTTTAATTGATATTACTTGTAATACATTTTTTTTTCAAGATTTTTTTCCTTTGTTTAAGAAATTATTTTTCATGTTTTTTTGAAATACTGTATTTGTAAAATCTAAGTTTGTCAAATCAGTGCTCTTCTGTACTACATCTGAAAAAGGTAATAGGCAAGATTGGCCAAATAATTGTGATAAGTGAAATGCCTGTTGCTAGGCTATAAAGCCAATTATTTAAAGAAACAGCTGTATTCGATATTGATAAATTGGAGGAGCAAAAAAGGTTCACAATAAACATAATTGATTATAAATACATAATTTTAATCTTGTGGGTAAAATGTGTTGCAAGACAACTTTTTGTTGGTAGATTAACAAAAAGACTTCAATCATTACACTACAACTACTTTGTGGACCAGCAAACAAAAATATGATGTGCTTAAGATGTACACAGATGCACCACAAGAACTGTCTGTCTTACATACACAGCCACAGCCTCTGGTGCTCCCCTCGAGAACACTGTATCACAGAGCACCGTCACTCATTTCCGCTCTGTATAGGTCTATTCTATAAGCCAAGGAAATCCCTTCCTGTCTGACATAGACAATCTGCACGACACCGCGTTCTAGTTCAAGTGGGTAGACCCATCCCCTCGCTAGGCTTTCCTTGGTCGGCAGGCACTGAATGTGCATCCTGGCTGCGCATCAGAGGAGGTTCCCCCCTCCATGCAGCCAGCTCTAGTTACCCCTAGTCCGCCACAGCTCTCAAGCGGTATATATTTCCTTGCAAACCCTTCTGAGGGAGAGTAGTGTGCTAGAAGCCCGACTCCAGCTTTAGTTCTCGCTAGCTAGCCTCTCTACTCGTGAAAGCATGCCTTCAGCAATATTTTTATGCATTGCGCCATTCGCTTTTCTTTGCTCAGCATATTCAACTTGTGTTTTTCAATGCATGGTAGATGATCTTGTCGCAAAGTCTTCTAGAACAAGTACAGAGTGTTGGCCTGAGTGCCTCGTCTGCACCGGGCGTAGTGTTTACTGGGATCACGATTGCCCCCGAGACTCTACTTCTAAACTCGCTACCACCCTGCGGTATTTAGTCTGGCAAACTTGGTCCCTCATCCATAAAACGTTAGCAGGCTTAGGTCGGGAATATATGTTCAGTAAACTTCAAAGACAGAATAAAGCATGTATCTGCCAGTTAACTCATTGAGGCCCAATCAATTCTCTATCGTTTCACATCTTCCCTACCTGCTTTGCCTTCTGTGTGAGCATTCACCTGAATACAACCAAGTGCACGCACGACAATGGTGTTAAGAAATAAGAAAATCAAACCATGTCTGCAATGAAGGGTGCCGCAACCTATTGTCAATGTTTGAGTTATATATCTGGCTGATAACGGTGCCCTATAGCACCTCTGTGGCAAGGGGAGAGAGAACCTTTCTCTTAGGCTTCTGAGACTCAAGAAAAAACACACAGGGTCACCATGACCGTCATGCCAATTATTGAGAGCTGTAGCAGCCTTATGTGGGGAATGCTGCGAGACCGAGGGGACGGTGAGACGGTAGCGGTAACGACGGTCACTCCACTCTTTCCGAGAATAATGAAAGGATCCTCTCCATAATCTGCTATGGCCCCAGGAACCATAAGTCGCGAGGTATACCTTCCAGCTGGTAACATCGCTGCAGATGCCAATCAATTGATATGACTCTGGCATAGGTTTACCCCAAGCCACCGGCCCAAGGAAGAGTCAGTAACTTCCCTCCCTTGCAATGCTATGTTACTGTACTGGTACCTACAATCATGTCTGTGTTGACAGAACACCCACTACATCCTTTAAAATAGTAATTCTTTACTGTTAGATTATTGTCCATTTCATAAGTCGGGTAAAATTTTACAAACAACGTGACCAACCTACACAGTATGTAAACAGTAAATGCTCTAGTTTGCAAAGTATTGCATCAGTTGATGAATTGCTGCAAGATGTATGTTATGTTGGTAATGATGATGATGTCTATGAAAGAAAATAGCACTCAGAACTAAAAGTTGTAACATTGTAATTTAAATCTTTAACTTTAATTATACTTACAACATTGATGGTTTAAATTATGTATTCAAAGCTGACACATGACTACTTATATAAACTACTTTTTATATTTGCTGCAACTACCCATCATCACGTGCGCCCCTGGTACCTACCTACAAGTGATGCAAGCCTGAAAGGAAGCAACCCAAGACAACATTACATCTTCTATAATAAAGTGGATGCCTGGAGACAGTAATGCAGCCGAAGGAAGAATATATTAAATTGCCCTCACCTTAAATGAAACCCGGTGAAGCTTCCAGTCGGACGATCTTGGGCTGCGGAAGGGTAAATTGGCTCGTGTTCCCATTGCCAGTCGCCCAGGTGTCTTATCATCTGTCCAAGGATCAGTTGGCTGGGCGAGGTGTCTACAACCTCGTTGTTCCTGCGCCGGAGGGTAAACAGGATGTGGGTGTCCCAATGTCTATGATCTTCCCCCACTTGGAGCCTGAGGTTTTTTTTTCAGTTTCTGATTACCCTTCACCGTGGGTTGGGCCTGGGTGTGATATGGTGGGGTGGTCCAGGTTTTTATCCCCTATTGGCTGCACGCCTCTTGCCAGAGTTTGTCGGTGAACTGAGTTCCATTGTCCGTCATAATCACCTGGGGGTATCCCCAATGGAGAAATATTTCTGGATGATGCCTCTTGTTTCCTGGCTGCGCAAAGGGCAGGCTTCCACCCCACCTCGAGAATTGGTATGCCACCACCAGGAGATATTGATTGCCATTGTGCTCTTGGGGTATGGCCACCATTATTTGTGTGGCTAGGTGTGTCCATGGGGTCTGGGGGTGTTGTGGTCGTCCGATTTGCTTCGGTATGGGGTAGGCTTTATGCTGGCAGCACACTTCACAGCTTATGACGTACTGCCGGATGTTTTGGCTCATTCTATCCCAGATATATAGTTCCCCGATGTCATGCAGGGTTTCCTTGATACCTGGGTGGCCGGCCTGGCAGTGCTTGTGGTGGTACTGGCAGATATTGGCACGTAGTGTGGCCAGCCCCCATTTCTTCCATGTCGCTCCTGGGTTCCCATTTCTCGCCCCCATTATTTCACCTTGGAGTTAGCACCTCTGCGGATTACCCTGCAGCAGCCGCTCAATGTCGGGGTCCTGTTGCTGGTAGGTACCCAGCTGGTACTGACTGACCTGGAGTTTCTGGAGGCGTCTACACTCTTCCGGGCTGTGTGGGGGAGCTGGGGGAGGGGCCATCCGTTCCCAGTGTTCCTCCTCCTTCATGCCTTTCTGGCTGTCGGGTTGGCAGGAGAGGGCATCTGGTAGGTTGTTTAGGCATCCGAGGCAGTGTTGTACCTTGAAGTTAAACTTGGTCCCGCACTTCCACCAGGTTTCCTTCTCTAAAAGGGGTTCAACAGAGCAATTAACTGGGCCATGTCGGGAATAAACTCCATTAGCCAGTTACATAACCCCAGGAATATTCGTAACTGCTTCTTTGTCGTCGGTTCTTCGACCTCCAGTATGACTCGAATAGTTCTGGTTTGCAGGTAGTTTCCTTCAGCTGTGATGTGTCCCAGGTAGTAAATGTTAGATTTTCCAAAACTGCTTTTTGAAAACTTACAGGTTAGACCGTAGATCTTGAGGCATTCTAATACTCTTTGCAAGCGAGTACCTCTGCCAAAATTAGCCGCTGAAAAGTAGCTGGGGCGTTTTTCAGGCTGAAAGGCATTACTTTGAACTGCAACGTTTCTCCCTCGGCGTGGTAAACATGGCATATTTGCAGCTGTCTGGATGCATGGATATTTGTCACTACACTGTCTGCATGTCAAGGGTTGACAAAATTTTGGCCTCCTCTAGGTCTCTCAGCGTGTGGGTAAGGTTGATAACTGATGGGGCAATAGGTTGAGTGATGTCATTTAAAGCTCGGTAATTGACACACAATTGTAATTTTCCATCTTTCTTGGGTACGAGTACCACCATTGAGTTGTAGGGCAAGTCCGAAGACATTTCCATCCCCTGTCCAGCATAGTCTGGACCTGGGTCATGATAATGTCCCTTCTCTTTGAGGACACCCTAAAGGGGCGGCAATACATAGGCTTTTCTTGGGTAAGCGATATCTCGTGTTGGATATTCTGGGTCTGACGTAAGTGCCCTCCATATCCGAAGGCTCGGGAATACCTGGTACGTATTTCTTGTAGCTGTCGAAACTCCGGTTCTTCCAGCTGGTGATTTATTGCCTCTGGGTTTATGGGTGAAGGTATTTGTTTCTCTAGGTTCCTGTCCCAATTCACCATCATACACTACTTGTCGCCTATATATATCCTGCGTTGCCCAGTCTATTATACACTCTTGTTGGCGTAGCCAAGGCTGTCCCAATATGACGTCTTCTTCTATGTGTGGGCCTAATAAAAATTCCACCTTAGTAATTTTGTTACTCATGTGAATGTCTAGGGTTATTGATCCCTCTATATGCAGGATCTGATTGGGTTGCACCATGCGCACTGGTTTGACCCCGGGTTGCAGTTGAGCCTATTGGTTATTTGTAAGGAAGTCACTTGTAATAAAATTTCCGGTAAATGTGTGCGGCCTGGAAGGGGGGAGGGGTATGGTTAATTTGTTAACGTTTAAGTGGCAGCGTCGGGCCGGTCGTGACTGGAGGTGGTGGCCTGCTTCGCATCCCGGTTCCTTC
>NQII01004973.1:147420-166993 GCA_002778355.1 Clitarchus hookeri | reverse complement strand
GACCATACTGAGGCAGGGTCTGCAGTATTTGGCACTTGGCCTTGATTAAACCTTGAGTATTTGGACAGGTAGCTAGCTGCTTGGCACGACGTCTAGCTGGACTAGGTTGGGCTTGCAGTTGATTGACGTTGGCAGGGCAGCTGGCTTACTTCTGACGTGCCTTCCATGGGTCAAGGGCTACTCTGCGTGGGTCCTGGTTGGGGTCTCCCGGCCCGGCTGGCTGATGACGGATTCTGCTGGTTGACTCCGGCGAGTGGCTGGCTCCGCAGATGCAGGCAGGTGTCCGGCCCACTGTCGGTGACCGACTGGGTTTGTCCGCGGTACCCGGGGCAAGACCAGGCGAACGTACTGAAACGATGGGATAAGCAGCTCCTGGGGTTTTCATTAAGAGGTCAAACAAATTACAGGCAGGGGGGAGACGACTGCGATGTGAAGCCTCAACAGTTGACGAGCTTTGTGAGCTCCGGAGGGGTCAAGTAGCTGAAGGCTGGGGACGGTTGGTAAAGCAATGCTTGTTTCTCGGCAAGGATAGATGCTGCCTTACTGTCGCTCCACTTACTTCACCTTCTGTGGGTGGCAGCCAACGATACATCTAGCTAAGTGCAGTCCAGAAGGGGTAGATCCCTCCTTGTCAGACCTGGCACTCTTTCCAGTGGGTCTATATGCAGTGGATGGAGTGGGTTAACTAACAAGGGTGATCTAGAGTTTACGTCATGTGTCTTGCTAGTGGTAGGGTATCTACCGTACGTGCGCACCAGGTACCTTTGGGTACCTGCTCCACAATATGGGTGGCCGTCTAATGTGTGGTGTTTCGGGTGACGTACGTCACATCCTTTTTAGGGGACAGGCAGCAGTGCTACTCTAGATTCAGCAAACCAGTTCTCAAACCGCGGTTCCCTGCCTCTCCTTTGTGGGATGACACCAGGAAGGACTACATACAGTTCACTTAAGAAGGGACAGACTGCAGTTAGACTAGAATGTGTTTTATTCCGTCCACAATGGAACATGGTGAACCGTACTCTCCTGCTGTAAATCAATGCACTGATTAACTTACGGAAGGTGAAAGCAAAAGACAGGAGAAGGTGCATGTCGGCTTGAAGAGCTTTGCCTGAATGGGCGTGCTAGAAGAGCAATAGCAACAAATTAAGTAGCCGTCAGAACAACTGTATCCTAACTGAAGCTGTGTTGTCCTGAAGGCACTTAACGAAGAAAATATGGGGTGTGTGGGTTGACGGCAAGTGCCAAGTGCGAGAGGAGGAGAGGGAGGACTCTTCGGGGCTGCAGCGCATGCTGACCTGGGTGGCTGCNGGACTAGAAAAATCGTGCATTATAGGCGGGAAAACCTTTTAAATGGGAACCTTATAAGCGGGTTCTACTGTATGTGTCACACATCAAATTTAATATTTTATTTGTAATACCACACAATGTTTCCTCCTTACCTATTGTCCTAATAACCTTTACATACAAAACAAAATTCTACCTGGATATCTATTTGCTTACAGCTATGTCAACGGAACATAGTCTTTATTCCTCCTTTCACCAGTTCAGTCTAGTTTATTTGCTACTAAGTATTCTCACAAGGGCAGTCTCTGGACTAGGCATCAGTAGTAATTAAGTAACAACAGGCATGTGTGGGTAAACATTGGCAACCTTAATGGAAGGGGCTGACAGACATGTAGGTTGGGTGGTGTCTATTATTATATCTTTTTCACTTCCAAATCATACAGCAGTGGCAAAGAGATTTGCAAAGGTTAGCAACAAATATAAATGTAACAAACATTATTTGGCCTATTTCCTTAAAAATTTTTTATTACTGTATTTAACCAATTTTTTTTGCTGTTACCCGTAGAAGGTTTATTTTGAGCAAGTTGTCATTCGCAGGGTTGTAGTGTCGAGAGTTGCTGGTATGTTTAATTTGTCCGCAGATAAATTACAGTACATATACTGTAATTCTGATATTAGGGCATTATGACATTCCCATTTCTCCAAAACATATTTGTCTATCATATATGTTCAAGAAATTTTAGGTAGTAAAACTGTTTTTCATTAATGTAGGCATATTAGAATGCTCAACACTGAGCTTGAGGTTAGGTACTGCATTTCTCAGGTCTAAAGACAAGTCTACACTGGTTGTCCGCAAGTTATCTTTTTAGATCAGTAACCTGAAAAACTCAGAGGTTCCACTTTTTATTTAAAACAGCAAACTTTTTGTCGTTTTTGGATAAGCAATACAATTCCTTCATACTTTCCATCAGGCGAATTACATGGAGTTGAATGCAAACATTATTAATTCAAAAATGTCATAGTATTGCATTAAACAATTATTTAATAAAAAATTTAAATAATCAATAAAGGAGTCCAAGTAACAAAATTAATAAATTTTAAATAAATCTTATAAATAAGATATTAACACCAAGTGCTTACTACTGTTGTTAGTTTTACTATTTTGCAAGTAAAAGAAAATTGTAACCACAAAATTTTCTTAAACTTATCATTGGAAGACAACAAATACACATTTGAATAACCAGCCACTTTCCTAAACTGAATGAAATGCAGAAAGGATAAAAAAGCGCAACAAAATTACACAAAAATATGATCAAATTTGCAATGACATACCAGTTTCAGGAATCTTAACGCGCTTGAGGCGTTTGACAGATGACTGACTGCCCAATGGCTTGGGATCCGAGTTGGGACTCGGGCTAGACTCTTCTTCTGGTGCAGATAGCACTATAGGGCCGTCACTTCTATACACTGCACGCCAAGCAGCCAAGAACTGCTTCATCTGTTCCCCAACTAAAACAGAGGTATTATTTAAATGTATCTTCTACGCCAGCATCAGTGAATTCACAAATTCGCCTCACCACACATCCCATTAAAAATATAATGTACGTATATCTGTCTTGGGACAATATAATTTTGAATGTGCAACTGTGGGCATCAGGAATGGTTACAGCTATAAATATGGAAAGTTCACTAGTTCATTTGAGGCCAACATGTAACTTTCAGTTTCTGCTTCTAATGGACCACAGTTTGTTACATGAACCCAATATGACTTTTGAACAATAAAGAACCAGTAAAAATACAAAGACTGAATCCCATGCTAACTGGTGTGGGCATAATGCAACAGCCAATGAATAACTGAGGCTCAAGTTCACAACGCATTGTGAAGGTTAGCTTGTTGGTGAATGAACCTGTGAAAATTTCCAGGTCTCTAATTATAGGTTATACTTAAACACACAAAAGAAAATTACAAAAAAATTTGACTGGGGCCCTATCAAATTCATGTGTAAACAATCAATGCATTAGTTTTTCCTAGCATATACTCTACCATTCATAACAAAAGCCACATTTATATGCATAAGTCTCGGGTGGCACAAAATGTTAGAAAATACAAAGTTCATATGCTGTTTTAAAATGAGTGTCTGGAATGATGTTGTTGTGCACAAGTGGCATAGAGTTACCAAACATTATTCCTGTCCAGAACGTCACACTGCCACCACCATACGGATGGACATCGCGGATGTAATGCTGCCTTGCTGTAGGTCCATGATCACGCCACACCCTCAAAGACCAAGAATTAGGTAAGTAAGAATTCGGATACAGACATGCACGGGTCTCGTCTGTGAACATGACATGTCTCCATGAGACAAGCTCCCAGTCGAGGTGTGCATGCCCCCAGGCTAATCACTCAATTTGGTGATGATGTGATAGAGATGGACACCTCATTGACTCGTCACATTAGTGGCCCTGGTGAAGCCTGTTTCGGATAGTCTGCATCAATATCTGCACTCCAATCGCTTGACGAATATCTCGCTGCAGGTTAGCTGCTGTAAATAATGGTAGTCTCCTGGCACTGACCACTACCAATTTGTCCTGTGCTGCTGTAGTAGCATGAGGGCAACCACTACGATGTGCATCTGCCACAGAATGTGTTTCCCGGTACTTCTTCCACAAACGACTAACATCACTCTGGTTGATCCCGATCAGGACAGCCACCTCCCTTTGTGAATGTCCCACCTATACCAGGGTTACAATTTGCGATTGTTGAATGTTGTCATTGGTGTGCAACCCATATCTGATTGCTTCAGTTGCTCTGGCAGCACTGCCAGGCATTGACAGTTTGACACACTAGCAAGCTTAAGCTGTCAGGGTGCAAAATTGCTGTCGTGATTGGCAGTACACAATAACAATGCCGGGCACTACACTGCTAGTGAATGGGGTATGTTCGGAATAGAACATGACAATCGGGTGTTAACAAATAATATAGATACAAGCTGATGCAAAACTTTTTTTGCACAGTGTATATTGTAATACTTGTCTCTACAGTTTCATTAAACCTATTTTTATTGAGTGTAATATATTTTTTTTTAAACTTATTGTTTTTAATTTGTTTCAGTTTTTACACCAAAAAAGTAATTTTTTTTAAAATTGGTATCATTAAATAGGGTTGATGAAAAGTTCAATGAAAAGACACACATACTAGACGGACAAAATTCCAACTTCGAAACCTGGTATACATGAATACTTGAAATGGCGAGTCAAAAATTCAAAATACTGGAAACATGTATACATGCATTTTAGAGAAAATTAAGAATAACTAACAGGCACACTTGTGTTTAGCATTTTCTAGTTCTTGCCAGTCAAATTTTCTCTGAAAACCCTTTAGGGCATAAGTTATGTAGACATTGTGGTTTTTCCCACAAGTAATACATATAAATGTTTGTTGAAAAGAATTAAAAACCCTCTCTACTTATGATTCACTTTTTTTTGTGAAGCTGTACTGTTTTGCCACATAAAACCCAGAAATAATAGCTTAAATCAAGTGTGCTTCATAATATGTTACTGTAATAGGCAAACTGTGTTCTACAATGAAAGATGTAAACATTTTTGCATTTATGATTTTTGTGGCAAGATATATATTTTGCAAAGAACAATTTTGATGGTTTGGCCTGCAAAGTTTTTTATTCCGTTTGTGTTACGGCGACTGCGTGTGCTTGCAGCAATCGCCACGTATGTTATCAGCAAAACTGTAATTGCAGTTGCATGTCTTGCAGTGAACAAAATTATGAGACATGTTTGATCCGAGTTCTACCCCAAGATATCTCTAAAGCATTGGAATTTGTTGAAGTGTACATACACACTTGAATGTTATATTCTATAGACATCATTCTCATCCATTGTTATAATTTTGTACAACACAGGAAATCATAAACAAATTTAACTGGATAAAATATATAAAACTGAGAGATGCAACATTAGTTTCATGACAACTTTGTGTAGATTTTTTTTGCTGACCTCTTAATAATAAGTGAATGACTTAGTTAAATTTCCCATACACCCGACTTGGTGCACATTTGTTAAGGCTCTGCTTCACCCCTTTTGCGGAAAATTCTTCATTTACGTGCAATAATTTCAGTTTCTGAGGTATTATTGAAAATATTTGATTATATATAATTTACAATTGACTATATGCTTAATATTTTTGTTTCTACTTTGCACTGTGAGTTATTTCCTGTTTGCAGAAAGGCTAGAACTTATCGATAAAATACAAATATATTCTCAACTTTTTACAACTAGCAGATAACACACAATTAAATTTCAGTACAAAAATATTAAACAGCTTGTAAAATGTGAATTTTCTACAATAGTACATTCTCAGTAATTACTATGAATCCAAAATTAAAGGAAGCAAAAACTAAGTATATCTGCAAGAGGCGTGAAGTCGAGTCTTAAGAGTCAGCGCAGTCTCAAGGGTTGATGGTCCTGAGCTGCAGGGAGAAGAGACCAGTTTGGTGTAGGACAACATGGTGGTCAAGTCGAGTCGCGTGTAGCTGCCGCCAGTCAGTCGTTTTCTCATTGAAACATATTGTACAGTCCTCTAGTGGCAATTTTATTTTTAATAGTGTTCGCCACATCATTTTTGGTCTTCTGGGCCAGATACTTTGTTTTAGTGGTCATTTTCGTTATCATGTTGGTCATGGCATTTTCAGCAGTAAATCTCTTGCACGGTACAGCATTCTTTGCTGCAGCAAAAAAAAAAGAAAAGTGGAAATTCTTGGGGTTTATTTCTTTCCGTCTACTGTGTTAATTTGTATGCATGTGTCTGTGTTTGAAGTCATTGTTCTATGGTTCTCATATTTTGATCCTGTTTTCTCATTAAAGTACACTCTCAGCACACTCATATGCAAAAACAGAAAACAATTTTGCACCACATATTTTTGGATGTCGTTCATTTGACCCGGTCATTTCAGTGTGTTCACCGCAGGAACAATATCATGCGTGGTTGGAATGCTTGAAATTCGTGCTGTTTCACAGAGTCTAGATTACAGCATTCATAATGACCTTTTTTTTGTTTTATACGAAGTAAGATTTTCATTGTTTTCACTGAAGTTACTTGGATGCCTTCGTAATTTCCTTTTCTCGTCGGGTTTCGAATTTTCATTGCCATAATTTGGCTGAGGCACAAGCAGCACTTTTACGTCTTTACTTGGCAGAAAGTAGCATCAACGCGTGCCTACAATCTTGCTCACGTTATGAATGAGACAGCCAAACAGAGCAGTTAGTTTATTGCTACCATCAGGGACTTGCCATAAGTCCACAAGAATTTCAATGCTGATTTTATTGCTGTACAATTGTTAGCCAATAAGTCACCAGATGTAAATGCTGCTAAGGACGCGGGGCACATGGTAGTAGGAACACAGTTCAAGGGTAGCTCCAACCAAAATCACTTTACCTAATTTTATTGGTGACCCCAGACAGTGACCTATTGTGTCATAACTGCCTCTCACCTTCACACCGCTCCAAAGGTTGTCAATAGTCCTCGTGACATTGGTGTAGCGCTTGCCAACACAAATTGCTACATTTTGACTTAAAGGAGGGTAACATCATTGCAGGCAGAAGCAGGTTTGTCTCAGTCTACTGATTCACATCCCACCACAAGTCTATCTGCTGTTATGTTACACCAGTGCTTTCAACACCATCTTTTGTGGTGCTCTTGTCCATAGCCCAGGTACACACCATTGATGCATCTGGAACACTTTATGTTGCCAGAGTCCTCGACACAACCACCCAGGATAGCTTTATTTCTGGACACTACTGCCACAGGCTTGGTTAGGCTCAAAAGAAGATGCATCTTCCCATCTAAAAAATGTTTGAATTCAACTGTCAATGTGGTCAAGTCATTTGTGTCCATTGTAGTAACCCCTTGTGGAACTCCTGACATGCAGTTTGCACTCAATGTGTTTGTTCTCCCTCATATAATGAGGAAGCTCCCAAGTTTTCAGTTTGTCATGGAGGTGCGCTGCTCTGTCACCCATTTGAAGCTAGCTGATCTAGCTTTTGATATTCCACAGCCTGTTGATCTAGGCACTTTGAGAGGGACCTGCCACTAAAACGGAGGTATTCTGACTTCAAGAGGATCTACCTTGCAGAAGGACATATGAGAAGGCGCCTGTTTCAGAATAACTGTCGTCCTTGCCAACCTATTACATTTGACACCATTGTGTCATCAAACCTGAGAGCAAAACAACCAAACTTCATGTTGTGTTCGACACATCTTCAAAGAGCTTGACAGACGTATGTCTTAATGATATTCTCCTAACTGTACCTGGGGTGCAACGTGATATAGGTGGCGTGTTTGTGACATCCTCGTTTGAATTCCCACCTATTGCATTAGTGCCCTGGTGTTAACAAGCTGAACTAGACATTTTTGTTACCTTGTTTGTGTTTTTTTTTGTCTGCCATTATGTTTTTGTCTGCTGTTTTTCTCGTGTGTGGTGTGCACGGTTTGTGGTTGGTTTTGTGTCCTGGACCCAGCATATGATTTAAAAACTATGTTTGAGTGACAGTTGAACCAGCGCTGTGAAACATTTGGTTCTCCAGGCCGGATATACTGAAATGTCCAAGTCGTTTGTTCGCGTAGTTAGGCGTGTTTCATACGTTAAAAAGTCATTTAGTGTTCTTTGACAGAAATCATTTTGCAGTGTAATTAAAAATGATAAAATTACCCCAATTCGCCTCAGGCTAAAGAGGGTGGAAAATAGACTGAACAAGGTGTTAAAATTAACCTAAGGAATATACTGCCACGATAGATTTGTTTATTACAATGTGATGTGATCTTGCTGAATTGAAAACTTGATTTGACTAAGATCATCCGCAGTACAAACTGTTATCAAAAAGTGACAAAGTGTTTGAGGCAGAATTTCACATGTTGAGTCCTAGAAATTGGGCGAACTTTTCAAATTTGTTCACTGTGTTAGTTGTAGACAATAACCACATAACACATATTTAAAGTTTGTCGTACCTTAAGTCAGCATTAGAATCTATACCATGTTTGGAGCTTTGTGGGGCTTCGTTGTTGGCACATCTGCTTTAACATGTGGCAGAGTTGTTCACCCCTACGATCACACTGGAACTGAGTTATTGTGTGTGCTGTTGGAGGGACAAACCATCGACTTGCAAACCTATAATTGGGAATTTACCTGCCATAAGGGTTCAACAGAAGCTGTTTGTTAAGCCAAAGTTGGATTATGCAAGACCTATCCTGATAAAGGCCAGTAGAGCTCCCAAGTCATCAGTGTTGAAGACCTATCTATGCATTTTCATTTGTTGTGCCACAAAGGCAGTCCATGTGGAAGTGGCATCTGACCTATCCACTGATATTTTCTTCGATGCCTACATTTTCTCTCTTGCTGAGGAAGGTCTTCAAAGAACTACACTGACTGGGGACGAACTTCATTGGGGCCCACAATTAACTGATGGCGTGACTTGGCATTTCAACCTGCCTGATGCCCTCTCATTTTGGAGGCTTGTGGGAAGGTTGGAGTTAAGTCTTTTAAGACCCACCTAGTATGTGTTATTGGGAAACAAATTCTCACCTTTGGGGACTTGTACACAGTTGTTGTGCAGGTAGGAGCTTTCCAGAACTCCAGACCCCTGTCTGAATACTCAGATCCTCGAATCCTGTGAATTTGAGGTACTTGACAAATCTTAGATTTGACCATCCCATCCCTAAGGAGAAATCAAAGTTACATTAATAACAAGCAGTTGCATTGTGCGTACCTATTCCTTTTGTAGAGGAAGTGGTGCCACGAGTCCAAATACATCCAATTAAGCCAGGTTTCAACCGCTGAGTTTTTTGATTCCTTTCTTCCTCAAACTCGATTGCAAGGAGTTTCAACTTGGCCTTCATTGTTTCTGGATTCTATAAACCAATAAAATAGCAGATCATTTGCAATAGAAATGCATTTCACTTATTAATACAACAACTTAAAACTACTACAACAACGATACTCTTTGACTGTAGAAAAAATATAACATAAAAAAAATACATGGCACATTGCACAATTAAATTATGACATGGGGGGGGGGGAGATTCCTAGCATTGACCACCATGCCATTCTATAAATGTAGATACATTCTAGATAATTGCATATTTGAAATAAACGTAAATTTTATGATGTCTGAAAGTACCAGCCTACTTTTTTTTGTAGAGGTGGGCGAAGCTTAAAATTTCAAGCGAATCCAAAGCAAATTTTTTAAAATATTCGCACATTCGAATTGAAGGGTTTTGTTGGCCTTGCCTTAAAAACGAAGCCGCTACTGCCAGAAATACAATAAATCGCCAAAAACCAATATTATGCCATAAACAAACACAAAAGCAATTTTCAATAAAAAAAAATGAACGACAAAAAACTCGCAAAAACGCTATAGACAAACTTGGTTAGCGAAACAGTTCACCCTTTGGACGGTATTATTACTGTAACTTTGGGTGTGGTTGCAAGACCGCTGTGATCATTAAATAATCAACATGTGATCACATTCCCGAAAATTTGTCACAAAAGTGACAGCATAATTGTGTAGCTGAACAGTGTGATTAAATATAATATGGTTCTATTACGTTGCATACGTATAGATTATTAAATTGCGAAAGTTAATGTTGTGGGGTGTTAAGTTTATTTAAATTTTGTTTGATCTACATATTTTCCTTCCACAAATATGCACTGTAACTGTTCCATTCCTTTATTACTTGCTTTATGATTCGGTTAACGGAACACTGCTGGCTGTATGGGGTATTCCAAGACCACTCAAAATGGCGTGAAGTGAATCATAGTTATTAACGATTTCCCCTTTTTTTTATTACATTACTGAGATTTGAGTTGCAGAGGGTGCAATCTTACAGCAGTTAAGTTTGTAAAACTTGCAGTTTAATATCCTTTTCATCACACCATAATCAATGAAAATCTGCGGAGGCGAATTAAGTTTGGGAAGATAATATATGTTTTATAACATAAATCAGGTTTTTCCGATAATTCCGTTTTGCTATCTTGTGAGTAAAATTACATACAGACAATTATTTTACACTGAAATGCAGTTTGGATTAATTTGTGGGCATTCCGTTGAGTTGAGATTATGTTTTGATGATTCACTAGCCATATGTTGTTATGTATGAAAGACTTCAATTATTAACGAGAGAAAGAATTCTTTGATACATGTTAGAGATCTATATTTTAGTCTGTTTGCCAACAACTAAATCCTGTTAAGTTTTGTACCCAAAAATGATGAACTAATGAATGCAAATTCTTATCTTAAATAGTACACCTACTCACCTCGGTATACAATTTCACCACCTACCGTATTATCCAAACGTACACAATAATATTGGCAAAACAACCAAAATAAATCTCCAACACACATGCACTTCTTTTCTGACATATGATAGTACCACTTTTAAATGAACACTTTTTTTGCTACTACAAAATACGTTAACCTGCAGTTGTTTACGTAAGTGTGTCATGCAAAACAAATATTTGCAATAGGCCTATGAACATACAGGTAATCGAGAGTTTTGAAATCACACATTACATAAATAATACAGTATTTAGAAGCCAACAAACTGCAACTCCAAAAAATTCATCAACAAAATTATTATTTTCAAGGTATGGTAAAAGTTTGGTGATGAAAAGTGTTTATTTTACTGGCAGCCTTATTTCCACTCATAAACAGCGACATCACACAGTGGTGCCATACTTCCATGTTACAAACACTTGCTGTGCGAGGTTGCCACGCAGTCAGTAATAAAACAACACATTATTGGTTTTGTAATCTTACAAAAATTCTGGAAGGTTTTGAACCAAAAGACACCTATTCGCGGATGAACCGGGCGTATTTTAAAAATGCTTGCCAGACAAAACATATGCAATAAAGAGTGAAGCATGTCATGAGGGTATTATGTAAAAGGCTCAGTGTTAATGTGCACCAACAATGATGGCACAGACAAGCTGCAGCCTTGGGTAATAGGAGTGTATTATGATGCGTGACGGCCTATGGACACGAACATGTCAGCACCTCAATTGAAGTTGTTTTTAGTTTGTGCTAGATCAGGTGGACAGGTAAAAAGGGGTTTACAGACCCTAATGGGACGGGGTCTGTAAGATCTGGCACTTAGCCTTTATGGTGCCTTTAAAGAGCGCCGGGCAGGTAGGCCACCTGCTTGGCACAAAGTTGATCTGTGCTAGAGCTGGTTTGCGATTGTGGGGTGTTGGCGGAGCCGTTGGCTTACCTCCCACAGACGTTCGATGGGTGCTCGTGGACGTTGGTCCAATGGCAGGCCTCCTGGCCCGGCTGCAACTGGCAGGCTGTTGGCCCACTGGTGCTGGTTAGTGGAGCTGCATCTAGGTCGTTGATGCGCTCGACGCCTAGGTCTAAGGGTACGCTTGGGCGGAAGATCTCGATGACTTGGTGTACAGCCCAGGGGAGCTTTACCAGGGATCAAAACAGATGACTATGGCTAACTGCGAGGTGAGGCCTCAACAGTTGGTGAGCGATGTGAGCTTGTTCCCGGGGGGTGAGTTAGCTGAAGGCTAGGTCAGGTCGTTTAATTAACGCTTGTTTACCAGTGAGGATGGCAGCTGCCTTCCTATTGCGCAACTTACTACCCCTCCTATTGGTAAACGGAATTTACCAAGGAATTAGGTTCTACGGATAACGTCCAAAACTGGGTGGCAGACAACAATAACCCTAGCTAGAGTGTGATTCGGAAGGGGTAGATCCTTCCTTGCCAGGCCCGGTACTCACTCCGGCGAGTTTGTACACTGTGGAGGTTGTAAGTTAGCTGACAAGGGAAATCTAACCTCTTCATCATGTCTCTTGCTAATGGTTGTGGCTATACCGTATGCTCCAGTTACCTTGACGTGCCTGGTCCACAGTATGGGTGGACGTCTAATGGGCTGTGTCTTGTGACGTACGTTGAATCCTTTTTTGGGGACATGCCACAGTACTACACTAAGATTGGCAAAATCAGTATTAATACGCCATTCCCTGCCTCTCCTTTGTGGGGTTACACTTACAGGGGATGACTAAGCTAAGTTCACTCAGGAAAGTGCAGACGGCGGTTAAACTGGAAACTTGTTTTATTCTCTTCAGAATAAGAAACAGTGACCCCCCGTACTCTCCTACGAATATCAAGCGCAGATTAACTCTCGGAAGGTAATCAAAGACAGGTGAAGGTGCCTGTTGACTTGAAGAGCTTGCCCTGAAGGGCGAGCAAAAGAGTACAGAGCAACAACTAGGTAGCAGTGATAACAACTAAACCCTAACTGAAGCTAAGTGGGTGTCCTGAAGGACTTAGGGGGAAGTATGGGGTGTGGGTGTTGACAGCAATGTCAAGTGTTGTGGGGGACGACAACTCTTCTGTGGCTGCAGCGGGTGCAGGAAGAAGTCCGACGTTGGCACCTTAAGATCAACTGTTGATCTCTCATGAGGAGAGCGGTAGAGAGCAAACAGAGCAGGGAGCCTTGTGCGAAGGCGAACTGCTGATGTGAACTGCTGTTCCACGGCTGTGCAGGGACATATATTCACCTGTGCTTGGGGGTGGCGGGGGTAGCTCCTCCTTCTGTAGGCGGAGCCAAACTCTACTCCCATCTCTCAGGTCAGCAGAGAAGCAGGCTTCCATGCTATGCTGGGTTGCATCGGCTATGAGAGGGGTTTTATTTAAGGCAGGGGCGATTTAATATATTCCTGTTCCGGGTGCATTACGGTCTCCAGGCTTCCAACTTACTATAGGAGACGTAATGTTGGCTAAGGTTACTGCCTTTCAGAGTTACATCACTTGTAGGCACATGGCGTGCACGTGATGATGCGAAAAAAAAAAAAAAAAAAAAAGTCTATACAAGCGCCATATGTAAATTGAAACCCTCATTGTTCCAAAAACACAAAATGCCTTCCTCGTAAGTATTATGCTAACAAAAAGGCATGGATGACAGCCAAGATCTTCACTTCTTTTTTACTTGCTTTAGATAATAGCATGGGTATTCACTACAAAAAGATATTATTGTCACATTTCTAAGAAACGTGAAAGTGGTATTCTATCCACCTAACTGCACCAGCATGTTTCACACCCTTTGACATGGAATTCATAAAGTGCCTGAAGCATGAATACCGGAGAATGCTTGTGTAGAAAGTTGTGGGTCTTCTCGACACCATGAGCGAAAATTCCAGAGTAGAGCTCAAGCTCAATATCTTGCAAACCATTCACTATGTGACATGAAGAAAGATCACCCCCACAACAATTCTGAACTGCTTCACCAAATGCAGTGTGTGTGAAATGGCATCTAGTTCAGTTGTTGAGGAAGTGAATAATAATGAGTTTCAAGAAGACTTTGAGAAACTTGATGTAAAGCATGTTGGCTTTGAATCTTATATAACATAAGTTGTGATGAACAAGTGGCAACTTGTGGCATTTAAATAAGTTGATGTTTCATGTGAAGCAATCTCAGCAGCTGGGGACAGCAGTGATGAAGAAACAGACGATGCTTCAGCAGAGCAGCAGCCAAGATACCATCCTTCTCTGTAGCACATTCAGCTTTACAAACTTTGACAGATTTCTGCTGTGCTTACATGAGTGAGTGTGAGCAAGAAAACTTGTTGCAAGTGGAGGCTAAAGTGCTTCATTTAAGGCGCTCTGCTGTCAAGAAAGACGGCAATTTAACATTTCTTCAAAAGGAATAGAAAGGTTAGTTTTGTGATTTGTCTTTTTGTGAGACAGATGATACTACTGCCATTATTGTCATTGCACAGATCTCACCAGCTGGACAACTTGTGGTGGTTGATTTACTTTGTGATGTTTTACTCTTTATGTAGGCAAGTTGAGGTGAAATGTTTTTAATGTATTATTTACAGTAGTTAAAACTTTATTCACAGATAATGTACAGCCCTCGTTATACTCAGCATAAAGTTTTATAAGGTTAGAAGTTATATTTTATTGATGTGCATGTCAGACTCTCATCTATTGATATCCCAGATGCATGGAAATTTTTTGACAGTCCCGTAAATAATGGTAAACACGGAGTCTACTGTATTGTGCAGTGAGAGACAACCTCAAAAATTTCATTTTTACTATAGTCTACAGGAAGAAATTATTCCTCCACAAATTAATTGAACATGTAATTTAGCAGGATTATTGTATTTTGGCACTTTATTAAAACTTTAGTGGTGTCAAATTCCTTGCAGATAACAATACAACACACAACAATGATGTTCAAAAGTATTTTCAACCTTCTACGGTAGATACAGATTACGTATGTATACAAAGAAAGCATACACTGCGAGGACTTTTACAGAATGAAAACCTACAGTCCTTGCACCATAAATCAACACTCCAACCATGTAATACAAAATGACCATTTTGCATAGTTCAGTCCAATATGAAAAAATATCAGTTAGTTTCCTACTCCTTAATTTTAGTTGTTCTTACGTATAGAAGTGGGCCTAGAGCTGTATAGATGCTTGGGGTGAGTGAAAAGAACTGTTGTAATTCATAAGGCTTGTGAATGAGGCTAACCTACTAAGTGGATTTGAATTTAAGCTCCCATTGATAAAACACAAGGAATGGAAGGTTTTTCTAACATGGAATTATGCACAATAATTGTTTAAAGCTCTATTTTATGAATTACACTTGACTAAACAAGGACAATTTTTCAGAATCCATAGAGTCCCAATCTCCTTCCTACCCCAAAAGTTCTCAGCTATGCTTACAACCCTTCTCTATGAGCATATTGTGATACCCATTGAAGTAAAAAACAAAGATCTTGGGATTAAAAAAAAACTTGCATGTGATGGAAACACAGTAAGCATAAACAATATTTTCCCCATTTTGGTTATTATGTAGCACTGTACGGTGGCTACTATTGTTGAGAAAGATTAACTCTATAAGTACAGCATACATGTATTTGAAATAATTTCTTAGAGGACTGATTGGATGCAATTAAAAATAATAATGTATATGCTAGTATTATGATCATGACATATGCAGCTCATAATTTCCCTACTGAAACCACCCCTAACATTCTTGTATCAGCATTCAATATCTTTTCCGCATATTCCTGTATGTGTTCTCACCATACCATAATTTCTGTAGTATTGCAATTTTGCATTAAAAATTTATAAGAATCATGCACGACATTAAGACATCATTTACTACACTAATCCACATGAAAATACTAACTTATTCTTGTACCACGGATTTGACATAGTGTAGCTTACAAATTATATGACTGGTTCAACACAGAGATTGTAACCACACAAGACTCACTAATTATTACTAGACTACTGTAAAACCAAGGAAAAGTGGTTAAAAAATGATTCAACAACACAAACCTGCTCTTCTTCCTCTTCTCCAAAATTCTCCTCATCACTCAGGTAACCATGGGGCACAAAAAAGTCGTTGTCCACTTCATACTCATCCTCAGACTCTTTCTCATCATCGGAACCATTCAAGCTCTCACCCGGTTCCTCTTCCTCCCATTCGTCGTCAGAGTCCACTTCATAGTCAAACAGCTTCTAAAAGAAATTAGGTAAAAATATTCTCATGAAAGTAAATATTATATTCACGAGCGGATAACAAATAGCCAGAAGCACTGGGAATTTCTTAAAATTCTATGTTTTAAATGAGCCAAGTGCACAAGTTTCTCTTTCTTATAGGCTGGGTAATTTATTTTATAGCCAAGCCATAGCGGAAACAAGTAGTGTACATTGAGGCTACATGAGACGATTTTATGTGAACTCTGTTGCCCTTTGCTGGTCAGTATTATTTTGTAATATACATTGTGACGCATGACGCGTCTAGCCAGAGAACAGAGAGACGATTTCAAAACCTGCCATAACGTGCGTCAAATGCTCATACCGACGTCACTCGAATATTTCCTTCCAATGACGCACGCCGAAGTTTTGACGTAAATCGGGTCGCCAATGACGTAGGGAATTCCTCTAGGGGACGGATATAGTCCAGCAGGGGAGTGGAGTCGATCCCGAGGACTCAAGAGACGCGGGGTCAGCGCCAGGGGTGCGACCCAGTTGGACGGCCGGGACGTAAGCACCGGAGAGACATCGCGGGACGGGCGCCGAGGTTGCTGAGAGACACCCCAACACGACTTCCCGGGACGCGAAGCCGAGACGAAACCAGCACACAGTGGCAGCTCAGTTAAGTAACCGCGCCTCCAAATCCAACCACTTTTCCCCACCTTTATGGACTAAAACTCTGACCTGTAGGTCTCCGATGGATAAGGGAAGGGGGATGAGAAATGGAACCCAAGAGTGCAGTGTACCATACCAATATAATGAGTGACGTAATGACGCAATAAAATAACTGTTTAGCTAACCGAATCAAAAGTAGAAGTGTTTATTAGCCGCCTGATTTCACCCCTGAGTATGTGTTCAGTTCGCTTACGCAATAAGGTTGACTAAGCGATCTAGCGGTCCATCATCCTGTAGATCACATAGAGTGTGGAGAGCAGACTGTGACGTGTCAATTGCATTTAAATATCGTTAGTAGTGTACAGAAATGTAAGATCCAACTGAATTAAGTTTTAAGACAAAAATTAAGGGGATATAATTGGAAAAGTGTTCACAAGGCAACAACGCAACATCCACGCTCTTTGTTTACTATTGGAATGCAAGATGCATTTACATTGCATTTTTTCCACCTGAGAACATAACATAATACAGTTTCTGTTTGTTAGTCAATCATAAGAAATGGTCACAGAAGAACAGCAATATACGAGTCGGTTCACCACATTTCTCAAAAAAGACTGGAGAAGCTTTGTCCTGAAAGGGAAGCATGAACTAAACTTTGTCCATTTTTAGTAAATTTTAGATATAACATGCTTATGTATATGAGAGAATAATGTATATAGATATTTAGGGTAAACTACAGCAGATGTGTTGCAACTATCAGAAAATAATGGTTATATAAAATAATAACAAAAGAAAAACCCTGTTAAGAAGTTTTCCTGCTTAATAAGCTTAAAAATTTTTTCGCATTGCCTGTTATTATGTAATTTGATCCTTATAAGAAGTTTTCCCTGTTAATAAGTCAAAATTTTTTAATCTCTTCGGAAACTTCTTAACAGAGTTTCACTGTATTGTTTATGTAACTCCTAATTTTGAAATCCAACATTTTTAGAATTATTTGACACATATTCAGTTAAAACCATCTCTTCATTCCTGTCAGATAATTCTAATCTGAGAATTTAAGGTAAGCACACCAGAAGTCAACACTGTTCCCTTATTCCACACTTAAAATACATAAGCAGTACGCTGATAAAAACTTTATACCTTTAATATATCAACTAGTGATTGGCAAGTTTGATTTTTTTTTACAGTTTCAAGTCCAGTTGAATAAAAACTGAGGAGTCCGAACGAGTTCAGTATAAAATTTTTGAGTTAAAATCAAGTTTGCACCATAAATGTAAATATATACTATGTACATGCTTATAGTCATGGTTTACAAAGGAAAAATTTTGGGACTGGTTTCTACCAATAAGAATAAACCTTTAACTGATGAAGTGATTCACAGCCCTACTTTCTCCCTGCTGCTGACGAGTGAACGAATATGGTAGGAATGTCAGTGTCGGCAACATGATGCTGATGTAAAAAATAACATTATACGGGTGGAGTGGGAGGGTAGCTTTCAAGTTGCTCCATCAGCATGTACCGGGTAAGCAGACAAGCCAAGCAGTCCACATACTAAATTCTTGTCTATAGTCGTTTTTTTCTTTTCACACACAGGTTTATAAAACAGTTATTACATAAGAAAACTAAAGACAGGTTTACAGTATTTATGCATATTTCTGCTGAAGGTGTGATGTGCCATTAGGAAAAGAGGCCTTTTGAGTTAAAGTTGTATGGGTGTACACATTTGTGTTGAGCTGAGACTTGCATGACGTCGATTGAATGACTCGGCCGCTGTTGCTGCTGGTGCGGGCTGCAACTCGTGCCCAGTCCTTGGGCGGAGGTGGTGCTGCAGCTGACGGTACTGGAGGGAGGCCGTGGAGGGCTGCTGGGCTGAAACCACGGGTTCGCTACACCCAGTGGTACGTGGAGTCACTGGCGGAAGTCAGCGACTACTTGATGTGGCTTGCAGACGGTCTTGTAAGGTAGCTGAAAAGGGAAGCATGGAGGGACTGGGAGACGAGGCCTCTCCAGTTGTCGGATGGCTTGAGCTTGTTCCACGGGGGTTAGACTGCAGAGGGCAGTTGACGTTGGGTTACAGCTCAAGTTGGACTCTGAAGTAGTAGCTGCCTTCCTAGCTCACCACTTTGCAACACTCCTATGGGTGTATGGCATAAAGGAAGGTAATAAGGTCGGCCATGCTAGGGAAGAGCAGGCGACTAGGATCCCTAACTAGGTGTAAAGCAAAGGGTGCAGACCTCCAGAACCAGTCTTATCACTCCTTCTGTCAACAGTACAAAGCAGTGGATAGAGTGAACTAACTGGACTGGCTGACTAGCCACCTTGTAGATTGAGTTCCTAGTGGTAGTGGCTCTACCGTATATGCACATCAGGTACAGTGTACCTGATCCACAGTATGGGTGGCCGTCTAATGTGTTTAAGGCGAACGTGCATCCGGTTAAGGGAGCCCGCAGTCCTACTCTAGGTTCGGCAAATTGGTTGTTATGATGCTGTCTCCTGCTTTTCCCTGGTGGGCTGTTATCTACAGGGAATAAAAGTCACAGTCACCCTAGAAATAAGTACTCTGAGGTTTCATAGAAAACGTGTTTATTTCCATGAGGAATAGACATGGTAGCCCGTACTAACTCCTAACTAACAAGAAACTGTGACTGAAGTAGACTACGAGAATAACAGGTGATGGGGACCTGGATCTTAACTAGACAAGAGCAGATGCGGCTACGTAGCTATAACACTAACTGACCCTAACTTGATGCTGTTGTCCAGAAGGGACTCGGGTGTCACTGTCACTACCAGAAGGGTAGTGAGTGTTAACGAGGATGAAGACTTCTTCGGCGGTTGCTGGTGAAGGTCTTGAAGATGTCTGGTAAGTAGCGGTGGTCCTAATCGAGGATGTCTGTGTCTGCAGCACACGAGGTGGGGGAGCGAGCTGCGTAGAATGAACTGCCGTTCTGCGGGCGGTGCAGGGACATATATCCACCTGTGTTGGGAGGTGGCAGGGGTAGCTCCTCCCTCCATTGGCGGAGCTGTACTTTGCTGCCATCTCTCGGGCCGTGGCGGAAGCAAGCTCTCTGCTATGCAGGGTTGCGTCAGCTGCGCGAGCTCAGGC
>NQII01004973.1:103075-146897 GCA_002778355.1 Clitarchus hookeri | reverse complement strand
AAAATACATACCCTCCTAAATTTTCACCCTTCTACCACCAACCCTTATTTTTTTATAGCGATATTAGTAATTTAATAAATTTTACCCTAGGTCGATAACTGATCAATTATCATCGATCATTTATCGATCTAGGTTACAATTTATTCCCACCAAGTGTCTCCCAGTGACACAGCAAAACAACGTTTGCCGGGTCAGCTAGTGTATATATATATATATATATACACACACACACACACACATATATAGATATATACATATATATATATCAGTATGTGTCACGCTAAATACAGTCAAATGGTTCCCATGAATGACTCTTTAAGATTTACATGCTTGTAAGATCAAATTTGACTTATTTTGATTGACTTTGACATCCAAAAACTAAAAATTTGTGTCCGTGTTCAGTAGATTTTAGAACATAAGTTCACATATTGATTTAATGAAAATTAATTAATTTTAACACCTTGACATCTTCCGAGAGAAACAATAACCTAGACCGACATGTAGGTCCTCTCCTTGTCATCACAGAGTATTCAAAGGCACTGCTTTGTTCATATGTTACAGATGGCAATAAATGATGCAAAAAATGTGACACCTAATGTAAGTAAACCAACATCTTTCCTAATCTAGAGCTATTGCTGCACAATATACTCTGTACCATATAAGAAGGCCACTTTTTGACAGCTCGGCGAAAGTAGCGCCACTGTTTACATCTGACTAAGTATCCTTCCGCCATCAGCTGATAGGCCACATAACTGGTCCGGCGAGTAAGCGTGTCTAGGAGGTGTTGCCTCGTGCGGCAATTGATAAACTACTTTGGTGGCGCGGCAGGCGGCGAGACAGTTCTCGAAACAAAGTTTGGAGTGTGTTTGTACAGTTTTTTGTAAACGTAATGTAACTGGAAGGGCAGGAACGTGCAGAGGGGAGCAGCTGGAAGACGTGAGTGCAACATACATTAGAGGTATGGCGTGCTAGTGCAGCAAGTGTGCCCTTGTGTCCCACTTCTCCGGAAACAAGGACGTGTGTTTTCGGAGAACAATATGGCCTATGCTTCGCAAATGAGCCAATAGGTAGCGCGCACAATAGATTTTTCAATGATAGCGTCTTTGTAAAGTAGACTGTTGTTCTATTACTGGCTGGGTACAAAAAGTATTTCAAATATATTTCATAAAATTACTAGAGAAAATAATTCAACAATATTATGCAATATTTCTGTATGCTTTTGGAATTAATATCAAGCACAAAAGGAAAGCCAGGTTGGAGAGGGCGGTATACGACGACGTGAAAAACGGTTCCCAGATTGTGTTTCATTTCTATACTGGTTGTGTTATTAAGCATTTCATTTTGAACACCTATACATTACTATTTTATCACGAAGTTTAGTTTCTAAAACTAAAAACTGCTGTTTTATGACTACGTAAAATAAAATGTATTAATTAATCTAGGAACTCTTTCTTATCGCGTATTTTCAGCTTGTCTATTGTGCATCGGCAGTGCACTCAGAATAGCCAACATAACATTAACTTTTTGTTCGTTCATGCATCAGCTGATACAGGATTTTGTAAATGGCACGTTGTTTGTTTTGAATACGTAGATTTGCCACTCACCGACTGTCAGAATGTGGCCTTCTTACATGAAATGAACTATACAATAGGAGCAATGTTGCTCATGGTAGGCCGTTGAAGCTACAACAAAGCATAAACTTACCACAGCTGAAGTTAATACAGGATGTGGGAACTTATTGTTCTAGTGAATATGCAACCACAGCTCAAGTTAATATAGGACAAGGAAACTCGGTACAGTAAATATGCAATGCCAAACTGGTTAGTTTTCTTGACAGAAACTGTAGCTGCCGAATTGAGTTCATGAGATGTTGACTCACTTTCACTATCAGAATGGAACAATAGCTACTAGCGTACTAGATGTAATGAAGCCATTTGCAGATGCAAAAAAACTAACTTTGTAGTAATAATTATCCAACAACATCAATGGTTATTCCTACAATTCATTGCCTTGAAGTTGCAACAACTGATCAGTAATTACTAGAGACCTGAAAATTTTGCAATTGTTCGTAAACCACAAAACTGTTTTTGGATGGATTTGATGTGCTATTGTGGATTTGGAAGTGAAAACTGAGTCAACTTGTTGTTTTCGAGGATAATTATTCACCATGCACGCAAACGCTTATGTTTACTTTTCGTCACGTCTGTTTACGCCATACGTGTAAAGAGCGCAGATGATGATGCGTCACTTTAAGCAAACACTTTAATGCATGACGCCGCAAAAGTTTATTTGTCCACAACAAAATCAAGTAACTTTGTAAATTGTTCACGTCTATCGCTCACCATGTTATCTATGGCGGGCCAGCTGAACTCGCTCGCCGAGTACAGTTGAATATGGTCAAAGAATTTGGCGCAATACGTTTTGCTTACGAAAATATGCAGTTACGTTTTGACATACATTTTTCTCCTGTTTTCATAAGCGGGAAGTGAAAAAAGTGGTTCTGTGCATTTATTAACGTAAACTAAATTACTTAGTGAATTGAATTATTACTTTTTTTATCTTGTCACAAATTATAATTGTTTAAAATGCCTAAAAATGCAGTAAGTGCAAAACAGCGGGCAGAAGACTTTCATACCGGTGGTCTTTATGCATCGCACACATCTACATTAATGTGTAAAGAGTAGGGATGTACCTATTCCACTTTTCCTCGATTCTCGATCTTGATGTCGATACCACTCTCGATTTTCGATTCCAAAAATTGTGATTCTTTTATTCACAGACAATTACTTTACAGAACTTAATACTGTATAGGAGGGTGTGAAATTTAATTATTTAAACTAGACCTACGTTAGTAGTAGGCCGATTACTAATATAAATAATATGACATGAACAGTAGGAGCATGTTTATATGAAATTCCAAAAAGTTCAAGACGCATATGAGATAATACAGGAAAAAAACACACACACACGCATGCACACAAATATATAATATATAGTTTATTCGAAAATTTTTCCAAACCTCACTTGCCATAGTAAATGTTCACCAATACATGAAATTAATAGAAAGTTTGCCAGAATAGCACAGTGAAAACACATTATGTTTTACAACAAAAGGAATCTTTTTGTCACACGCAACTAATAGGCACAATAACTGTAGATTGATAATACTATAACAGCGCAACAGGCTGGTGCTTACCATAAACAAAACATAGCTGGGTGGGATTAGAGATTTTGAACAAAAAAAATTTTGGGCAGGGGTGAAAATAAATTTTCTTACAAGAAAAGGATGAGATTGGGAATACATCATTAGTAAATAAATAAAATCTCCTTTATTGTCTCTACATTTAAAAGCATTTTGTACACACTTTATTTGGCATTTTGTTTGTAAGGCAGTTCCCTTACACTGCTCATTTTTTTAAACGACTGCATGGAAGTGATTTTTATGTTAACAAACATGTTTTGTTTTTGAAATAGCATGCTTAGGTACTATCATCGCTGCTGTGTGGAATTAAACCAACAGCGCTAGTAGTCTAGTAAACAAACAACCATGGCAGATGCCAGATGGTGGTTCCAAAGCTGTAAGATGTCGAGAAAGTTAGTTTCCTTTTACGATAATGCAATTTTTTTATTTATCGGAAATATTACAACAGTACAAATATAATTTGTTCTCGTCCCTTCTAAGTCATGACGCAAACAGTGAAGTATGCGCAAGTAATGTACGATGTTGTGAACAAGGCAAAAGGCACAAAAAGTGAGAAAGTCAACATTCCATGAGTGGAATAAAAAGTCAGTGTCGCGCGCAAATTAATAAAGTGCTACGTTCTTTACATAAGTCCTTTGCCGTGGTAACGTTGAAATCATCAGCTATGTGGTAGGTTTTTTTAAACATTCTTTTTTATTTAAGTGAGAAAAATATAGGTCACCCAAAAGTGAGCCTGTGTTCGAATTGGCACTTTTAGTTTACTAAAGGTCATATCTCCTGAATTAGTCAACAAAATAATGACGTACTTGGTATTTTATTTAGTATTTAGTTTTTACTTTTTAGTATGTAACAAAAATTGCTAAAATACAAAACTACCAAATTGCAACCGAACTCAAACTACTAAATACTAATACAGTGAAACCTCGTTGTTGCATCCCCGTTTATGTCGATTTCCGTATCACTCGACTTTTTTTGGATGGTCCCAACAAATACCCTATATAAAAAATGTTAAAAAACCTGCATGCTACGCTCTTAAATCATTAATTTACCAGCATCCATCGATCAGAAATTCTGTCCGAAAACCAAAATATATTCGGAACTATTGTTTACCTTGAAAAAACTATCTTAAAAGTGGTACTACCAAAATTTAGTAGCACCAAGAGCAGATAAACAGACACTCCCTAACCTCAAATATTAGTGTACAAAACTAGTTGTAAAACATTGTAAACAACCACGTAATTTATTTTTGATAATTCAATCACTATTTGTTTTAAATTACTCACGTTGAAAAACAGGTAAAACATAATAATTGCAAGAATTTCTTTGTTTCAAGTCGGCAAAAGGAAAATTCGCGCAAATGAAACACGTATTTTTAATGGATGTGGTACGGACCAGAATCAACCGTTCATAAAGGATGGAACGGATTTTAACTTTACTCTTGTTGCTCAAATGAAAAACAGTAATTTTTAGGTCAGTACGGTAAATAACCATGTAAATTACAAGCATTAAAGGGGAACAGCATGTTTTCACAGATTAATTTTGTTAAGATAAAATTACGCTAGTAATTTTTTTTCAGAGTAATGTAGTGATTGAGTGATATCAACTGTCGCACAAGATGGTGAGTGTTGTCAACTTAGCAGACTTTCCGTTTAATTTGGCGAAATTTAAAAACATTTAGCGGATAACTGAATTTTTAGCGGAGTAAAATATAATTTCAAAAGATCGGATTTTTACACGTCAAACTCAAAAAAACTGTGTTAAATTTGCCTCCAGAGAAGAGCAGAAAATATAAAATGCAGTATTATTGTAATGAAACTACGTATAATACTTTATTACTGTTCTTAAATTTTAACAATTTTTAGGACGTTTCTATTTTAAATCATTGTTGTTAATAAATTTTCACTCAAAGTGACGCATCATCACTTGCGCTCATGTTATCTATGGCCGTAAACACATGCCATGGAAAGTAAAACATGTTTCAGTTTACGATGATAAATCGAAGAAATCTACTGGCCAACTCTGTGTGCTTTCGTATTTGAATATGCAAAAACACATAAAATATGTCATAAGAAAGAACTATGCGACATAAAACAATAATAATTAGCGAAAATACTACAGTATTTTGTACAATTAATGAATTACAGCTCAAATTTTCAAAAATCACAATTTTCAGTTTTTTTATGTGAAAACTTGCGTTAGCTAAATCTTTAGGACTTTACTGATGATATACAAAGAATTTGCTACAGGAGCACTGAGAGCCATATGGATGCCCACCAACAATGTTGCCTCTTGAGCGTCTCTCAAGCTGTTACAACCTGGTTGTGTCTGACAGNATGCCCACCAACAATGTTGCCTCTTGAGCGTCTCTCAAGCTGTTACAACCTGGTTGTGTCTGACAGGAGACAGAATCTTGCAGTAGAAAATTCGGAAGTGTTGATGATGATTATGTCTGATTAGGGAACCAGTAGTTTTGACTTTTAGAAATATGAATGCATTTTCCCCCCCATTGTTTTTCCTATTTGTTTGAAGCACATTTTTTATAACTGTACTCCCAGAATTTTTTAATTGTTTCAGTGCAGTGTGACTTTTTTCAGGTGTCTGGTTGCATTACAACTCAAAATCAGAATGTGGCACTGTTTTTAATGTTTTATGTTTGGGAAATTTCAAATTTGCCTTTTAAAAATGTGAATGTATATTTTGCTATATAAGTTAGGGCTGTCGTTTGTTTGCTATGTAACACTTCTACTTTAATATAAGTTTTAAACAATTTTTACCTACACATTATTTGTTTATGTAAAGTCTATAATAATAGTTTCTACAAAAAAAGTGATATTATTGAAAGTAATGCTAAACATGCTACATTTATTATGTTATTTATGTTATGATGCATCATTATTACATACAGATGAGTAATTTCCTTTTACATTTGATAATTTAGATAAGAAATAATAGCCAATAAATTTATTTTGTAGTTTGTGAAGAAAAAACAATTTCCAAAGAAAATAAAGAATAACATCGTTTTTCAGCAAAAATAACACCTAACTATTTTCAATAAAAAAAAANACAATTTCCAAAGAAAATAAAGAATAACATCGTTTTTCAGCAAAAATAACACCTAACTATTTTCAATAAAAAAAAAAAAATAACATAGTCATTTTCAGGTCTTTACTAATCATTAAAGGTACGTCAAATTCGCAAATGCGATAAACAAGAAATATATGCAAAATTTTTGGTTTTTAGCTAAATATTAGCAAAATTTTAAGAAAGTTGATGATTGGAAAAAAATATCTGAAATAATTGCCTTTTTGAGAATTTTATCTCTGTTTACTTTTTCTTGCAGCTTTATAACTATCAATATTGTTTTTCAAATAAAATGTAAGAGATTGGGTAAGTAAACTGCCTGTTTTAGCAGCAAAATACAGATCCTTGTATGTAGTTTGCTTATGAATTTGTGTCTAAACGTATGTAAATAAAGAGCGTCCATTCTTGCTAACATGGTGTGAACACAAAACAATTTGGTTGGAAACTGCTCTTTATCTTGCAACATCCTCTTATCTGCCATAATCACGAAGATACTCAATTTTGATGCATTTATTTTCACGAACAAAATTTGTTTATTAACAACTTGCATTTACAGACTTGTAAACAAAGGAAAGTCGTTCTAATACAAACAACTTTGCAATTTTTACGCTGCAATGGTTGAAAACAAAGATGGCGACCGCGCAACACGTAAAAAAACTTGATACAACTACGGTTTCTTCTATAAAAAATAGAGTAAACCTTAACACAACCTTACTTCTATAATTTAACGGTAATGTACACCATTTTGAGCAACACAGCGNCTCTATAATTTAACGGTAATGTACACCATTTTGAGCAACACAGCAATAAAGGAAAACTGCCTCGGAATTGAGCGCCAAAGGCGTAGTTCCCAAGATCAACAACAGATTGCAACACATAAAGGTTTTCTTGGTTGATGTTTGTTTACGTTTAGTAGCGTAACAAAACAAACTTGCGTAATTTTCGGTGCCCTAGAAAACCAAGAACAGTTTTTTTTAAATTACGCATTCACGTATATATTTTGAAGATTCAACATGGCGCTGATTTTGTCATTTTGTATTTTGGCTAACATCCGCTAGATATGAAATCTGCCTTTCGGACACGGCCTATGCCTGGTGCAGTGTGTGTATTATTCTGTGGCACACGCTCTGTTAACTGAGCCTTTGTGTGGTTGCGGTAATTCTGTTTCGTTATGGGTAGATCAAAAACAACTAATTGCAGACCGTGCAAGGGACTACAAAGCCGAAAAATTTTACATAAGCGATTCAGGAATTTTAATTTCTGGCATTTGTAATATGGGGTTGGAATGGCAAAAGAAAGACAACTTGGACAAGCACTGTCAATCTAGTGTGCCCAAAAGTAAGAAGNAAAACAACTAATTGCAGACCGTGCAAGGGACTACAAAGCCGAAAAATTTTACATAAGCGATTCAGGAATTTTAATTTCTGGCATTTGTAATATGGGGTTGGAATGGCAAAAGTCAGCGGAAAGTGACCTCGAGTCCATCACGCGGCAGTCCAGTTTACCTGAAATAAATGAAAGTGTGAAAAAGGCCAAGCAGGAAAACTGTGAATTTGTCAGGGACACTGTAAAGACATTCCTCCAGGCAAACATACCGTTACATAAATTAGACAATCCTGCAGTGAGTGAATATTTGTCAAATTAAGTGGGCATAGTTCTTAGGCCTGAATTACGATTTTGATATTCCTTCTATCTGTCAACATGTTACTTGTATATTTATATTTTCTCATCGGTAATTTTACATTTTCAGGTTTGTTAAGGGATCAGGTGACTTGCCAGGGAGTGTGACGAGTTGCGACAAGTTTATGTGGAAAAGTGTGGCGATGATGAGAAAGAAAGAGCTAGGAAAGAATTTGAAGGACAAGATATAGTAATTGTTGCTGATGAAACAACTGACAGCCAAGGACGATGTGTTTTTGCAATATTACTTACATCTCTGAGCAGTACATCAAAACAGAAGGTTGCTCTTGCAAGTTGCTCATTCCTTGACAAAGCCACAGGGACAACATGCAGTCAAACCATCGTAGTCACTGTTCAGAAGTATGACATTTTGCATGAGCACATTGCTGGTGTGGTGTCGGATTCTGCTCGATACATGAATACATGCTTATCTGCGCTGTAAGTGCTCTTCAGAGACCTCTTGATTCACTTCCAATGTCGGACCCATAAAATAAATCTCATTGGAGATGTTTTTATGATGGAATTGCCAGACCTTAAAAGGTTTATTGTAAATCTAAAAATGGCCTTTCTTCATGGCAGGAAGATATAAGTTCAAACGTGAACTTTCTGGTGTCAGAATTCCCTGAATTGCCATCTGTGCTGTTTCCAAAACCGGTCATCACACGCTGGAATTCTTGATTTAAATGTGTTATCTACCTTGACAAGTATCTAGAGCCACTGACAAAATTTCTTTCACAGTACGAAGAGAAAAATGCAAGTGCTCTGTTGGTATGTGAAACTTTGCAAACCCCAGAGCTCAACATGCAAATAAACACACAAATCACGTTTATTTCAGAGATCTGTCAACCATTGATGACGCTAATTGATATTTTGGAAGGCTCTGAGTACCCGTATGGACATATCTGGGACCACCTTGAAAGGATCAGCCTGTCTTTGGAAAGACAAGCAAAGGGATTTTTCCCAGAAAAACCCACATTACTATTGTTGCAGTGCAACAACACAGTGAAGCAAGCTAATATGACTGAGAAATTGAAAAATGCCTGTACTAAAGCCCACATGAAACTTTTACTGCACATGGGTTCATGTGAAACCAACAATGTTTACAGGGCATCGGGCACACTCTTCAATCCAGTTGTAGCTGGACAATTGGGGCAGGTAGGCTAACAAAATTTTCACTCAAGATATTTTTGTTGTAACTCAACTTTTGTATGAGCTACTTACTACTGTCCTTGGAGTAATATCAATTAAATTGTTACACCTTAATGAAGCATCTGTTTATGCAAACAGATCAATACTGCCTGCATGTAAGCTGTGGAGAAGATAAAATTTATAGATGGCTACAGTGGAACCCTCTTGTAAGGTTCTTCAGGGGTCCGCAAGAAAGTGACACTATAAGCAGGAAAACACTATAAGAGGGAAACACAAAAATTCTACAATCGGGACATCAAAAGATATAAAATTATGCACAGTAATAATCACACAACTTTATAAAATAAAGAAAACTAATATTTTTTAAAAATACATAATCTTTTCTGAAATTTAATCTTCTGGTTGCAAAATCATCAAATTAGTAAATGAGCAAAAGATTACTGTACATGCAAATCAAGCACAATTGTTTGTGGCAGTTTGTCTCCTGGTACCAAAGCTTACAAAATTGTCTACAAGAAAAATACGTAATATTAAATCTGCCATGGAAGTTTGTCTCCTGATTGCAAAAATGATTTGGTTCAGAGTAGTCACTGGAATTTCCAAATTCCGAGCAATTGCTGTGAGTGTTCTACTGGGATTACTGTCCACGTGCTTGATTAAGGTTAACTTTTCAGCTAATGAAAATTTCTGTATTTTCTTAGAGGCACTCATTTTAATTTTTTACTATAACTGTTTCAAGGACGAATTAATTTTCACTACGTAAATATTAACTAGGCATGTGAGGTCGTTTTTTTAATGCGAAGAGAAGTTGAAGAGAAGTTGAAGCGAAGTTTGCATCATGCAAAGGAATTTCAAAGAAAAATCGAAGTCGAAAGATTAAAATATATATATATATATATATATATATATAAATTTATAGTAGGTTACAGTTTTCAAGTGTATTCAACACATTTGTACTGTTACTGCCAAAAAAATGTATGCCTACTAGACACTGAGCAATGGAATAAAACATATTCTAATCTTTTACTGCTGAAAAACTGAANCCTACTAGACACTGAGCAATGGAATAAAACATATTCTAATCTTTTACTGCTGAAAAACTGAAATATCAAAATCTGCGAGAAAGTAATCATTATACATTTAGATACCTAAAAACTTTATAAAAACTACCATACTCCACATATCCAGTCCCATTTGGCACCACCACCGCACAGTGATGTCAATGGATGCCTATCAACATTTGACCTCTTCCCTTTCCTCCTCCGAGGACCCTTGTCAGTGTCAGGCTAGATAGTAAACTTGCTAGATGGTGGTGGCATTAGGGCCTCCGAGCAAGAGAGTTGAGCCATTTTCACTGCTCACAAGGAAAGTGTGCAGTTCTTCCAANGCAATGGAATAAAACATATTCTAATCTTTTACTGCTGAAAAACTGAAATATCAAAATCTGCAAGAAAGTAATCATTACACATTTAGATACCTAAAAACTACCATACTCCATATATCCAGTCCCATTTGGCACCAACACCGCAAAGTGATTTCAATGGGTGGCTATCAAAATTTGACCTCTTCCCTTTCCTCCTCCGAGGACCCTTGTCAGTGTCAGGCTAGATATAGATAGTAAACTTGCTGGATGATGGTGGCATTAGGGCCTCCGAGCAAGAGAGTTGAGCCACTTTCACTGCTCACAAGGAAAGTGTGCAGTTCTTCCAAAAAGACGTATCAGCTGTGGTGTGGTACCTAGGTCAGCCGATCTCCCGCATGTAATAAATTATGACGTTGCACATGTCAAAAATTAGAAAGGCACAGAAACATGAATTTTTCGAGACAGAAAATCTATACTGTATTTGTGTTATGTTATGGTCGGGTCACCCTCCGTAAACAGCCTGCCACTGGTATGTGTCAGGCATGCCATCTTGTTAGCCTAACAGAAGAGAGAAAGAGACAAAGGAAGCTGTAAACACATTCACTCTCCCCCCTTGCTGGCGACTGACCCTCGTCAATGTCAAACTGGTAGATAATCTCTGCATGGTGGAGATTGGGATAAAAACTACAAACTTTGTTTGAAAAACAGTGTAAGTTGATCATCTTTTCCATTGTGGTTTTCCTTTCCCAGCCCCAACATGTTTCCTTCCATGGGAGAACTTTCAAAAGGCCTGCAGGTGAAATCAAAGGTACAGAAGTCTTCCATTAGCCTTTGAAAATGCGAAGCTTTGCACACCCCTAAATATTGGACACTTAAATACATTTACATTCAAGAAAAAAATAAACAATGGGTATGATTCCATAGATGAATGCATACAAGTAGAGGGCACCATATTCTTGTGTGCAAATGTGACAGCTCACGACATCTCTAGTTATTCCAGACGTACGAAGTTGTGCACACTACGCTTCAGTGCCTAGCCAGAAGTGTAACCACTTGATGGTGGTTACTCTATGGCGTTTACGAATAAAGAAAATACCGTACTGACGAAAACAAAACGTGTGAATATGTAATGAAATACTTTCTGTTGTGAATTGAAGTTATGTGAAATGGTTTGGTGACAAGAAATAAATTACTGAATCAGAAACAGTTTTCATTATTCGCGGGAATACAAAAACATTATTTCCGGGAATGTTTGTTATTGCTCTTGTAGAGAAACATTCGGGACCAGAAAAATCCTGCATTATAGACGGGAAAACCCTTTAAACGGGAACCTTATAAGCNTTGTAGAGAAACATTCGGGACCAGAAAAATCCTGCATTATAGACGGGAAAACCCTTTAAACGGGAACCTTATAAGCGGGTTCTAGTGTATCTATATTTCCATAAGAAGTTATCGAATCAGCTTAAAGAAGGAATCCAGGTCGATGTGCTTCANAGGTTCTAGTGTATCTATATTTCCATAAGAAGTTATCGAATCAGCTTAAAGAAGGAATCCAGGTCGATGTGCTTCAGCTTCTTCTGGCAACGCGGACTAACTTTGAAGAATTTTGTTGTATTAGTAAAATGGTGACACCTAACAAGGATAACACAAAAAAATTGTTTTTAAATTGTATTTTTATAGTTTTTTATATATGCTACAAAATGCTACAGACGGCCAATAAATACTATAAAAATGCTAAAAGTCACAAAATAAATGCTACAAAATGTGTTCATAAATGCTCTTTTAACGTACCTCTACTAATCATATAAGAAAAACATACAATGGGGCACATTTGACAGCGACGTTTTCCACATGACCACTGGTCACACAACATTTTTTTAGATTAGAATAAGAGGTGATGAATGGTAATTGAGAAAAACATTATTTCTACTATCTCTAGTTTAATTTATTACCTTGGGCTGAAAATAAACATTACACATTACAGCTGTTTGAACCACTTGAACGATACACATCTGATCTGTACTATGTAGTGGGAGGCACATTAACCTAGAACAGCAGCCTTTATTTGTTCATAAAGGAAAAGTCGTTTACATTCTTCTAGACTTCTTACACGATGCGTTACTCAAGACCAAAACTAAAAATATTTAAATATGTGTGAACTCTACAAATGGTTTTATCGTTACAGCGAAAGGCACTCATTTTAAATGGTTACAGAACATCATGAGTGCATAAAAAAAATTAATGCTATTGTGAATGTGTTGGTATAGCCCATACTCATTATGGTGCGATTCCACTGCAATATGCTCACAGCAGTGTCAAAAAAAGACAGTCTTAATTTCTCCTTTCAGTCGAGTGTTTTTATTATTGTGTGTTCTCACATAGGGCAGTCTTTCGGTAAGACAACTCTGGCNATTTCTCCTTTCAGTCGAGTGTTTTTATTATTGTGTGTTCTCACATAGGGCAGTCTTTCGGTAAGACAACTCTGGCGCATAACTTGAATAAAGGCAGGCCAGCAGGAGCAAAAGGGTGAATATGGGAAACTTGATAGAAGAGGCAAACTGTTGTGCGAGTGGTGTCAATATTTCGATATTCCCCTCTTCAGTCATACAGTATGTAATGATGCAATATTCTTAATTTTTCAGNATTTCTCCTTTCAGTCGAGTGTTTTTATTATTGTGTGTTCTCACATAGGGCAGTCTTTCGGTAAGACAACTCTGGCTCATAACTTGAATAAAGGCAGGCCAGCAGGAGCAAAAGGGAGAATATGGGAAACTTGATAGAAGAGGCAAACTGTTGTGCGAGTGGTGTCAATATTTCGATATTCCCCTCTTCAGTCATACAGTATGTAATGATGCAATATTCTTAATTTTTCAGGACACGGGTGTAAAATTCTTTAGTGTGTATTTAGCTTTGGAAAGATTTGTAATATTTTATCAGGTTTCAAGTTAAAGCCGCGGTGGTTCGTTTCCCGTGATAGTTTGTTTATCGAGCAGACGTGTGCTTTTGTAGGTTATCGGACGGACATCTGCTGTTTACGTGGTAACAGGAGTCCGTTTACTGTCTCGTTTCGAAAGTTGTTGTTTTGGTTATGCGTCAGCATTATTCATAAACTTTCCGGCTACGTCGTGACGTTCGGTTCTCTGGAAGTGGACGGTGTCAATAGTTTTAGTTTCCTGCGACGCAGTTTCGGGTACACAGCGTAGTTTTGGACGACGCTACTGGCAGATGCCGGATGCCATGCGCTTATCTTAGAAGAAGGGGGGGATAGGCCTGCCTAATATATACTGGTGGTGCCTATCGCCTAGAGGAACAAAGTAACCAACCGTCGAAGAAGATGCATCGGGCGTGAGAAGACGCATCAGGCGGGAAGAATTTCACCCACACCGGCAAGCACTCGTGACCGTAAGATCTTTTGTTCACATTTCTTTTTCAGTTTAACGTCACCTAAATTCTATCAACCTATTTCCGCCGGTGTGGGGGGTCGTTAGGGTGCCAGGAGGGAACGAACATCCCTCCTGCCTTCGTAACTTAGTCTTGCGATGCAAGTTTGAGACATTAATAAACTGTAAACGACTGTGGCGCTGTTTTCTGCACTGGTATAATTAATTGTGAAAGTTCGTACTCTGCAAACTGGAACTTCGTCTGTGAACTGTGAAACTTCAATAGTTAAATAAATATATAGAACAAACTACTCTGGAACTTCTTTTTTTTTACTTAATCGGCGTCACCTGGTACTGAGTCTCGTATTCTACCTATGAGCAAGCAGTGGCAACGTAAACATTCGGCAGTGTAACAAGTTCGCAACGTTACAAGATGGTGCACAACTGAGGGGCTCGATATTATAAATATGGTCTAACGAGCTGCGGCAACATTACAAGTACAGTGAAATCCCGATATTTCGCATCCCGATTATTCGTATATCCCTCTAATTCGTACAAATTTGCCAGTCCCTTGAGAAAATCCCTTTAATTCGTAAAAAAACAATGCATTCCGGTCCCCTCGATAATACGTAATTATTTTGGTGCTCGAGCTTAATTAAAACGTCTTATAATTCTTATTTCCAACTTAAAAATCTCGTTAACTCGTAATATTTTTAACCCTAGACTGTACACCAGCTGTAGATTTATGTGATTTGGGCAGGGTAAAAAAGACCGGAAGGGTACTGAGGGACGTAGGAGGGTTTGAAGGGCAGGTAATGACGCCGAGTAGGCTGTGAGGCGATGTGTCTGTGATTCCCAGAACTAAGAAGCGCCTTGGTGTCCGGTCTACGGTTATGAGAGGGTAGGAAGGAGCAGAGCGAGTGAAAAGTTAGTCAGTTCGGTCTTAGCCATGCCTCCGAAAAGAGTTAATAAGTGTATTTCCATTAGAGAAAAAAAAGAAATCATTAACGTCGTGGCCGGTGGTGATAAACAAATTGACGTGTCCAAACGTTATAACGTTCCTCCTTCCACAATAAACTCAATTCTGAAGGACAAAATCGCCTCCCAGACATCGGACAGCAAAGTAAAGCGCTTTAAGATTGGTGAGTATCCACAACTAGAAGAGAATTTAAAAGAGTGGTTTGCGCAAGCACGGAATTCGAGTGTACCAGTTGCAGGAAACATTTTAAGAGAAAAAGCAAAAATTTTCGCAGGAAAAATGAGAATTAAAGACTTTTGTGAGAGTGATGGTTGGTTTGAAAAGTTTAAAAAAAAAGCACACCATAAAATTTAAGAAGCTTAGTGGGGAAAGTGCGAGTGTATCGGCCGACGTTCGTTCTGAGTGGAAAGACGAATTGGGAGAAATAATTGATTCTTATGAGCCAAACAACATTTTTAATGCACATGATACGGGGTCATTTTATAAGTGTCTCCCCGACCGATCAATGTGTTTTAAGGAAGAAAAGTGTCATGGCGGAAAAAATAGTAAAGAACGTGTTACCATATTTTTGGCCGCCAACATGGATGGATCTGAGAAATTAAGACCGCTCATGAAAGGCAAATCAGCCAAACCAAGATGTTTTAAAAACATAAAAACTTTTCCGATGACCTATCGTGCAAACAAAAAAGCGTGGATGACGGGCGAATTATTCAAGGAATGGATACGATCAGTGAATGCTGATATGGAGAAAAGGCAGCAAAAAAATTGTACTTTTCGTGGATAATTGTACGGCCCACAACAATACCCCACCGCTCAGTCATGTTAATGTTGTGTTTTTGCCTGCCAACACTACTTCTAAGCTGCAGCCTCTAGACCAGGGCATAATTAAAACGTTCAAAACCTTTTACCGCAAGGAAGTAGTGATGCAACTCCTTGACAGCATCGAGGATGGGAAGGATCATAAAATCACCTTATTTTCAGCCATGAACATTGCTCACAAGGCGTGGCAAAGTGTTAGCGAAAGCACAATAAAAAACTGTTTTCGTGCTTGTGGATTCACGAAGGTGGAACTTTCATCAGCAGTTACTGAACAAGACTTAGAATGCCCTGTGAATTGGAATAGTCTTCCTCAAAATTAAGAAAATCCTATAACGTTTGAAGATTTCGTCCATTTTGACGATGGCCTAGCGGTAGCGGGGATTCTAATTGATGACGAAATTTTGGCTCCATCTCAGAACATTGATGGTGAAGGTGATGACGATGTGCCGACAATTACACCTAAAGTGGCTGAACAATACATCAACAACGTGCTCCATTTCTTAGCGAAATCAGACGTTGGCGACGAAGCATTTTCTGCTTTGAACATGCTTGACAAAGCCATTGACAATACCCGTCTGCAAGGCTACCACCAAAAGCAAATTACAGAATTTTTTTTAAACATAAATTTTTAATGTATTTTTTATTGTTGNATAACGTTTGAAGATTTCGTCCATTTTGACGATGGCCTAGCGGTAGCGGGGATTCTAATTGATGACGAAATTTTGGTTCCATCTCAGAACATTGATGGTGAAGGTGATGACGATGATGATGTGCCGACAATTACACCTAAAGTGGCTTAACAATACATCAACAACGTGCGCCATTTCTTAGCGAAATCAGACGTTGGCGATGAAGTATTTTCTGCTTTGAACATGCTTGACAAAGCCATCGACAATACCCGTCTGCAAGGCTTCCACCAAAAGAAAATTACAGAATTTTTTTTAAACATAAATATTTAATGTGTTTTTATTGTTGTAATTATTGATTTATATATACAGTACATATATACATAATATATAGCCAAGCATGTATTATTACATATTAAAGCAAATTGGCATTAATCTCGTTAGTATGTATTTTTTATTTTTTTTTGCTCCAGATTATTGGTAATGCCGCTAATTCGAATATCTCGATAATTAATATTTAACATTCAGTCCCTTGACAATACGAATTATCGGGATTCTACTGTATATATATTGGACTCACTTCAAGCTTTTCTTCATTGTCAGTAAATCTGTGTTGCGTTCAAAGAGTAAAAAAAAAAGTTTATGATTTTCTTGCGGTAATACTGACACAGTAATAAATGGGAACAATAACATAACCGAAGTTACACGCCCATACCACGATGTAGTGGAAAACTCTCGAGAAAAGTGATAGAAACATGCCTGGCAGTCCCGTTACTCACAAAGTCACGTACACACAAACGTTTTTGTAGAGGGGATGGTTCTCACGGCTTCTTCGCTACCTACTGTTGCTTCGGACCGTATCATTGTGGTCGGTGAAGCAGAATAGAAGAAAAAAGAAATGTGCGGAGGCAACGAACTGTGAGAGAGCCAGTGAAGTGTCGCTAGTTGACGGACCTGAATCGTAGAGATAGACGGCTTGGACAAGGATGTTGCCGTGGTACTTCAGTTGAAGGAGGGCAAGTCAGAAGCGTCGGCATTCCATCGAAGACAGTTGTACACGAGCAGGCATGAGGTGACCACGCATAATGTGTATAAAATTAATGGCGTTTAGACCCGGTATTTATGGAATGTTTGTTTCGTGTACTACAGTAAAAAAAACCTCCCATTAATTATTATTTTCTGTCGCCAAATCGTTAATTAGGTCCGTTACACTACCATGTGTGCCATGGAGGCCAGTACACTCCAGACAGGTAGTTTTTATTTGGTATTGAAACCTAGTACCGACAATCTAACCGATTCTACTATGGAGGTCTGCGTTAGTTACATTAAATCATTAAAATTGAAATAACGATTCATGTAGCCTCAAGACACTGAATTTAAGTTTTGCTTTCCTTAGTTGAAATTATCAAGTTATGTAATGGTGTCTTTCAGATAATGCCGAACCTCCAGGTGGAAGTGCAGGAAAATAGTCATTCTAATCTTCTTGAATTTTGGGAAACAGACAATTTTGTAGCATGTCCAGATACGATTTTCCGGGCACAGATTTTTCTGCAAAAAAGAAAGGTCCATAAATTTTGCTTACAGAAATGGCACAGAAAACATTTACCTTCTGCGAGTTTCTTTCATTTTCGACAACCATGCAAGGATTTTTGCTCCCTTGAAATCTCACATTGTGACGATTAATTTTACCAAAGTGGTGAAATGTTGATTTATCCAAAAATAATTAGTCGTTCTGAAACATTTTCCTCTTTCATATGCTGCAGAATTGCAATGCAAAATTCGAACCTTATGTCATGATCGCCAGGATATAATGAGTGTAGTAACTGTAATTTATACTGCTTCATATGCTTTGCCAGAGCTCCGTTCGAACGCAGATATGTTACGGTCAACATCTTTATCTTACGTGCGAGGACGACCAGTGCATTTCCCTTTGCACATACAACCATCTTCTACGAACTTTGTAGGCTACTCGTAAATCTGTAGGCTACTCGTAAATCTGTTTATGACGAGGTGGGTCTTTGTTGAACTGACGGCGGAACTTGTACAGCGCCGAACAAAAAACAGCGCCGTTGTATTGCGGGCTGTTAAATTTTTGAACTTTCTTCTATGCAGTGATGTGTAATATGTTTCTATTTTTTGTATTTTGTTAGAATACAAAATTTGGAATATGCTCTTTCTTTTTTAATAATCCGGTATATCTTTTTGCAGCTGCAGGACGTATTAAGCTTTCTGCATTTATCAATGCAAAGCACGTTACACTCAGTTTAGGACTATCGTTTATTTATCGAATATATATCTACTTGACAGGGCGGGTCCATTCCTCGGAAAGCAGGGTGTGGGTAGTTCGGTCGTCCTGTCTCTTCGCTCGAGTAAGGACGCTTGTTTGCCTCCTGCGGATATATATCGACTACAGCAAAAACATCTGCCAGTGGCGTTGACCGAAGCAAGAATAAAGTGATTAGGCCTATGGCAATGTTAATTTTACATATGGCGTAAGAATGCACAAAGTGCGTTCAAGTAGATCTTAAGCAGGGCATAAACTTTACACACATTAAAATACATTAAAAATAACAATTTTATTATATTATGTTTTACATTATACATGTCAAAAATTAACAGTTGAAGTAGAAATAATAGCTTCTGTTAATCACACGCCAATTGACCGGGTGGCAGTTTTTTCTCTCAGAACTTTTACCATTTCGTGATTAAATTAGATTAAATTCGCATAGGTGAAAGTATTTTATTGATATAAAGGGGCATGTATCATGAAAATTAATATATAAACAAACTTCATCATCGCTGTTTACCATGTGATTTTGACAGTTGTATTGACGTGGGGTAGCTCAATGTTGGGTACATTTNTAATATATAAACAAACTTCATCATCGCTGTTTACCATGTGATTTTGACAGTTGTATTGACGTGGGGTAGCTCAATGTTGGGTACATTTTGCAGAAGACTATAATAATCGGTTTACATCAGACTGTTCTAATTTTAACAGAATGGTCACGTGACACGTGGCCCGTTTTGCCTACAAAACCTGTAACGTATTTTTGTGTTTTGCGTTTTGTCAGCATCGAAGCTCGCTGCCATATTAGTTTTGCCTGATTGAAACCTTTAAATACACATATATACGAGGTCATTGGAATAACCAAATGTGTACTGTAATCACAATATTTGTTTCGCAAAGCAAGTTGTTGAAATGTTCTTGAATTNTTGCAGAAGACGATAATAATCGGTTTACATCAGACTGTTCTAATTTTAACAGAATGGTCACGTGACACGTGGCCCGATTTGCCTACAAAACCTGTAACGTATTTTTGTGTTTTGCGTTTTGTCAGCATCGAAGCTCGCTGCCATATTAGTTTTGCCTGATTGAAACCTTTAAATACACATATATACGAGGCCATTGGAATAACCAAATGTGTACTGTAATCACAATATTTGTTTCGCAAAGCAAGTTGTTGAAATGTTCTTGAATTNCCATTGGAATAACCAAATGTGTACTGTAATCACAATATTTGTTTCGCAAAGCAAGTTGTTGAAATGTTCTTGAATTAAGTATTTTCTCTTGACACAAATTTTGTAAAGTAACAATTTCACATCATATTGGTTTTTATTTTGTTAATTTTAAACGGTCCCCTAACTACTTTCAGGATTAATTTCTGTTTATTTTAAAACTTCGTGGACTTTTTAATTTTGGAATCATGATAACATCAAAATTATAGCAGCACGGCGTGCTAGGCAGCTGAATGTCTTGGTGTTCTGACTAAACCTTACAAAATGCTAAATACAAATGACGAAAAACGAAACTCGAAACGAATTAGAACACGGCCTCGGCTTTAGTAGCTGCGCCATACTAGGTTCCCAACTCGATGATTCACTCTCACTCGAGTGTTCAATTAGTCATACTGGGTATGCAGCGCCGCTGTTTATATCTCCCCCTGATGCTGTATCATTCTCCACTTCTCCGTAAATGTGTGTAAACAGGTGCCGGAAGACGCAGCATCCTTTATCTCTGTGGTAAGTCACGGTGCTAGGTCACGCCAAAGACTTCTCCGCCCTGCAACTTCCGATGCCTACGCTCTTAAATTGAAAACGGTGAGGATGGAGCTAAATATTTGGCAAGTGAAAATGGTTCCACTTTGAGATTAGTTTTAACTTTATGATTATTGCAGGGGGCTGAATTTCACTGATTGGAAGGCTGCTTCGTTCATGCACTGAAAAAAAAAAAAAAGATTTGTTGTGGTGGCTACAAAAACTGTTTAGTTGATGCTTTAAAAGGCGAAATTTTGTTGATAAAAAAAGAGATTGTGGTGCCCAACATCACGTATATTGACTAGTACTAAAGCTATTTAGTGCTCATTAACATATTTGTTTATTAAAAAAAAAACATTTATTGGCTGCCACGAAATATTTAGTTGGCAACAGCAGTATTCATGTTATCCACAGTAAAACGTTTTGCTGCGACTGCAAAACTACATCTACAATCTCGCGGTCTGGCATATTCGAAGTGGCCACATTCTGTCTAGCCACGACGCCATATTTGTCTGTGTTGGGTTCTTTGCATCAGGTTACGAACTAACTCATGAGGGATATTCGTAAGTACGTATGGACAGATTATATCATTCCTTTATTCCAAGAGAGTAAATGTTGCACGTAAATGATTCCAGAAAATTAACTTTCCGTGAGGTGATGTGTGCAAGCATTGTTGTGTGCGCCACTTATGAGATGTATGGTATGTACATGGTGAAAACATTGCTTTAACGTCGAGCGAGGCAGCGTAATGGTAACACGCTAAGCTAGCGGTTGAGAAGTACAAGGATCGAATCACGGTCATGACGACTTTGAATTTAGTACTTAATTGTTGTTTGACCCTACCTACCCACGAAACCCTTAACCCGCAAAACACATTTGGGGGACCTCACCCCGTATTGTTGCTATTATCGCTGTGACCTACGAACACACTATTCCCTACAAACACCCTGAATTTATTGGTGTCCACAAACTTCATTTTGTAGTTTCCACTATATACTGGAATGACAAAAAAATTTTTTGTTGACACCACCAGATCTTTGTTATGTCTGTATTGACAAAAGAATTTTGTGGTCGCCAACAAAGTTATTTTGGTCATCGCAAAACTTTTTTCAGTGTGGCGTTGTACGCTCTAAATTAGAATCAGTGGGAAACCACAGATTCGCAGTGAAATTCAACTACTCGAATCAGTGACAATGGCTCCACTTAGAATTAGCAGAAAACCACTGATTGTTTCAGCGAAACAATGATTGAAATAAGTGACGTCAAACTATTTCATTGATTGAATAGGTGACGGCCAACTGCGTGCGGTGAATTAAATATTGCTTTTATTGGATTTAGCCAAATAAATACGAGAATTAAGAATATTTCTGATAGTTAATATTAATACTGCGCAACTTATAGTAATTTTTAAAAAAGTATTAAAAAATGTGTGGGCGGTCGGGATTGAACCCACATCACCTCCACTTCGCTTCTAGACCGTTACCTTACCATCTGAGTTACGAAACCACCGTTGATAATAAAGAGGAAAATATATGTGTTATATTTCCTCATCGAAAATATGTAGTTTTAAATTGTATGCCTTTATTTTTTTTTTTTTTTTTTTCCCCCGTTTTTGGGTTATTTGGTAACTTTATGATCGTTAAAAAACAAATAGTACGTGTGAGTGCATTCACTTCACCACATTTAATGCAGTTTAAATCTTCAAACAGTGCTCTGTGATGATTACGTGAAAACGAAATGAAAGACGTAAAAACGGAATGTTCGTGTTACCTTTTAAAATGGTGTAATGAAAGTATTTTGTATTGGTTCTATTAGCTTATGCATCATTATTTCATTTGATACACTTTTTTTAACGGCCATTTTTACAAGTTCAACTAATCAATCAGTCAAAAAACAAATCACTGGAAAAAAAAATGGCTGATGAATCAGTGGAAAATACCACTGAATCGATGACTGGCCTTTTTCACTAATTCATCAGTTAAGTTCACTGAAGTGACTTTTGAATCGGCCAGGTACTCTTAGCTGATTGGAACAGTAAAATTCTCACTCATTCAAATTTAGAGTGTAAAATGGCGGATACGTGTGAACAGGTTAGATAAGAAATTTGCAAAGCGGCTTGGATGCACAGTACACATTTATAACCGAAAGATGACATATGTTCTCTTGGGAAAAATATTACTGTTCGGTTTTTTTTTCTCGGCGTTAAGTGGGAGCACTGAAATAATTATGAGTAGAGTGATGGCCTCGCGAACGCGTGATTTACTACATGTTTTGGGTTGTGGTAGGATCCCACCCACCTTCACAATTAGTTACTAATTACAAAATAAATGTATTTGTTTCAATAACCATTCATGAAATTTGTGTACAAAATGTCAAAGTCTAAGAGTGAGTGAAAAAAAATTTAAAAAATAAAAGCATTTCTTACGTCGTATCTGCAGACATGGTAATGGACACCGACTCTCCAGTCATTCGACTGATCGACCAGTCTGTTAATAACCCAGTATTCCCCTGACTGATATCACTTATTCCGGTTTAGAGTAGAGGAACGATTTTAAAATAACTTCACTTGGCATTGCGATGAGTAGGATTAGGCAAGGTATTAGTCTTTGGTTTCTCGTATAGCTACTGAAATGGGAGAATTAAAATTTTTTTTTAACCATTCTTCCGTCCCCTTTCCATGTTATTGATTTCGTTTTCAGGTAGATACATAACAATGGACTTAANGGCCAGTCTGTTAATAACCCAGTATTCCCCTGACTGATATCACTTATTCCGGTTTAGAGTAGAGGAAGGATTTTAAAATAACTTCACTTGGCATTGCGATGAGTAGGATTAGGCAAGGTATTAGTCTTTGGTTTCTCGTATAGCTACTGAAATGGGAGAATTAAAATTTTTTTAACCATTCTTCCGTCCCCTTTCCATGTTATTGATTTCGTTTTCAGGTAGATACATAACAATGGACTTAAATATTTCACTCGCACAGGTTAAGCAATTTTCTCACGAATCTCGTACATAAACATACTGCCGTAGACTAAAGATAAGGCCGACTTACTTTCGTCTTTAGCGCATGTTCCCAGCGTTGGCTAAGTAATCTCCGTCAGAACTGCCAAAATCAAATGTTCAAGCAATGATGTTCCGTTGGTTTACATTTGATATTACTGCAGACCCATTGTTATGGATTACAATGCACCATGTCACCGGGCCACAACTGTTCGCGATTGGTTTCCGCCCAACGTAACTTGGTTACGTTGTATTTGCGGTGCAACTTGGAAGTAGTGTCCCAGCATATAAAAGCACTTATTTAAGTAAACAGTGCTCTAAACTTAGTGGAGGCCACATGCTGTTGGCAGTCCCGCGGGATGGAAAGCATTTGTGTGTTGGCACACGGAGACTGGTTTCTTCGCAGCTGGCACGCGCACTTTACCCCGTATTCACTCTTATACGTACAGCTATACAAAAATTTAACTTGCCGTCTCGAAGACCTTGGCATTACATGCAAAGGATTTGTGATAAATAATTTGTAATTCCGATTGTGTACGGACTGTTCACGATATTGTTAAGCACTTTCGAAATAAACCATCGAAATAAATCACTGTGCATAACTACATGCAGGCTCGTAGTTAAGTTTGCAGAGAATGAATAAAAATAGTTCTGAGATCTGGCTTCATATAGGGAGTGAAATATTTATGACAACTGAAGTATTAAATTTCTAGTTTTATACACAGCACGAATTTGTGTACTATTAACACATTTACAAGTTATTGTCCGTAGTGTTTTGTTTTTTTTACTTGGAAATGAAAAACGCGTAGATCAAGTGGTGTTGGGTGATGAAGTGGGAGTACGGAGAACTCAGTCTCCCAACTTAGTTAAACTTCTAGGGTTATATATTTTATAGTAAAGTTTTTTTTTTATCAAAGATACTAATTTTATCTTTGTATCGTAATTGTTGTATTATAATTTTGTTTTCAAAACTTTTAATAATAATTACATTGCCGCCGTTTTATAAGAATTAATAGTTTCAGGAAATGTGAACTTAGTCAACCCATATTTTTCAGTCATGAAACTAAAATATGACTTATCTGCTGCAGTAATGTCAGAACTTTTGTTTTGCGTATGTAGTGTTCTTAAATATTGCATAATAAAACATACATGCATATCTATATACTTCAAAAGAATAATTGAACGTATAGTAAGTGTTCCCGATTTTTTGTTTTAGATTTGGCATCCATGTGGTGTTCTGATGTAATTACCCAGTAATGGGTCTTGATTATTGTTTAAATAGGTGGGATACAGGTTGGGATACAGGTTAAATAGGCAGGGTACAAATAATTCCACATATTTTTGAGCATTTGTGAAACACAGTAGTAGAACTATGCTTATGCAAATCCGACAGTTTTGTGAAAATACGCTTTTCTGTTTCTACGCGTCAAAAATGTTGGGATGTTTACGTAATATTAATCGCCATGTAATAGTGAAGAGTAATTAAGTTCAGAAAACTCGTTTTCCTAAACGTGAACCCTGAGATTATGTTATTGCACAGTGAAATCCACATTTGAAAAATGGCAGAAAGTCATATGCATAATAAAAAATAGTATGTACGGCTTTGTAGGACCCGTGGTTGGCTACGTTGAAGGATAATGGGGTAGAGTGCGCGTTCGAGTTACTGCTCTCCGTGTTCCAACATTAGACTGTTTTATTTTTTGCCAATATCACTATTATAACAAACGTGTATAGGATTTGAGGTTACACTTTTTGCGTAAGTGCTTTGAGATGTTTGAGCACTTCCTTTAACTTAGTTTTAATGTTTCTATAATATGCTATATTTCGCCGATGTATTTTCTTCATGTAAAAGGGTGAGTCTGTTTAAAATTCAAACGTAAGCAAACACGTTCGTTGCTGTTGACCATGGTGGGATCCAAGGGGAGGCTAAATGAGCTTGAGTGTACACTGGTCAAAATGGGGATTATTTTTTAAACCAATAATTACATTATTAATAATGCGGTATTAATACATATACCTAGTACAGTAACAGGAAATTAAGAGAACAGTATTTGGATAAACTATCAACTAAGCAGACCTAATGACATGTGTGACATTAAAATTTAATGCTTACTGGTAAGATTGTTGTTTTAACGTAACGGGAAGGGCTCACGGGGCCATCAGAGAACTCGCACCTCTCCTCTCACCAAGATCTCTTATAGACATGAAAACACGGATCACGCTTTTCAAAGCCTTCGCATTACCGCTACTCCTTTACGCCGCCCCAATCTAGACATCTGCTACAGCCTACACTCATCGATCCTTCTACAAAAAATTTCTCATATTAACCGGCTCATCTTACCGCACCCAACTTTTAGATCTACTTCAGCAAACAGAAAGGAACACCCTCATCCAAACCATACAATCTACAGTACGCAACTTCAGAGACAAACTACCAGAAACCGGGAATCCCATCATCGGAGAACTCGACTCGCATCATCCTTGACCAACAACCTCATGCGTTCTCTACAGCCCACCTCAAAGAAACAAAGAATATATCCTGCACGACAACCAGAAGAAGACTAACTACATCAAGAAACGAAGAAAACGAAGAAGAAAGGGAGAAGAAGCCAATACAAGCAACAACAGAAGAAGTAAGAGAACAAGGATGAAAATCACACGAGCTACATGCTCAAGATATATGCCATTGCATTTACCTAGAAAAACAAGTGCGTTTTTTTTTTACCGGGGGTATTCCCCCCCTTTTTTTCCCCCACAAAAACAAAAAATACATAAAATAAAGTATTTTAACAGAAAAATCTCAAAAAAAATTAACTACTAAAATACAGACAGCAAAAACACCTACAGAAAATCCTATTTTGGATAAGGGACAAGATTGTTATACTTCACTGCAACCTTATGACTTTTACAGTTGTATTGACGATGGGCGAGTCATTGTTGGAGACAGACCCAGAAGACGAAAATCCGTGTATAGACCATTCATGGTTACTTCCAACTTTTCTGAAGACCTGCTAAAGTTCTACTTCTAGGATATTCCTCTGCCTCTTGCAAACAAAGCTTAAATTTCTCTAGGAAATTACACCAGAGAGACAACGCTACGCATTCTTACGCATTCTTACGCATTCTTACGCATTCTTACGCATTCAGTGTAATAATATTTTGCATAAGAACTATTTGTTACCAGACAGTAAGTACCAACACACCAATTTTTTTTTTGTTTTTATTCATATTAATTATAAAGACATATTAAAATTTAAGAGTTCAAGTTAACCAATAATAAGGTGCTTTTATGTTAACACAACTATAAAACGATTGTGACTCGACATATTTAGCAAACAACAAATCACGTCATGCACGGGGTGATGTTTCAAAGGTTTGATTCAAAAAGTGTAAGATAACACGAACAGACTATACCTCGTCTTTTGTCGATGTTTAGCTCAGTGGCTTACACGCTGGCCTTCCGATGAGTTGGGTCCCTTGTTCTATCCCAGACCCAGGCGGGCGAGAATTTTTTGGAAGGGGTCTCATGTGGAGTGGATAGTGTGAAGGGCATTGCCTATGTGTGGAGCTTTTCTCTCCCGTGATCTCCCCTTTTCTTTCATCTTNCGGAGTGGATAGTGTGAAGGGCATTGCCTATGTGTGGAGCTTTTCTCTCCCGTGATCTCCCCTTTTCTTTCATCTTCATTCTGCTGCCCCTGTCTCATTTCATCTATCAGTTAGTTCCACAAAGCAGTCGCAACTCAGTGTTATAACTTACGCTCTTATTTTCTTTGGGAACACGGCGATAATGTGGCCATTTACAAGTAACCTAACGTCTTAAAAGTAGCCACTTAAAAAAAAAAAAGTAAAATATTTATCCGAAAACTGTTAATGAAAATTTATAATTTTCGAGAAGTTATAGGTCTACTTGTATGAATTTGTTGCAGCTGTACGAATTTGTTGCAGCTAAAGTAAATAAATCTTACCTTTCTTGGAAAACNATTCTTACGCATTCTTACGCATTCTTACGCATTCTTACGCATTCTTACGCATTCTTACGCATTCTTGCGCATTCTTACGCATTCTTGCGCATTCTTGCGCATTATTACGCATTCTTGCGCATTCTTGCGCATTCTTGCGCATTCTTGCGCATTCTTACGCATTCTTACGCATTCTTACGCATTCTTACGCATTCTTACGCATTCTTACGCATTCTTACGCATTCTTGCGCATTCTTGCGCATTCTTACGCATTCTTACGCATTCTTGCGCATTCTTACGCATTCAGTGTAATTATATTTTGCATAAGAACTATTTGTTACCAGACAGTAAGTACCAACACACCAATTTTTGTTTTGTTTTTATTCATATTAATTATAAAGACATATTAAAATTTAAGAGTTCAAGTTAACCAAAAATAAGGTGATTTTATGTTAACACAACTATAAAACGATTGTGACACGACATATTTAGGAAACAACAAATCACGTCATACACGGGGTGATGTTTCAAAGGTTTGATTCAAAAAGTGTAAGATACCACGAACAGACTATACCTCGTCTTTTGTCGATGTTTAGCTCAGTGGCTTACACGCTGGCCTTCCGATGAGTTGGGTCCCTTGTTCTATCCCAGACCCAGGCGGGCGAGAATTTTTTGGAAGGGGTCTCATGCGGAGTGGATAGTGTGAAGGGCATTGCCTATGTGTGGAGCTTTTCTCTCCCGTGATCTCCCCTTTTCTTTCATCTTCATTCTGCTGCCCCTGTCTCATTTCATCTATCAGTTAGTTCCACAAAGCAGTCGCAACTCAGTGTTATAACTTACGCTCTTATTTTCTTTGGGAACACGGCGATAATGTGGCCATTTACAAGTAACCTAACGTCTTAAAAGTAGCCACTTAAAAAAAAAAAAAGTAAAATATTTATCCGAAAACTGTTAATGAAAATTTATAATTTTCGAGAAGTTATAGGTCTACTTGTATGAATTTGTTGCAGCTGTACGAATTTGTTGCAGCTAAAGTAAATAAATCTTACCTTTCTTGGAAAACGTTCTGCGGTAACCCTGGCATTTTTTTTTAGCGTCTAGGCTAATTGTTANGGCAGTTTTTTTTAGCGTGTAGGCTAATTGTTATTTTTTTTTTATTATGGTAGTGTGGGTGCATTCCCATCTGTATTTGCGCAGTATGATACACGCCAATTTCTCTTTATACTCATTTTTCACGAACGAACAAATTATTTACCACAGTGAACTAACACATTGGTTTTGCTTTGTGTTTAACTTGTGTGCTTCTTGTTCAAAGATGAATTCTTGTGGCTCTGCTGCCGCAATAACAAAGTTATTTTTATATCACATTGAAAAGTTATACTTCCTAAGTATTTCGCCTTCATTTTGAACTAAATACACAAATAAAATAAAATACTTTTAAAAGTTATAGCAATAATAAAACTCAGTAACATCCGCGCAGAAAAAAAATTTATTTTCCAAGTTGGCACGTCACTGCCGTGGCCGTTTTAATTTTTAGTGATCTGATTCCGTCTGTAGAGTTGTGGACCCCTGGCTACTTTTTGTCTGTCTTTCTAGGCTCCACTTATCGCCAGCCTCCTCCCATTCTGTTCTCTGTCTGTTGCGGGAACCAAGGCGGTTTTCTTTTTCATGCGCGGCATCGTAAAGAACGAGGCTTTTTTTCTTTAACCCTGCACTCCTATGTTGAACCAGGTACATCATCTGTAATTCTTATTCCATATCTACAATCACCAAAATAGGGTTTCAATGCTCTTTGTATATTTTGGAGTGAGTGAAAATATTTGGGCGGCCCTTAACATCTAGGTCTTGAGAGCCGATGAGGGTGAAGCGAGTTGAGTATTGAGCAGCGCCGGAATGTAGTGGCGCGGAAACGGGAGATTCCCACATGCGATAATCCGGGAGCGACCCCGCCGGGAATAGAGCCCGGGTTCGCCTAGTTGTGAGGCGAATATTCTAACCACTACACCACCGCGGCCCCGAATAATTTGGAATGTGCCATCATGTTTCTGTGTGATTGCAAGCAAATATTTTTCTATGTTTTAGAATATGATATACCTGGCTGACATATAAGTGTAAAAGGGTTCTTAAAAGCGTTTTCGTGGCTGTAGAATGGTTCACGAATACAATAACTTAGATTTTTTTTAAATGACCGTTGAAGGGGGAATGGGGTCAGCGGATATGTTTCGCAAGCTGTAAAAACTGGACACACAGTCCTGATACACTGCTCACGTGTGAACAATTCGGGTTGTATTCAAGTAACCTCTTGCCCCCTCACATTTTCCCAGAATAGTAAACGATTGTACTTTAGCCCTGTCACAAAGGTAGTGGGTCAGATTATTTAATAAATTAGAGTGTGTTCATGCTTAAGCCGTCCTCATGTAGAGTTACACAAGAGGGATTTGAGAAGCATTAGCATTTCCTTTCCCAGCTGTATTGATTGGGAGGAAGATCTCGGCTTTACCTCGGATTTCTGTTGAAACTCTCAGATTTCTCTCTCCATTGTATTTTGATAAAGGGCGGGCGAGGACCAAGGAGGGCGTTACGTGCACCTCTGAATTTGGACCGTTGCCTGTTCAAGCTAAGGTCACGTAATTTGGCTCGCGTATTTGTTGCTCTTTTACACTAACCTGGCCTACCGAAAGACAGATTTCCGTATCAAATATCATTGCACGTCTTTTGTTGGAAATAACACGTTTCGGTGCTCGTTTCGCTGTGTGTATAAAGTCGCAAGTTACAAGCTGCACTAATGCCAATTGACTCCAGGGTCGAAACTGGACAGTACACTGCAAAAATGTCTGTATTTGGCAAATGGTTGCAAATATATTTTTGTAACACTACAAATAATGTAAACTTAATTTCTCAAAATCTTAGCGGGGAACGTGTGAAACTAATATTCAGTTCTAACTAACAAGTAATGTAAACTTAGAGTGTATTGTAAATATTGAGATAGGCCTACATAAACAGTTTTGTATGTTTTCTAAAATAATGTATTGTAAATATACAGTATTATATCTGTGGAATTACAAGAAAATATTTGGCAACTAGTTTCCAAAGGATTGTTTGTAACAAGCACAGACATTTTTTACTGTGTATAAAGCCGAAAGTCCTTTGTACGTCCGGTAGTTCTATTCCGGAGCCATGTTCACATGTCCACTTGTATTGCTGAAATGTGGATTCCTGGTCTTTATTAACTCAGCTGTAACACGTCAATAGTTTGACAAGTTATTGTCAATGTGTGTCCTCTTGTATTCTATTTGTAGTGTTTTCTTTTTTGCATTTTTTTCGTTGAAGCAAACCTTATAAGTTACATAATATTATTCATCAGAACACAAATTATAAATTTATAAAATGCCGGAACTACCGCGAAAAGACTATTTTTTAATGACGCCATCAGTTACATTTATTTAAGGATAGTCGCAGCGTGGAAGCTGCTATCACATTTTAATTGTCACTAAGGTCGTTTGCGAACAGAGTTAAGAGTTGCGATGGTGGATAAAAGCATGGCGTTTCCAGGAAAGCATATTTGCTTGTTTTTGTCGAATTCTTAGTTGTGGTTAGTAGCTATTGAAATCTTTTAAAATAAGAAACAAGAAATTCATATGTGATAACTACAGTCCATTCACACTGGTAACTATGCCACAAATCATATCACACATCTGTTGTGTCCAAGCAAGTGTCACAGACCGATCAGCCGGATTGGTCGCGGTGAAGGTCGTCGTGGTTACGCGCTTACGTCACTCCGCGCAATACCCGCTGTTAGGCCTATTTGTTAACCGCCAATTTTGTTATGCGCTTTCTGGCATTTTCCCCGTGTTGCAAAAAAAAAATACACGTAGTGCTTATGAATATATATTTTCTACTGCGCTATATATTCAATAACTAAAAATTAATACACAGAATTGATGAGTTTATTTTCATTGCCATGACACGGTATTTTGTTAAACATAATGTTTGGAGTTATTTCAACGACTTTTCAATAAAAACATATAAGGGTTATATTTATTCATTTAGTATAAAAGTTTGGCGTGGTTCTCGTAACTAACACATTTGCGCGAAGTCAGTTTGTTCGTACAGTTTTAATTACTCGCAGTTTAAATATCGTGTGATTGTTTTGAGTATTTTACTGGTGCGATGGCGATATTTGAGATCTCTTCAGAATAATGTAAGAAAAAGCGGCGGCTATAGCGTGTAAATGGATTGATCACGTACTATTTATTTTTAAAGCCCGTGTGTAATTTAACAGAAGGGCTATCCAAGCAGTGAAAATTTCGGGTTATTGTTTCGCAGCGCCTGTCGTGACCAGTGATCATTTGTTCACTGGCTGGCCGTTATCCGTAAAGAAAACTACTTGTTATGTGATAATGACCACACGAAATTACCGCCCTCTGTGAAAAAGTTCACGTACTTAAGCGTGCATGTCACAAAATGATAACGAAAATCCAACTTTTTTTTTACCAACAACGCACGATAATCATCGGGTGCGGACAGTGATCGAGGCTGTGCCAGAGTTATTATAATTACATGCCAAGTCTTTGTTGGTTCATCTTCAGAAGTATGGGAAACTGCTGGAGAGGCACTCTTTTAGTGTCCCTGATGAAATCCCAGATTGTGGTCACGAACGTTATACTGGACTCGCCCCGCCATGCATTTTGAGGCCTCTGGGGACAAACCCTGGCGTGAGTCACGAGGACCAGAGTTGTCTCTGAGCCGCCTGGCAGAGCGAGCTAAGGAAGGCGAGCGGACGCCCGCTGGGCGCCTTGAATGCCCGGCTGTTGGTAATCCTGCCAGGGGCTGCTTGCTCGCTTGCCTCGCTCCCTCGGGTAATCCCCCTTAGCTCTCGGGGTGTCGCTTTGCTCCCACCCTTCTCTCCCGCGAGAGCAGTGTTGCCACACCACGGCCACCTATTTGCAGCTCTGGGTTTTATCTGTCTGTTAACCCTCTGTAGGTTATTGCGGCTTTGAGCGGCTGAAAACGGGGATTGCCAGTTTGTGAAATAATTCTGAAGACTGTAGGAGAAAAAAATGTCTAGAATTACATTCATGTTGGACCTACGTATATTCGTACATAACTTAATTTCCAGATTATATTTAAAAACCAAGCTTGTCAAGGCACAGGGAACATTTTAACGGTTATTTAAGCTCTTCAACTTCTTTTTCTCACGTGATTCGTTTCACCGTAATCAACTGTTCCCCCATTATTTAATCATTTCTGTCCCACATGGAAAAATGTGGATGTAACTGAAACCGTACAAACTTTATATATATAATAGTCCTGGCTTTTGAGTGTTAATGTACGGTAATAAAGTTTGATTACAATGATTTGTAAAAAATAAAACCGAAGTTGGATGTGGTTCCTTTACCATGAGCCACCTTTCTCGTGACATTGAATTTATAGTTGCCATAGTCTTTAATTTCTGGTAGTTTCTAGTATTATTTAGACGCTGCAGTAATCTTTTTAAATTACGAAGCCAAAAGTGTAGTGATACAGTTTTTAGGGGGAAAAAACAGATTGTTCCGAAAAAATATTCAAAGTTTTAAAAATGAAATTAATAGTGCCACTGTGTTGCTTAAAGCTCCTGTCACATTATCAAAATTTTTCGTCACATTTCTTCAAGCAGAATCGGTCAGATAAGACTTGCAAGCTCGTAACGTCACAGAAATGTCATTAGCGCAGCTTTGTTTGTGCGTCAAAGTTGAATTGCTCCAGTTTCCATGGAACATTTTGTCATTTGTACCTGTTCTAAAATTTCTTCGATGTTTGACGAGTTGAGCCAATCAAGATGATGTTTAACGAAATAAGGTTATGGAGATAATCGATTTGTATACATTTGTGTGGTCTGAATGTTGTTGGAAGTGCACATGGCAAAACAATTGTAAAAAATCGGAGGCAATTAATTGAATTGCCTAACAAATATGTCTGATAAATACAATTACAAGTAAGTTTAAAAGTGAAAATAAATACAATATTCTTAACCATGGACTAAAGATGAGGTGGACCGATCTCACTGGCTGCGCAAATCCAATCTCCGTGTCCCAACATTGAATTGTTTTTCTGCCAATATGACCAACAAAAATTTCGTGGATTCTATTTGAGGTTAGAATACTGTTTCGTAAATACTTAAGTGCTGTGAGATGTTTTCATACTTCCTCTAACCAATTTGGAATGCAATTAGATTAAATTAAAATTGGTGAAAGTATTTTATTCATATAAAAGTACTTGATTTTTTAAATTTAAGATATCAGGGTTCCCACTTTCCTTGAAAGTCCTTGAAAAAGTGCTTTAAATGTATTAAAGAAATCAAGTGCCCTTAAAGGTGCTTAAAAGTGCTTGAAAATGTTTCAGGTGCTTAAAGCACTTAATTTTGTTTATTTACATGGCATTTATTCATGACAAATTTAAAGTAGTGTGTAGCCATTATATTTACAGAAAAAATTCTGGTATGTATGAATAGTTTCTATGAAGCTTTATGCCTAGAATTTACAGTAGTAGGCCTGCATGTTTGATCTGTATACAATTATTATCGGCAGTTGTGATGTCATACTCGTGTTTTAATAAATCAATTTCACTTTTCAGCATTGCCAAACATACGAAAATTCTAGTACACAGACACGAATATGTAGGATTTGTGTACAATGTATGATAACATCTGATCTCATACGCTTTTGTACGACAATTTCGAGAACCTGCGCTAACAAAAATTACAAAAAGGAGTGTTATTCCCTAATCGTGAACAAGGCTTCTTTTAGGGATGTAAGAATTAAATAACTCCTCCCCTATGAGATGTAAAAAAAATATTCCTCGTCCCCCGTCTGCTTTATCATTAAAATTTGTTAGCTTTCGATTTGTCTTGATTCTTGTAAATGCCCGTTTCAGTCAATTTTGGGTCCTTGAAAGTTTTGAAAAAAGTGCTTGAAAAGTGCTTGAAATTTTGTGGCTAAAAAGAGTGGGAACCCTGGATGTAAACAAACACGTTCATCACTGTTGACCATGTGACTTTGATAGTTGTGTATGATTGGAGAAGGTTAATGTTGGGTACATAAGCAGAAGACGAATAAGCGGTCTACCTCATCATTACTTGATGTTCTTAACATTCCTTCATGCACTGTGTTGCATAGTAACACAACTGCGTGGCAACACAACTGTTGTAGCCTCCTTTGAAAATTATGTTCAAATAAAAATCACACAAGATTTGCCAAATACGAGTGTAATGTGAAACATTTTGAAACATGTCTGTTTATTTAACCAAATTTGTTTGATGTAAAATTCTTATGAACGAATTTCCTGTTCAAATTTTACTGTAAAATATATTTGAAGGTGAAAATCTAACAGTGTGACAGGGGCGGCCTGGCCTCGCACATCATGTTGAATTACTGGTTTCTAGCGTTTTTCAATTGTTTAGGAACACTTTATTTTGAAACTACGACTAGTGACTGTGTACATTACGCTGCAGAATACGTATAAATCATACATTTTTATCGAGTAATTGTGTCGTAATTAGTGCAACATCATTTTCAAATTGTCAATAGATTGCCCTTTCATTATTACTAGATAACGTATGGATAAAATTTGGCGAGTATATTTTTATTGCAAACGTGCGATAGTAAGAAATATTTAGTTATTTCATTAAAATCAAAGTTATGGCACATAAATGAAAAATTCAACATGGCCGATGAGACGGAACTTGTGGTTATCTTTCTTTAAAATCCCCACGAAAAATATTTTTATTTGCTCCAAACATCTCCAGTCTGCCTCTTTACCTACAAATATTTCCCTACAGAGAGATAAAATGTCTCTCAATTTAGTACATTTCCGACAGTATATAGAAAATTATCTTCGGACGCGAGAATTAAACCCTTTCGAACACCGAACAAGGGTTGAGAAAAAGAGGACTCTACTCGAAATATTTTCGGCGCGTAACCGTGTGCGTCGTGGAGGCGATTATGAGAGCGAGATAGAGATTAACGAGGTCTTTAGAGCCGATGAGGGTGGAGTGAGGTGAGAATGGAGCATCGCCGGAATTCAAGGGCGGGGGAACCGGGAGATCCCCGAGAAAACCCGCCGACCAGCGGCATCGTCCGGCACGATTCCCACTTGCGAAAATCCGGAGTGACCCGACCGGGGATTGAGCCCGGTTCGCCTAGGTGGGAGGCGAGCAGTCTAACGGCTCAGCCACCGAGGCCCCCGAGGCGATTATAAATATTATGTAAAAAGTAATGCCGAGTATCTCGTGATGAAGAGTTTAGGAAGCGCAGTACGGAGGCGCAGGCGCGCTTAGTTCAAAAGCATCGCAGGACGCCCCCTCTGGCGGCGGTGGAGGCCGCTGACGAGGGCAGCGCCTGGCGTCGCTCAAAGCGCTCCCGGGCCGGTTTCCGCTGTTCACGCGCGAGCGCACAGGTGCGACACAAAGGCCCCGCCGCCAGTCCGTCACCCGCCGCCGCTGCAATAAAGATAGCGAGGCCACGCCCCCCGACCTACCTGTCGCCCGTCTCCCTCGTGCCACATACTGTACACTCTAGTGTCTGCAGTGGTGCTCAAACTGTGTTCCGCGGATCACAGCTGTTCCGTGGCTTCTGCCTAGGTGGCCCGCGAAATAAATGATATTATTAATTCTATAATTTATTTAGCATTTATTTATTATTGTATAATTTATTTANGGTGGCCCGCGAAATAAATGATATTATTAATTCTATAATTTATTTAGCATTTATTTATTATTGTATAATTTATTTAACATTTATTTATTATTGTATAATTTATTTACATTGCTTCCTGGGGGCGGTGCACCCTCGTGAAAGTGCTACGGAGANACATTTATTTATTATTGTATAATTTATTTACATTGCTTCCTGGGGGCGGTGCACCCTCGTGAAAGTGCTACGGAGAAATGGGTTTAGTTACAATAAATCAATCTTTTGTAGGTGGAACGATGCGGTTCCGTATTCTCTGTTATTGCATGAGATTGTGCAGGTATGCAAATATTTACTACTAACAGCGACCTCCGTCACCATAAAAACAAGGGATGCCACCATGTTTTGGCGGTACAATAGGAGTTCGTAACGAATTACCGCATACGTGTAAGCTGAGAATAATTCCGCATGCTAAAGACAACAAAAATGGCCCCTGTGTTGCAACACCCTTGGCCAGGTCATTTTAAAAATAACAGCACACGAAGTTGCAACACTGTAAATAATTGTATAAACATCCCAATACAACAAGTTCAGCAAGAAACTAATTAATTAACCTGTAAAGCATAAAATAGTACGTTGTCCTGTATTTGAAATGGTTATTTGTATAATCATATGTATGTCGCTAGCAGTCACTTTCATAGCGTTAGTAGATAGATAATGGGGAGACTGAGCCCGGAGCCATCCGCTATCTTGGATTACGTCACAGCCGCTGTCTTGGATGAAATTTAACCCTGACCTTGACCTCAAAATGTTCCGTTTTATTTGAAAAAACATTCAAAATTTCTAGAATTTCCCTTAATTTCCTTACCAAAATTTTNCCTCAAAATGTTCCGTTTTATTTGAAAAAACATTCAAAATTTCTAGAATTTCCCTTAATTTCCTTACCAAAATTTTCATGTGTCACTCAGTCTAAAAAATAGCATGACCTTGTTTCAAGGATGTTCCAGTTCATGCTCTGTAATTCTGCCTATCGTGTTCTATCATTCCATCCTGCCTCTTAACATCATCTACGTNCCTCAAAATGTTCCGTTTTATTTGAAAAAACATTCAAAATTTCTAGAATTTCCCTTAATTTCCTTACCAAAATTTTTATGTGTCACTCAGTCTAAAAAATAGCATGACCTTGTTTCAAGANTTCTAGAATTTCCCTTAATTTCCTTACCAAAATTTTTATGTGTCACTCAGTCTAAAAAATAGCATGACCTTGTTTCAAGAATGTTCCAGTTCATGCTCTGTAATTCTGCCTATCGTGTTCTATCATTCCATCCTGCCTCTTAACATCATCTACGTCGATGAACGATACGCCCTTGTCCACTGAGCCATCGGGACTGGGTGCCAGCACAGGTTTAATATAGGGAAATTATTTTCCGAAATGTTGTAGGCATGAGTATGTGTATTCGAGAGGCATGTGATTATTGTGTTAACTCCTGCAGCAGGCATTTTGACAAGGCACTGAAAATAACTTTTAATTTTTTTATAATTATAACTTGTTCTTTGAATTTTTTATTAATATAAATTAGAAACAGTATAGACATGGCTATTCGTTAGTTAATGAAATATATAATAAGTGTGAGATGACAACTCATTTCGNCAGCACAGGTTTAATATAGGGAAATTATTTTCCGAAATGTTGTAGGCATGAGTATGTGTATTCGAGAGGCATGTGATAATTGTGTTATCTCCTGCAGCAGGCATTTTGACAAGGCACTAAAAATAACTTTTAATTTTTTTATAATTATAACTTGTTCTTTGAATTTTTTATTAATATAAATTAGAAACAGTATAGACATGGCTATTCGTTAGTTAATGAAATATATAATAAGTGTGAGATGACAACTCATTTCCGGAAGGATGGTTCACTCATAAAATGGATCATATCAGCAATGAGATGTTTCATATGCATAACCATGCTAAGTACTCTTTTATTTTAGTGACTACAATAATTTTCTTTATACTTGTACGCATAAATAATAGCAAGTAAATGAGTTTTTTCTCTGTAGGATAGCAAATGATACATCAGCAGAGTGCTTTCCACACATTAAAAGTGCGTGCCTACACCCTGTGGCGAGCAATACCGTTAGCTTCCAGTAGTTCGGTCTCAACAATACATTTCAATGAATGTATTTGTGTAGACTGGCAGGGTACTGTGCATCCACCTCCAGTATATAGCCCACATCGCCATTGTCTGGCACAGCCATCACGTCTACATTGGTGATCACCCATTTAAATACAAAATATGGAAGGGGCAATGACATCGACCAGCCATACAAATTGTTGGTGTCTACATACTGGAGGTATGTTGACAGTTTCTCTGTATCATGTGTGGTATAAGCATGTCTGTTATTTGCTGTACAATGATGTTTAATACACTGAGCTATGCCGCCCCGGGAATAGGTACATGTCATAGTCGGTAAGGAGTTGTAATTCCACCTTTGTCTTTTTCAACATGGCATCAAAGGAGAATCCGGGGGGCACTCACATAATGACCACAGTCAAAGTCGTATGTGTTCAGACACAGCCCCCGGAAATTCTCAAAAACGTCAGTGAGAAGCAAGATGTCCATCTTCAGGTAGATGTCGGAATATTCTCCCAGTGTCCAAATAAATTTCCTCCATACATTTTTTTGCATGGGCATAGTCTTTGTCACTAATATCACTGTTAGTGAGTCGGTTGTGTAAAACTTCCTTGGAGGGCAGCTTCTTCTCTTCTAACTTATCCCACGAGTCAACATAGTCGTAAGGAAATATACATTTTCTTACAATAACCCCATTTCTTCAGTGCTGAAAAATTTATTTGTAGTTTTAAATTCAGAGACAGGCATGTTTTGTGCGAGGGCAGCGAGACTGGCAGACATGAATCTGCATGTATCTATGAATTTAATACTTGATTTGACCCCAATCGACTTACTGAATGTTAATAACTTTTCCTCTGAATTTGGGATGATGAAAATACCTTTGGTGTCATATGTTAGTTCTTTTATGATGAAATGTTCGTCATAGCCAAGATCATGAAACATTACTTGTAATTTTTTAGGGCGAAGACGAAGCATATTGCATTCATTGCAGGCAGGTCCAATATAGTTGCTGGTAAAGTGGTCATGGCCGTGGGCTTTGGGACTCTTCTTCTCGAAGGAAGCGGGGCAGTAGCAGATGTTATCCAGATCATATGCAGACCTTTCATTAGGTGTTAGTGGTCTCATTGGTTCTGATGTACTATATATCTCCTGAACCTCTTCAGCGATTTTCACAATGTCGGACATGAAGTTTTAGGCTACATTTTCTCCTCTATATATAATAGGCTTAGCATTCAAACCTGACGTTTTTTTATGCTGGTATGACACTGTTGTCCACACAGAGTAAATTCCATAACTGTACGGCTCATGTTTCTGGTAGGCCATTGTATATGATTGCTTGGCGTCAGGTTCACATGATCTAACAGGCTTTAGTATGGCTTCAAAATCTGCGTATGTTACTATTGGAAGCTTAGTCATATTTTAATAATTCTTCAATTTTATAACTGGAGGCATTTTGCTCGATATTGACTGGGGCATCTCTATTCTTGCAGTAGCAGTGGCTTACAATTTTTCAAGTGCTGCTCAAGAGTTTCTTCTCCAGTGAAGCCAGTAATACGCAGGATGTCATGATAGTGTGTGAAGAGCCTTTTGCATACATATATAGATTTATTATGCCGTGTCAGCTGTGAATATATCAGTCTAGGGAAATTGGTAATTAAGGTGTAGTGGTTGTTGATATCATCAGTTAGGAGTAGCAAGTCAAAATGTTAAGTTTTTTTCCTCACTGCGTTGTGTTAAAAGATCCCCGAGAAAACCCGCACACCAGCGGCATCGTCCGGCACGATTCCCACTTGCGAAAATTTGGAGTGACCCAGCCGGGGATTGAACCCGAACGGTTCGCCTTGGTAGGCGAACAGGCTAACCGCTGCCCCGATTTGAGTAGGAGAAAATATGCATTCCACTTACCTGCTTCACCTGGGAATGTAAGATTAATGTCACGTCCGTCTATCTTATTAACTCCGCACTCCCAGTGGAGTACCTTGTTCTAGTGGCCAGCTTCCTGCGATGGGGGCTGTGTTAATTACTTGTAGCAAATTGATGACGTGAGGGTCAGGTTAATTGGCTCGTAGGTATTAATTAGTTGGTGGGTTATATTAGGCTCGTAAGAAATAATCCGCTCTAACGATTGCTCAACGGTGGGGGATTCAAATAAGCTACGCGTAAAGATTATTACGTGTTTCCCTTGGGGAGCACCAAAATAAGCGCAGTAGTCGACCTGTAATAAGTGTCATGTGTTGCGAACGTGGCGAATCTATGTTCTGTGCATTTCATATCGATAAACGAAATCATTGAGGCACTTTGATGCAGTGGAAGTGCAGTGCCGCGTGAGTAGGCTCACAACAGCTACCAAAGAATAGGAATTATAAATGGTTTAAATAAGTATTTTAGTAGTTACCATGTTAAGATTGAGCGGTATACATTGGCATTCCGGATATTTAACATTTCGTCCGCTTGCGTTGTGACTGCATGAAAATGACATTAGCATCGAAATCATTTAACACGGCCGAACAAAAATATGATCTCGGGGGAAATGTTATGCATCCCCGCAGTTGGCAAGCTAGGAACTTTTTTGTTCCCAAACTCTTAGGCATCGCTATTGTGTACCGTGTCTCACATGCAGTTTTGCCAGGTTTTGACGGTTCTATTTAAAAAACGACGTCTCACAGAACCATTGTTAGAAAATTCCAGCAACCATTTGAACTGAGAGCCGATTTTGAGAGAGAAAAGGAGTGATTAGTGGGGGGTGATAGGTCAGGCATGAGTGAAATCAATAAACATAATAATTAATCAGTCTCGTCACAGGTGTGACTAGCTCATCGATCTCTCATCAAGGTGAAGCGAATTCGAATCTCGGTGAGCCCATGCCTGGGAAACGTTGCTGACATAGCGTTGACCGTCAGGTTTTTCTGGGTACTCCCGTTTTTTTCCGTTCGTGCGTTATAACCCGATTTCATTTCCATCTCACTACACCCACATGGGTGACTTGGTTGTAGAGCTGCCTAGGTGGGAAGGAAGGAAGCATAGAGGCGTTGAACTCATACAGCATTTCAAAAGTGATTTACCTGCATCTGCGAAATTAAGACATGTTGAATCCTCGTACTGTCTCTACTTCGCCCCCTCCCTCCCCAAAACCCTTTTTTTGTTGTTGTTGTTTTTGTTTGAGTTCTGTAGTAATTAATTTCGTCGTTGCTTTCGGTTTTCGTCTACACTTGTGTTCCGATAGCAGTTTCATACTCTCATAGAACAATTTGATTGTTCAGTTGTTTGTATAAACACATTAATTTGTGTATCCATCTGAAGTCTGCACTTACTTCACAGCGTATGAAATGTGTACAGCAGAAGGTTTTTGTTTCATACTGCATGTTTAATGTTCAGTAAACATATTCACTTACTACCTACTTCCGCGTTTCTACAAGCAAAAGTGTTTTAATTCTGTCCTGAAACGATACTCGTCGATGATTTTTTTTTCTTCTCCTAATTTTTGTCTTCGGATACTGGTCTGATCAGAAACTATATAGATAATTTAAAAAAAATGGTGAGCATTATTGCAGAAATGAATTATCCATACGTAGACAATAAAAAAAGATTATTACAACATGGGTCAAGAAATGCTTGGTTTCCGAGATATGAAGATGTATCTATGACACGTACCTTTTTACATCTCCCTAAAGGAGATGTTCAAAATGTCCCCACCTGCGTGTGTGCAAGCCCCACATCGACGTCTCATGCCCCTGCGAAGACGATCTCAAATCCCAAATGCCTGGAGTATTACATCTTTCCTCACAACCCGCCACAATTCGATTCCTAAAGGTTACCATGTCAAGCACCGGAGAAGAACACACCAACGATTTTAAAAGCGAAATTTAAATCGTTGCAAAACCAACTCTTCATGATTATCACATTACAGGAGGTGGTGTCCATGACTAAATGAGTAAGTATATTTTGAATTCACGTCTTAAAACAAATCTGAAGTTGCAGTTAAAAAGTACGTAGGTGTTTCAAAGAAATCTTTGTAAATTTGTTTCTGAGAGGACATGACGTTTTAATCGTTTATGTTACGACTGTCGACGTCAAAACAAAAACCGCAATTAAAATGTGTCTTGCCTTGCGGCGACATAAAAATTCAAAAGTTATGTCTTTACTTTTCCGAACAGTTTTTTTTTTTTTACATATATTTTGTGTTCACAATGAAAAACGCCAAGACTTGAAGCAAACACTCCATGTACAGTATTACTAATAATTATTATTGGATGTGTCAGCTGTTAGCACCATTATTGGTTTATTGGTTAATGTTGATTTACGTGTGTTGCGAGGATCGAAGAAGCAAATTCTTGCGTTTATGTTATTTTTTGTATGAAATCAGTGTTTAAAGCAACACAAATTTTCTGAGAATAAGAATATTTACAATTCTGATGTTTGAAATCGTGAGAGATTCGGAAAACCATGTTTAACGTTTGTGTAAATCTATTTCAGGCTATATGAAAGTATCAAGTTTTATAGCATTTTCTGATAGAACAAATGCAATAAGGTGTTTCTGAATCCGCCTTGTAATAGGAAAATAAACTAATCTAATATGTGCATACATTTATATTATCATATTCAAAGTTAAGGGATACTGGTCAGTTCTGTAGGGTTTTCAATTATTTATTAAACAAATTACGTTTAAAAAACTAAAATTAAGTTTTAAAAAATATATAAAAACTGTCTGGCAAATTTAATTTTATATCTGTTGAGTTACTTTGTCAAATGTACACTTCAGTTCTTAAGTCATCTAGTTTTGGCATACTCGTGTAATGCAGAATTGAGGGAAGGATACTTATTGTGCTTGAAAAATAGTTTTAATTGCAAAGCATTAATTAGGCGTGACGTGGGCGGGCGAGTTGAAGCAAAATAAAGTAATAAATCTTCCACGGTCGGAAGCATGTTGTCTGTTGCCATGGAGACGACGCAGTAGTGCTCGCCACACGGCCTCTTGTATGTTGGATGCGTTCATCCCTTGTTTCACAAGTTAATGTGGATAAGGGTGGTGGCGGTGGAAAATGGAGCGTGGTTGAAAATATAAAGTTTGCCCACTAAAACGGGAGCGCGACGGCAGAAAATAAAACTGTTTGCTAATAAGTAGGCCAGAAAAAAACGGCAGTGGAAAGCCGCGTTATTTATCTCCAGCAAAAACTTTGTGCCAAATGTGCTTGGTTCCTAACTATGTTATTACCATTTCGTTTTTTTTTTATTATGTTTAAGATAGGACTTAAACCTGGATTCGCATGCTTTCATGTATTTTATTCTCTGTGCCGAAAATGGGGACATCTCGTCTCATAACACGTGTACATTAATTAGTCTGTGCAGAAAATCAGAACGATATAAAAATATTTGAATGTTTCCAGTGGATACTAATTTCCAAGATTGCTGGATGTAAGTAAGTAATTGCATTGAAATACTAACATTTTTAAATTTAAATTTCGTTGTGCAACTAACACCCCCCCCCCCTCATACCTTCCTTCTGTCTTAGTACCACTGTTTTTCTCATCTCCATAATTTTTCCCTCCCTACGTCGAGAACTTAAGTTCTCGTGAAAAACTGTAGTTGTTTTTAATCGGTGATGTTTTCGCTCGCGCTGTTAATTAAAAATAAACTAATGTCAGTGTTCTTTCTAACGCGGAAGTCGGTTAGTTTCATGTTTATGGCAGGTTTTTGCAGGGAGGTGGCGTAATTGCTAATGAACGCGCCTGGAAGTTGGAGCAATTTT
>NQII01004973.1:91637-102882 GCA_002778355.1 Clitarchus hookeri | reverse complement strand
CTCCTCCGTCCACCTCTTGCCCCCGACGAAGAATTCAATTTTTGTTTTCGGGTGGGAGAGTTTTTTTTTTTGTGAATAATTGTCCCCATATTGTGTCGGCGACAGTTCGAATTCCAGAACTTTATTGTGTGCCTCCGGTACTGGGAAAAATGCAGGGAGGGAAAAAAAATAAATAAAACTGCCGTAGAGGTGTCCCAGGCGATAGGGAACGCGTTACAACGAAGAGAAGGGTAGGAGCGACCATTTACATCACAATGGTCGGCAATCAGTGGGCCGTGTGCCGCCAGGCAGTAGGGTTGAGTCTCAACCCTTCTTCCACACTGTTGCCGCGTCCGTCCCTCCTCATATGGCACCTACAATCGCCACCCTTCTCCAGCTCCCCGCATACATCACGCTGTCTGGCGACAAGGCACGGCACCAAGGGTTTTTCCGGTGTCCTCGACATCGCCGTCAAAATAACCTCCGCAACAAAAACACCCAGCCTAAATTTACGGCCCGCATAAAGGAAACACTGGAATTGTTGGCATGCGGGCTTATATATATATCTCTCTCCCNAATTCCATTTCCAAAGCGAACTCGTAGCATAATTACGCATGATTGCCTTTTTAAATGATGAAGTGGCGCAGGCAATAAGGTAATTTCAACTCTACCGCGCATCCGCCCTTTTCCGGCTTGCTCTGACCGAGTTGCGCAGTATTGACGCATGCGATGAAATGCGTCCAGAATTTCGCCGGTGATATTTCGCGTTTGGATTAAATAAAACGCAAACGTTGGTGCGTGTCTCTGAAATGGCGATAAAACACCCTCAATTACTGCATGCCAACCGCAATCAACACGCATCTCACAGCGGTAGTTCTGTCCTAACAACTTTTTTTGTGCTTTTCTCCCCCCTCCGGTTTAATGACCGGGATGGTCAATTAAATGCATCAAATCGGAGAAGCGGGGATTACTTGCAATACGGTCCGCGTCTCTCCTGTCAAATATTGAGTCAAATTTATGCCCGGTAATCGCTTGGATGTTAAGTGGGAGTCTGTGATTTTAAACGTGTTAATTAACTCACCGAACGTCATTAACGTTATCTTGCTGCTCCGAATCCATGGCATACTGACACTTTTCCTGATTTTACGCAGTAGTACTGTTTAGTAGGTACAGCGTTTAACACCACTATCAACTTGCTTTATTGCCCGCCGCATCAATGCTGTGCGCAGTTTGAAACACACATTTAGATCCTTCACAGTTATGTCCACGTGCAAGTACTACGGGACGTACAACATAAAAACTGTAAAATGCTAGTGCAAGTTAATCAAATTTGCAATGAACGCTATGCGAAGTGTTACGTATCATATATTTTTTTTTCGAAACCATGAAACGTTTGCCAAGTTTTTTAATGTATCGACGTTAAGAGATCATTCTAAAAAGATTAATTTCCAAAGAAACGAGTTGCACTTTTTTAAATAACATATCTTTACGGGTAGTGATTTTTCGCGAAATAATTCTGAATTCAAGTAGTTCGCTTCTGCTTCTTGAGTTTGCTTTTGGCCGCTAGGCGCATGAGAAGTAATTTATTTCCCTATTCTGCCAGCTGCCCGATGATTCCATTACCGCAATTGGAAGTCCTTTGGTTAGAATGCAAACATCCAAGTCGTGCCAATTAATTTAATGCCATCAGACACCTAAAACAAAGCAAACTGTGACGAAATGCTCTGAAAGTTTGCTTCCCCCCCAACAAACTCGATATTTTCGTGTTTAAATTGGCAGCTAATCAGACTGCAGACTTGTAAAATATCGAGTGGAAGTAGTTTCTTTCACTCGCTGTCCAATGCGTTACGAAGCACTTTCGTTTTGGCTTCGTAGCGGTCAGATCACCAGCCTTCCACCACGGTTAACCGGACTCGATTTCCGGCGGAGTCGAACCCAGGTTTTCGCACGTGGGACACTTGGCAGGCGTTACCGTTGGCCTAAGAGTTTTCTTGTCGTGATCCCGTTTTCATTCTCGTTGAATTTCATCGTTGCTTCCCCTTAATCGCGCTCACCTCCATTGACTATAAAGCTCAGCTGTTAGACGCCACCCAAATATTTCACTCATTTCGGCTCAGCCTGGCCACTTAACTGCTAGGTTACCTTGCTCGCACAACGTCGGCACAGTCATACTAATGAAACGAGTTTTGAAGTCCAGCACATCAATAAATTGAACAAAGTTTCTGAGGCCTAAACTGTGTCCACTTTTTGAATTTTTATACCTACTAAGGTTGCTGGTCACCAAAAAATTCATGTTTAGTACTTGTACGAATGCCGTTCAACTTGTAGACATTATTCATTATTCATAATATAAAAAAATTGTGCATTACGGTGTGTGAGGCTCACCATTTTTTTTTTTTTTTTTTTTTTGAGATTTATAAATAAAATTAACGAAAACATTGACAGAAAATTTAACATATTTGTGACAGAAAAGTCGTGTCTTAACTCAAGTTAGGCTCAGTAAAATTTATTGTAAACAATTGTTAATAATTGCAAAAATATTTCATATCGTGATTGATTTTTACAATTTCTTTATGTAACTCATGGTGTTTTATTTCAGTGTGAATTATCTCATTTCTGCGAGTTAGTTTTTATAATTTTTAGGTCCCAAAAACACTAAAATTGTGATTTCGACATGCTAATAGGCAAAAGTCTAAAAAATATTATGCCAGGAAATAGTACTTGTCAGTAATGGTTGAACAGTATTTCGTACAAATATAAAATAATGAATTTTTTTACCAGCGCCCTTAATTAAGTGCTGGCTAACAGCTTTGAGCCAATTGTGGGCCAGTAGTTTAATGGCTAGGGAATTCGAAATTCATATAAAAGAAAATTAGGTAACATTTGTCTGGAATGAGTATTGAGAACCTCGTGGAAGAAAGTATATAGTCAGCCAAGATAGAACAAAGACTTCATGAATGCAAATTACGTTCACACCTGATTTTCGCTAAACGAGTTCCACCCAGGATAGCCTTCAATACACTACCTGCAGTTTTATTTTCGTTATTTGCCGTGTGCCTTTATGAGAAGACATTGGGTATTTTACTGGATCAATAAGAATTATGTTACCACTGTTCTGAACGTGTGTGACTCGTGGGCGGGTACCTTCGAGATGCGGATCAATTAAAACCGTCCAATCGTGAAAGTGGATCTGGGCCTAACTGTTTTTAAATACAAATAGACAGGAACTCATGTCGCAAAAGTCGGGCGTCAGTACGCGTGACCAAGCATGTATAGACATAGTTGCCGTTATAGTTGGTGGTCATATGGAATAATTTGTGAGCTCATATGGATGTGTGCTAAAAAAACTGACCGCCTGTGTTGCATTACTAAACGGGTATTTCCACACCGCGGCGTGAACCTTTCATGGTCGCTCTCGAAAGGTAGCAGCCGAAGATCGAAAGAGAGTGGGTCTAGATAGAAGACGAATTCTGATTAATATGGGAATTCCTCTGACTCGCCGGCCGACTGTGTGTGGACCGGCGGCATGCCTGAAATTCCTCACTGTGGTCCTGTAGTTTTGTGGTCAACAATCGTCGCTACCTACAGCTGCCAAACTGTCACTTTAGCATTATCACAACGGGCGGCTGGGATATTATCACACAACGTCCCTTGTCACCTTGTCCAAAGAAGTATATCCTCATTTACATCTGAAAACTAATTAACTACGTTGTTTTTCTTATAGCTTCCCTCCCTTTTTTTTTCTCTACTTTACCGTTACGACTCTTTTCGGGGCACCGTTAATAACATTGCATTAAAAGAAACGCGAAAAGTATCCCATATAGGTTTTCATAGTAAAAGATAACTTTTCAGACTGATCAAAATACAAGTTTATAGAGAATACATATATTGCATCACAGAGTACATAACTACACAAAGACGAAATGGCTAGGCGGTTTCTTTGATGCGGGGGTGCCCACGCTCTGACTGCGCGAGGCTCTGGGAATGGGCCTTGTGTCTGATTGGCTACTGCATGCTTCGAAAGGTTCCCTACTGGCTAGGCTGTCGGCTGGCGATTTCTGATCGGCGAACGGCGTTCCAACATGTTGCTGGTCAGTGACGCCATTTTCCTGGCTTGTGCGGCTGGAGTTCGCGGTACAAGCGGCTGTTTTATCTCTGTATTCTTAAGTACTTTGTGACTTCGTAAGTGAATTTTTCAGGCTGCTATATCAGAAAGTTCAGCTAACGTCTGCTGCTAATTTAAGGTTGTTTTTTTTACGTGCTTCATTTCTGAATGCAGGGAATTATTATACGTTGTATGGTCTAGCCTGACAATGAAAGTACCGCACCGCGAAGAAACACCATGCTACAACGACGGAATGATGTAACTAGCGAGATTACGGGCAGGTATGCACATGGTCCCAATGTTGGTGCGTTTGAATTTTACCGCATACCCGGCAGTGGCACTGCAAACACCGGCCAGTGGTCGTGTGTAGTCGATGCCGCATTAACGTGAGAAACGCCAGACGTTACCAAACAAGCGAATAGTGAAGAATGTCTGGAAGATGCCAAAGACTTCACTTCACTTTACGCTTGACGTACTTCGAGAGATGACTCATAATCGGGCTGAAAACCGCAGGGTGGTTGTTACGCCGTATAGTCCACCATGTGAATTGTTCGGACCACAGGCCTACTGTCCGATGCTGTTGGAAACAGTGAATACGTGAAGCCACCCACACACGAAGGACCGGCTCAGGACGGACGAGGCCGACTACCAGCCAAGAGGATCGGTGGAGCGTTTGCCAGGTGCGGAGGGATCCCATGGCGATCCGATCTACCACACTGACCAGTGTTGGGACTCCTTTGTGACCACGAACCATTTACCGACACCTTGCGGAGGCGAATCTGCGATCGCAGGGCCCATTACGTGTGCTGGCTTTAACTCTGCAACTGCGGCGTCTCCATTTACAGCGGTTCCAGACTAAAGCATGTGCGGGGAACGCAACAGACTGGCGATTAGTGGTGTTTAGTAATGAGTGCCGCTTCGTTATGGGGACTGATGATGATCGCGCCCTGTTGTGGAGGACCCCTAGTGAACGCCACAATGCAAATATCGCTATCGAGCTGCACACTTCCCTCAGGGCAGGTATTATGAATTGGGGAGCTATAGCCTAAGCTAACTGATCCGCCCTAGTCTTGTTGTTTCATACATTGACGGGCCCGCGGTATATGGATGAAATCCTACGTCCCCATCTGCTTCCATTTCTGACCAGGATTCAAAGATCTACCTCAGGACAACATCCGGCGTCTGCTGGACTCCTTTCCACACCGTGTTTCTGCATGTATCGAAGTGCGAGGGAGTATGACGCATTATTGAAAATGACCGGATGGCGTACCACAGATTCATATGTAATCGTCCTGCTGCTCTATGTGTTTTATCATATGAATTACTCATGTATCACTACATATACAAAGTTTCAGTACCAACGGATTCATCCTACTGTGTTCGCTAATTTTACTGTCCGGCAGTGTAACTGAACGTGTTTCGACGTATTTCAAATTCTCTGTGTGTGTACCCTGAAACGCCGACCCTTCAGTCAGTGGTTTGGAAACAGGTACGTTCTGTTTAGGGATTTCAGTGTTGTACTGAATACAGCCATTTTGTATCACTTGTGCGATGAGTGTACTGTTCAGCTCAAACACATTGACGTACGTACTAGTAGTGGCAGAAGCATTTTGGTGTTAGCCAGATAGTAGGCCGGCGTAGGAAATGAATTTGTACCGAATATCAACCACGCATCGACACAGTGGCCCGCGCAATCATAGCGTTCTAATTCGCATCATTTCTTTCGTGAAAGTCCGTTCGCTTGTATTAAGCTTTTTACTATATATATATATATATATATATATATACAGATAGAGAGAGAGGAGGGGTGATCGAGACAGAGACTTTCCACGCGTCAGTTGACGAATAATTACTTTCAAATTCGACTGTCTTTACCCATTATTGTCATAAAGAGACTACACAAAGAGTAGTTGAGAAGAGCGTAAATATATAAGTGACTACTGATTAAACGTGAAAACTTTTCTTTTCACATCGATTAAAGAATAATGTGATTATTTAGCATATGAGAAAATACTATCTTTTAATGTTTTACCTTATTTTTTAAGGTTTTCCCTTATTTTTAAGGATTGTATCCACAGAACAACAACCGAATGAAAGCAGCCAGTTTTGTCTACATTTGAACAGTGATAACGTGTTTACTCGTCAGCGGCGGGCGAATGTTGAAGGTCCCGTCTGGGTGATCATGAATCGCGCTGAGTTTTGCGTCGCGCTAACGCAAGCTCGAAAATGCCTGAAGGCAACGGCACCTGCTGATCATGACGTCTCCGAACTACTTGAGTAGTGACTTGGTGCTCATATTCTGAGTCATGCCCTCGTGTTTCTCGAACCAGTACTAGTTCGGCCTCCACGCCACACGAATAATGCGTCAGTGATGGCTCTTATTAGACCCGGCCCATCTAGTTTGATTCTGAGGTGGGTGGAGAGTTCTGTCGGTATTTTTTTTATCGCAGAAATAACGCGTTTCGACTGACGTTTTAATATTAATATCAGTTAAAAACCATATTAAGACTACCACAGAACGCCGTGCGATAACCTAGAACGTCATGTGCGCAAGTTCAAGTATGCTGACTGCAGTTTTATTACATTTTCATTGGCTAACTATGCGACAGAGAGGCATTATCACATACAGATTATTTTAAAAAATGCGGGGTTAAATTTTGAAATTTTTATGAAAATCAGTATTTCGCATCGCCCAGTCAGAAATACTAATGCACATTCTATGCGCCTGTAAACTTGACAATCACACACTCCCGCTTTATGTCTGAATGCTTTTCTGAGGGGGGAGGAAGGCTTATAAACTTAATGAAACATATCTACAAACGCCACCTGTCAGTATCTTACCTTCCGTTCGAACCCTTGATCCCAAACACTGAAATCTTGCTCTTTGCTAACTATATTTCGGATGTCGGAAACATAAACGTAAACATGTATACATAAACGTTGCAACTCATAGTAAGGACGCATAAGTAACACTGAAAATAAGCTTACCACAATCCAAAGCAGTAACTTACTAGGTGATCATTTGGTGAGTAAGTTAAGTTATATAAGTCACTCTTTAAGTGATTTATAAAAATCTGTGTATATGTTGTTTAATAATTCGCAATGGCCTGAAATAAAGGAAACTAAACACAGCTTTAAAAATATTTTCATTAAATCGCGAACCAGCTACACACGGAGAAAAAAATCACTGGCGCTGTTGATACAGAACGCCATGTTCCAAACCAAATCAATACGTCGACGACGGCCACTCGCACCCTTGACAGCTGACAGGCCACACACGTGCCCCCGCGGTGCCATGTGGCGTGCGGATGACGTCACAGACACTCGCCGACAGCTCTGGACGTCGTGAGTCGTCATGCCATTCATTGTCTCTGCTCAGTTGGTCTGCCACCACATCCCTCGACACTGCTCGTGTTGAAAGATCGAGTCGGAGAAGGAAGCAGCTTATTCATTACTGTGTTACCTAATTACAAATACAGCATATTCCCGTTTCGTTTGCAATTACGCCATAAAATATCTGTAAAGTGCAAAGATAGAATTGAGTGTTAAAGGTCAGTTTACTCAGGACGATGTAGTGAGAGGGGAGAGATTTGGGTGGCTCTTTACATCGTGGTCTTGAGAACCGATGAGGGTGAAGCGAGGTGAGTATGGAGCAGCGTCGGAATGCAAGCGCGGGTGAAACGAGAGATCCCGAGAAAACCCTTCGACCAGCGGCATCGTCGGCACGATTTCCACATGCGAAAATCCGGGGGCGACCCCGCCGGGAAGCCATGGTAAGAGGCGAGCAGTGTAACCACTACACTACCGCGGCCCCCGACGATGTGGTAGTGGTATAATGCCATCAGTTATAGGCTGTTCACGGTAAAGTGAGCACTTTTGAAGCCCTAGTTACTTTTTTCTTTCAGTCATTTTTTATCCTTTAACCACATTTTTAAATAAATATTGGGCATGCAAGTAATAAACACAGCGTCTATATTCCCCCGCACTCGGAAGTTAACGTCTAAGGCTAAAATAAAATACATTCATTGACTATTATTCCAAATGAGAGGGCTTTTAAAAGTGCTCACGTTACCGTGAATAGCCTATACCATCACTCGGCATCATTATGCCCAAAATAGGATGCCTAAATATTCAATCGAACCCGAAAGTCATCACAGAATACTAAGGATAGGGGTGGAACATCCGCTTATCCCGCGAACTCGTCACACCGGCCAGCAAAATGTCGTCACTGGCCAGTAACATGCCGAAACGTCGTTCGCCAATCAGTGTCTGGTAACTTACTTGCCAGCCTGCAGCTCAGCCAATAGGGAACCTCTCGCAGCACTTTGTAGCCACTGAGACAAAAGGTCCGTTCCCAGAGCCTCGCGCAGCCTTTTAGCGAATGGGTACGTCCACATCAAAGGAACCGCCGTGCCATTTCGTCTTTGGATACTTACCTACTCTTGTCATTACTGTGCTACGAAGTAATAAGAATTAATGGCGTATTTATGTGTTGCTTACAGTAGCTAGATAATGATCTGGTTGTGTTCGAATTGACAATTTTTGGTAACAAAATGGTCACGGCCCAATTTTGTATACAAATACTTGTTTATTTTGGCCGTGTTCCAATTGGAACTTTTTGGTTAGCAAAATAATCACATGGCCCGTTTTGTCTACAAAATCTATGACGTATTTTTCTAATTTGCGTTTTGTCAGCTTTGAAGCTGACAAATTTCAAAATACAAATTAACAAATCGCCGCCTTATTAGTTTTGCCTGTTTGAAACCTTTAAATACACACTGGCGAGGTTATTGGAATTAAAAAAATGTGTATTGCACTAACAATAATTATTTCTCAAAGCAAGTTGCTGAAATATTCATGGAATAGGGTATTTTCTTATAACTTTTTTTTGTTAAGTAACATTTTCACATAATATATGTTTTATTTCGTTAATTTTTAATTTTAAACGGCTCTCTGAATAACTTTCGGGAATAGTTACTGTTTATTTAAATATTTTGTTGACTTTTAATTTTGGAATTGTGATACCGCCAAAATTATAGCGTCATGGCAGGCTATACAGTTGAACGTCGTGCTGTTACGACTAAACCTTACAAAATGCTAAATACAAATTACGAAAACGAAACTCGAAACGAGGTAGAACACAGCCTCAATATGGTATGGTATCGCTTCCTCTGTCTGCAGGCCCGGCACTTTGGTGTACTATTGGTGCAACCTTGTTCTTTCAAACTTGACAAAAGATCAGCCAGACAAAGCTGATTACCGTCGTCATGACATCGACCTTGATCGCTCGAAATCCTGAATCCGGATGCTGAATAAGGGTCCAGTGAAGGTCGTTAGTAAACACCGGTAATAGAGTTGTATCAGTAATTCAAACATTTAATATCACACAATGTGTTTTTTTTCAACCTGTTTAAGCCGTTTAACAATAACTCTTAGCTTAAGATACTTGTATGTATCAAAATCGTTATTTGTCATATCGAGCTATTTGTTCTTTTATTTTAAATAGTGTTTTGCACATATTTTTATAATAAAGCACTAAACTAACGAGTCCTGTTGAGCTGATTACAAAGGAAATTGGCTGTGTGGTAATTTCGTGAATTTGGTTTCCAGAATATTTCCTACTGACTTTGAGACATAAGAAATATCTTGCGTGTATCTTCATAACCTAGAAAAGCGATGCTAGATTTTATAACGTACTATACACGAACTCCGAGACATCTGATCGCTGGTTAAGGTGGAACTTAGCGTGCAGTAGGACTTAAGAGACTCTTGGATGGGAAAATTAATTTTCTTTCTGTCTTCACTTTTCGGTATACTCGGGTAAACATGTCTACAGGAAATATGATACGCGTAGTTATAACACTGGGCAGATTAACACAATTAAAAGATCAAATCTCTCCCAAAGTTGGTAATGGGCAGGAGTTACTCCAGCGGGTAATGAACGCAGTATTTACAAAAGAATATCGCACGCTATGGTTTAGTAATATTTGGGGGGGGGGGGTAGGATTGTAACATGTTCTCACAAGTAAAATAATTAATAAATAAAAGTTTTTTCTCGCATTGTTTAAAGTATTAAGATTCCCCCGCGACGGAATTGAGAAACAATGCTTTTTATTTAAAAGAAACGGGTATGGAGATTTTTGTAATAATTTCATTGCTTTTCAAGGTATTCGTGCTGTGAGAAGATAGAATCCAGTGATGCCGACTTGCACTGCAGGACTTGAATTTACGAGCAGAGTCGAGAGGTTCTGTTGTCTGTAGTGTATGACATCAGGCAGTGGTGCTCACAGGGGGGAGGGGTACCATGAAAATTTGGAAAAAGCGGAGAGGGGCAAAAGGTTGTTTCAAAAATGTTTTTTTTTTTTTTTAGATTGGGAAACTATGAAAAATTATTTATATGTAACAGACAAAATGTAAACATTTAGGAAATTATATTCACAGCTGGAAGCCTTAAGTCGCATAATAAATATTTTGCAGAATTAAATAAATAAGATGGAAGGTCGTGTACAATATGTAGGTATATTGAAATGTTCATCTATCAGAATTCATGTGCAAAAAGACAGCCAATTTCCCCTCAGAATTTGCTATAGCAAATGCTTTGATGATTAAAAAGTGATTTTCATCTATTGTGTTTTTTTTTATTACTGTTCGGTATTGTTTTTAATATTTTTAAAATGATGTTAACAGTTTCGCATTAAAAAAATTTAAAACCAAATATTGAAAACATAATATTATTTTTTTTTAAATAATTAATTTGATTTTTGTAAATATGTATTACGGTTTTCCTTTTTGTACTTACTTTATTCAATATTTGCTTTTAGTTTTTTCATTAAAGGTTGTTCACGGTAAAGTGAGCACTTTTGAGGCCATAGTTACTTTTTTAGTTCAGCTATTTATTATCCTTTAACGACCATTTTTACATAAATATTGCTATGTAAGTAATAAACACAGTGTGCATATTCCACCGCACTTGGAAGTTAACACCTAAAGCTAAAATGAAACATATTTATTGACTATTATTCCAAATGAGAGGGCTTTGAAAAGTGCTCACTTTACCGTAAATAGCCTCTACAGTATTTTATTATTAATATTTTTATTGATGTCTGATGTGGGTGATTTTGCATGCGCGCCTGGCAAAAACCTTGGCGAATTTCCTGCACG